>NW_017547752.1:399311-542251 GCF_001854935.1 Bemisia tabaci | reverse complement strand
TCCTCCTCCTCCTCCTCCTCCTCCTCTTTCACTTCAATTTTTCATTTAATCTTCCCCGCCTACGCCTAAAGTGTCATTTTTGAAACAGTCATTAAACCATTGATTAATTATAAATGCAGATATGCATAGAAAAATAAGCTTAAATACACGGTGTAAAAAGACCGTCAAAGTCCCCCTCTTTAATACTTGTGTCTTAAGCACTGAAGAGAACTCCACTCCCTTGCATGCATCTTCAGGCTGTCAAACAATCAATACTAGTCAGTTAAAAATGCAGAACATACAATAACTGACCGATTATTATTATATTGTTTCATTCGTATATTAACAAATGATATTCCAAACCTGAGTCGCTGGAATAATTTGAACTTCATACTTACTTCAAGTTCAACATTGTTTTTGAGCTGATGCATTTTGATAATGTTTTGAATTTTAAGCATTTTGTCTCTTAACACTCAATTTCATTTGGTATTTATTCATTTTTTCCTACGCTAGATAATTTTAAATTCCCATTTCACCGTCAAATATATCAATACTGTAATTTCAAAGTAAACGAGCTTGAACAGGTATGCAGTAGACAAACATTTTTACTGGAATTTATCGACCAGCTGCTAAAGTGTTATCTTTTTGAGCATTATTTCTCACTTGTAATTTTAAAATTCTTCCTCTTTATTTGCTTTGTAGACATACTCAGGTATTAACTAAATATTCATTGAAAGCTGGAAAACAAATTTGCGCAAAAATAAAAGTATGTACGAATTCATGACTTTTCTTCTCAAATTCCATGTTCAAAATGTACTCTCAGATAGTTCATTTCACTTTACTCCTCTCTGTTATTCTCATAAGCTCCCTACAGTTTATTTCAATCCTTCAACGTCTCTAAAACCTTTTTATTATAATCGGGATCAGGTTTTTATATTTTGTTTTTATTTTTATTTTCAGAGTACAGCATAGAGAGGGTCATGGTCAGAGTACCTAAATTACAATTTTTCTCAGAAACAAGGTGCCAAAATTCAAAACGCCATCAATATGCCATTTCTTGAAAACATGAGACAGCCCGTTTATCGCAGAATTTAATATTCTTTAATGAAATTAAAATCCTCATTGGATAAAATTACACAAAGTCACAAAACTTTCGATTACTCCATAGACACACTACAAACGCTCTCTTCAAACATAATGAGACTATTCACACTGTTTCACAGATCATTTATCGCATAGAATATTCTAGTGTTTACATAATGCCATTCATAGGCGGTTCTAGACCTTCATTCTTGGGGGTGCCCAGAGGTGGAAAATGTCGGAGACCGGCTCCAAAGGGGACGGTCGCTTAGGGGAGGCCTAAGTTTCGGCCCTCAAGTTTTATCCCTTCCCTACCCTCCTTACTCTTTTTCTCTCCTTCCTCTCCACTTAAATACCTGTAAATTCAATTTAGAAAATTTTTAGCCAAACTTTCCATCAAAACTACAATCTTACCATAAAAAACAGTGGAATCTTTGCAAAACACGGCTATCAATTTTAATTCTGTTTCACACATTTTCAATGAATTGCTGGGATTTTTTCTCAGTGTGAGCGAATACAGAATATTTATAAGCAGTAATTTCACGGTTCCGATAACCGTACTTAATTTTTGCTTGGGGGTGCCTGGCGCCCACTGGCACCCCCGTAGAACCGCCTATGATGCCATTACATGAGCTTTAAACATAAGTTTATATAAGTTTTAAGTGATTATTTATTATTAATTTATTCATTATTATTTATAAATACGCATGCAATAAACATTAAAAAGTATAATTTAGTTCAAGATGTAGTTTCGTTTTTTTTTCAGGGTGATGATTATTTGGGAAGAAAAAGGTATATTTGACTAAGGTACCTTTTATGATCATTAAAGAATCCGTCTGTACACAAATCATATCATATTTACTCTTATGGTGATCAATTTTTGAACCTTTTCTTAGTGAATTTTATAAAGCATGACCATTCGATATTATAAGATCAAACAGTCCATATAGTTTATAAATTTTTGTTAGTCCATTTTCAGATTTTTTAACAGTGCATATTTATTGCGAGAGCGAAGTTCAATATAAGAAGGTACAAGAGCTGTATGAAGAGAATAATAGTTTTGATTCTATATAAGTAATTAATATTTTAATTGAAAAGATACAAGAGCTGCATGAAAAGAGTAATATTTTTAGGATAGCCTTTGTTGTAACCTATAACAGTGAACATTTTTAATTGGGGTCATAAACGTGTTAAACACAAATTTTCCCGAGTTCTCTCATATACTTACACAGTTTTAATCATACATCAAGTATAATTCTCGCTATTAATTTTCTTTCTCCGTGATCCTAAGATAGTCCTAAAATTGTTGACTAAAAAGTACTCTACGATTCCTCGATTTTAAACCAGCATGACATAAATTTTGTGCTTCTCACCAAACTAAACCTTACGTAGGTGTTTATTTTAAAATAATTTCCAACTTTGTTTTAATTCAAAATAGTGTGAACCCAAAACTATTGTAACATTCTCTTTTAAATTAATTAATATAATACATAAGATATTTCAAAAACTAAATAACTTCCATGATCAAAAATGAAGCCTCCAGCATTAGAGCTTCTTATTTTGGCGAATAGACTGCTATGATGGTAAGTAGATCAAGTAAGTATTGCATAGTAGTTCAATATTTTCTACATTGGTAGAAACAAATTTAGAATATATAAATTGAAAAAACCAAAATGGAACACACAGGAGGGGATGAATGTTTGAATGTATAGTGGCATTAGCGCATTTCAAGCTCATCTAAGTAATTATATTTTGAGGTAACTTTTCTCCTATGCCACACTGGGTTTAGAAGAGCTGCGAATCGGATGTCTGAGAAAATGGATTTTCTCAAAATTCAATAAAATGCGATTTTTCATCAAAAGCACGTTGCAGGAACTCATCCCAAATCGCCCCAAAGATGGGTTAGTTTTAGTCGACATGGTTGTTCTTGGTAACAGCTCTGGCGGTTTGTAAGTAAGAAATGTATCACGGAGGAACTAAGAATAATGTACTCTGAAAGCAGGGCAAGATTTTAAAGGAGGATGCAATGTAGCATTTTCAGAGTAAACATCCTCCAAGGATTATTCTTGCGAGAGTCTTCGGTTCTTTAGCTTTTTGAAGACTAGCGTTCCCTTTTAAAAGTTACCCACATGTTGTACCTGCCATTCTCTTGCGAGGAGGTTTTGGAAATGTAGTGAATTAATATGACAAACCAGTATTACGAGGCTACTGACTAATGATTGAGGTTATTCTGCCGTCGCCATAGCTTCGCAAAAAAATTGTCGAGAATTTTGTCACCCTGGTTTAAGCTGCTGCTCTTTTGTCCGCTGCGCCTCAAGGTTGACGGCTTCCAATAATCGAGAGAATCTGTTTTGGATAGCAAGTGCGGTCCGCGCAGCGCAACGGAGGATTTTTAACAAGCAAAAGAGTCAATTCCTCAGGAATATTTTTCCCTTTTTTTAAAAGCTAAATGTGCCTCAACGAAATTATCTAGCACTGGCGTCGAGGGATGACTTAATTACACGGTATAAACGACGAACTTTCCATCCAGATTTCGTGCGGACCTAACTCGAGATTTGAGACGATCTACACTGAGTAAAATGCCAAATCTAAAATTTCCTCCTTCCGAATTGAAACTTTTATACTGAAATTACGCATTGAATCGGTGAGATTAGGTACTTTAAAGAGTCAAGGTATTTTCTGAGAGTGAAATTCAAATCAATTAAAAATCCATTTTAGATGAAACTTGGTAAATAATATTAAAGCTGAACCTGACTACAAAAACTGTCGGATTCTTTTCATACCTGGAGATTATGATAAAAAAACTGAGTACTTGAATGTTTCAACAAATGTCTGAACTTAGAAGAAGAATACAATAATGAACTCTGTCATTTTCCGTTTCCATCCGACCCGAATCAATCGAGCAGTAAAAAGAACCGTTCCATACACTTTTTTTTCTTTCAGTTGTTATATTTTTAAAAAAAAAATTGATGACAGAAATCAATGAAAACGAAACGTCAACCAACAATGGTTGTAAACCTTTCAAGGTTTTATTCAACCCAAATGATGGACAGAACTCCAAACAAGATTATTTTTTTAAAAATGATCACTGAGATTGTAATAATAATGCTGCTGCGCTAAGGAAGAACGCCGTATGAACATTCGAGAGTTGCCAAATTTCTCTTGATAAAACATGTATTTTTGACGACATTCATGCACATTTTTCTTTGAAATTTTCAGATGTTTTAGATCAAATTGCGTACTTAGCTATCTGCAGTTCTTGGAATCAAATTTTCACAATTTTCTAAGTAAATTCAGTTTCTATAGAAGGAAACATGGCAACGTCTGAAGGCTCATACGGCGTTCTGTCCTTCGCCCAGCAGATTGGCCCCCAAATATATCGCCACTTTCTCAGAATTCTCGTCATTCTCCACGTGTTAGTTAGATTTTAAGAGGGCAAGTTGTGGCTCAGCACGATTAACAATAGCGGTCATTTTTCGCTCCTGTTTTTCTTGAAGTCGAACATACCAATTATTGTGCACACAAAAAATGCATCTTCTAAATTTAAAGGAGCAAGGCAAGAAAAATCTTGAGTCCCTTCCCTGGTGGATAATTCAGTAGTAAAGCTACCTTACTCTATATGTCGCAAGCAAACAGTCAAATCACTCTTCTTAATAAATATTTAGGCAGCAGTCAAATGATGAACTAATAACATCAAACAGCAACGGGGGAACTCCCAAAGCACGTATATCGTTTGCGGTTTTTAAAACTTCCCGCTCCTCTTTGATTTTTCAATAGAACATTAATCAATAAATGGATGGATTTCTGTCAAACGGAACTATGTGCATTTAGACATGAGCCCTGAGACCCATAAGGATATGTGCGTAACAGGGCTCACGTCATAATGCACATAGTTCCGTTTGATAAAAATACGCCCAAATTATGACAGGAGGTTTGCAACGTCGCGAATCGAGATACGTAGTTTAAGAGTTTCACCATCAATATGCTTCTGCACGTTTCACAAAATGAGCGGCTTGAGTTTTGCTCGCGACTAATCAGGGGGATTTGAGTTATGGATCGTAAAGATATTTTTCAGAAAAAAAAGATGATGTTGAAATGTTAATCAAGTGACTTACGGCCAATGAGATCGGAAGCCTTATTGATTGCAATCTCTCTAATGTTCCAGCCGTCGGAGACAGAGAATCAAGTAGCCGAATCGAAAACGTCGGAGGTGAAGGTGCGGAAAACAAGGCAGACGAGTGATGACTCGAAAACTGGAGAGTCCTCCAGCGCCGCCACAGGTAGGCAACACGCGACTCATAATAACAATCAAGGCGTTTTTAAAGGCGGAACAATCCGAAGATGAACATTATTACATAGCGCAGGTCTCTCCTGATGAAGTTCACACAGGCAGAGCGGGTCAGGGCACTTTTACAGAGCAAAATGAGAATCCCGGTCTCCGGAATTGATTTTTTGTAGCAATTTCACGTTTTATAGGACCTCCACAATCGTAGGCGAGGATAAACGACCGTTATGAGAGCAGAAGTTTAGGAGGATGAGTTCATCAACACCCACCAAGAATGATCAATGGATTCGCACAAAAGGGACGTATTTCTGTCAAAGGGAACTATGAGTATTATGACGTGAGCCCTGTTATGCATGTACTCTTATGGGTCTCAGGGCTCATGGTTTAATTCACATAGTTCCGCTTGATAAAAATACGTCTAAATAATGGTCTCTTTTCCTTCCTCCTCTAATCAGTGTTTCCTCGTCATCTTTCTCTTCTTCCTCTTCTTCTTCCTCTCCTATTTCATGTTATTCTCTTTCGTTTTTTTCTTTCATTTTTCTTCTTCTTTCTTCCTGCTCCTTCTCCTCCCTTTCCTCCGTTGTCTTCTTTTCCTTCTTCTTGTGATCGAGGAAAAGTCAGAATGAGGCTCTTCCAACTAGTATTTTCGTCAGCAAATACGGAAAATGATGACAACGCCTTGATACAACTATTCGAACACAGAGGATGTCCGTGATGCATACTCAAATAATTGAAGGCACTTTGCCTTTTCGAACCGAAGCAAGTAATAATACCGCGGCGGGCGGGCGGCCAGCGTAAAACGCGCATTGGCGCCTACAAACCTAACGGGGATACTTCACGCATTACGCAGTGCGTGAAGTATCCCTGTTAGGTTTGTAGGCGCCAGTGCGCATGTCGTGCTGGCAGCACGCCGCCGTACATTAGTTCCAGAGCCCGGTCTAGGCGGCATTAATTCGAAAAAATAGACTTTTGGAAAAAATGAAAAATAGCACGACTGATCGACACTACATACTCTGAAGGGTATTTCGGCTAAATATCATGATGATTGGATGAGTGATAAGGAAATGGAAAGCTCCTAAAGGTGAGCGCGCCGGCCGTCTTTCTACGGCTGTATCCTTTTCCTCACTTATCACTTTCGAGTGATGTTTCTAATTGAGGTTTGCCACCATTTTGGACACAGAAACAATATTTTGAGGGTGAAATTCTAAAATTCAAGTTAATTTTAAGGTTTACCATGTTTCAATCATATCTTTAGCTTAAGTCTATACCTCTACATAAACCATTAGACATAGCGCTATGCTATTTTACGATAATTTCACGTACTCTTCGATATAAATGGCTGAAAACAACTACTTTGCCGGCCTTTGCCGCCTCTCAAACGGCCATTTCTAGTTAGTACTAATCCTAGACATGATTTACAGATTATCTTTCTTATTTGCCTATTTGTGAAATACAGCCTTTTAAAAGTCGCCCGCTTAGCTCTCATGAGTACGGGATGTGGCACGTTACGGGTGGGTGATATAGTTTGACCTCTCAAGTAATGTTGTAAAACTATTTCTTTCCATGATATTCATCCAAAGGGAAGTTTATTTAATCGGTTTTCCAAAGGACTACCCAAAAATACCATTTCCATGGGTCTGCAAAACTCTGAGGAGATCAAAATTTTTCGTGCTAAAAATGATCAAATGCTACTAAACCGCCGAAAGCAACCACTTTGCCGACCTTTGCCGCCTCTCAAACGGCCATTTCTAGTTACTACTAATCCTAAGCATGATATAGAGACAAATATCTTTTGCCAGTTGAAGATATTTGTTTCTCAAACACACTGAACAGTTCGACTCGGGAAATGTGTTTTATCAACTTAAAATATGACACTTGGTGTCATGAAAAAACAAAATCCCAGGTCGAACTGCTCGGTATGTTTGAGAAACAAATGTCATGTATTACCCATGATATCTTAAAAAAACTGGAGAATAGATTTCTGAAATCTCCGAAGAATAAATTTTTCCTTGTTTTCGAGATATTTTCGATGAAAAATGAACCCGTGTTATTTTCCATAGGGGCCCCAGAAATTGGGCACCAGGCGGATGAGCCAATCAGAGACGTCTCGTAAAAGTAGGGGGTGCCACTCAGGCCGCAATTCAAATTGCTGCTCTTGCTTCCTCATTGAAGCCCAATAGGTCAGTTGCGCTGGTCACAGAATCGTGTTTTGATACTTGGTTCCTGTAGATTAGCTAAAAATAATAAGATCCGTCCAAACAGCAGCTTCCTACGTTCAATATTAACCGAGACATCGCGCTTTGAAAAATTCCGTTTATGGCGTCATTGGGCGTCATCCACCGCGGCAGTGACACCCTTGGTTTCTTCCATCTTGCTTTCATTCGAATTTCACGGCAAACAACCAGCGCAAATGTGCGTCACGCTGACTGCTGAAAGCACGGTCGAAGAAACCAAAAGTGTCACTACCGCGGTGGATGATGTCAAAAACCCAACTTTTCAAAGGGCGATATCTCGATTAATGTTGAACGTAGGGAGTTGCGGATTGGACGGATCTTAATATTTTTAGCTATTCTACGAGAATCAAGCGCCAAACCACGTTTCTGTGAACAGCGCAGCTGACCCATTCTGCCGTGATAGCGAAGAGAGCCGTAATTGCAAAAATGAAGTTTTGAGAAAACGGGCTCAGAAGCTTCTGACAAGAACATTTTATTGAAAGAAGCCTCCGTTCTTTGTCAAACTGCCACTAATCGTACGGAAGACTCCTAGAAATCGTATGGACGATTAAAAATCGACTGATTTTATTTCCATTACATAAAAAGGGTATTTTTCATTCTCATGCTGGGTTATTGTTAGGCAAGACAGCCGTAAGTGCTATCTTCTGCATGCTTTCGTGGTTGCGTTTTGGACGCACTACAAACACATTTTCAGGTTAGAAATTGGCAGAAGAGGGCGGTACCTTACTGGAAAGCACTGTTTTCATTGGCTCTCATGCACCTGCGGCTGTCTTGAAAAAAACTATGTCATTTTTTGTGCACTTACGGCTTTCTCATACGTCTTGTTTTCATTAAATTAGGATGATTTTTGCTGCTTTAGCTGTCTCAGTAATTTCATCTAGAAGAGTTTAGACAAATTTTGAAGAAAACTCGATTTCGATAATTTTGCACTTACGGCTCTCTCCGCTATCACGGCGGCATTGAAGTTATTCTCTGTGACTGGGTGTTGATCTGTTGTTTTTCATCTGTTGTTTGGTTGGTTGCAGACACGGACAAGGACTTAGACACGAACGAGACGTCATCGAATGACGACACGAACGCGGACGTGGAGGACAACGAGGAGGCGCCGACGGAGGACGACGGCCGGAACAAGCGATTCCTCTTCAACCTCGGCGGAGGCGGCGGCTCCGGAGGCGGATCCGGCAACTTCCTCTTCGACATCATCCGAGTAAGTGTCCATACTCTCCCCTAGTTCCTCCCTCTCACCCACCCGGAGCATCCAAGGATCCGTTTCCTCCATTTAAACCTATAGAAATATATCGATTCTTGGGGGGGGGGGGGGGGTGCGAATCACGGACAGTAGGTCTACGGAAAAAAGGTCTACTCAAAAAATGTCTACATTTTTTGGTCTACAGTCAAAATGTCTACAATCAAGCAATCTACTTTTAGAATACCTAAGAAAGTAAATGTTTTCCATAGACACAACCGAAGGAGTAACTGATGCGAGTTCATTCTACCTACTCCATTCAGAAGTGAGCTTTCTGAGTATGGACTTTTTTTTTGAAGACATTAAGACACTATTATTTGTAGACATTTTCGAAGTGGACTTTTTAGTTCTAGACATTGTAAATGTAGACCAAAAAATGTAGACCTCCTGCTTGTGGACATTTTTGCTGTAGACCTTCCGTCTGCATACCGGAGGTAGTCCGACAAGAATCGATTATTTAGCATACGTTTAAATGGAGGAAATCCGGTGTTGCCAAATTGCTGGCTCCGCCTCTAATCGGGGGTACCTCCATTTCCACCTCGGCTCTCTTGTCAATTTCTGCCGTGCTAAGGAAGAACGCCGTATGAGCATGAGAGTTGCCAAATTTCCCTCGATAATTCATGTATTTTTGGCGACATTCTTGCATATTAGCCCTCGAAATTTTCGGATATTTTAGTTTAAATTGCGGACAAAATTGTCTGAAAATTTGGAAAAATGATATTCGCAATTTTCCCAGTGAATTCGGTTTTTATCGGAAGAAACTTGGCACCGTCTGAAGGCTCATACGGCGTTTTTCCTTAGCACGGCAGAGTTCACGTCCTGCTCCTTTCCAGGGCTAGACACGCGAGGGATGATTACTGGAACTTATCGACAAAGCGATAGACAAAGAGGACAAATAGAAAATGGAGCGATTCTATTGGTTGAAACGGCTAGTTCCTTCACAGACTAAGAGGAAAATGACGGATTGACAATGGGGTCTCTTGTCAGTTGCCGTCGGTCACAAACCTACTTTATCCATTCCAACAATCCGCTTCTTATGAAGATAGAATAGGATCCTTCCATTTCCTTTTTGCCTATAGTTTTGTCTATCAATTTAATAATGAGCCCCTTGGACTGAGTTTAACAAAAGCTCACTAAGTCGCATTTCGAAAAAAAATAAGTTTGGAGCAATTTTGAATTCTAGTGGTCGTAAATTTTCTCCTGTCAAAAATTCAAAATTGAGGGAAAATACGTCGAGTGTGAAAATAGTCGATAAACTTTGATTTTTAATTTGAATAGTATGGAAGAATAAACCAGCCCCATAAACTTATAGGAATGACCATTTCATCCAAAAATTTGTTGCTGATCCCGTAAATGAGTGTCCAGCGACGCGATTTGTTTTACAGCCCTGCACTTCTACGTTGCCAAATTGTTTGATGACATTTGAATACTTCAAGTTTTTAGACATGTATATGATATGATTTTCATCACAATGTGACGACCACATTCCACATTTTCTGATACTAGTTTCAAATTTTGGAAAGGGCTGTTTTTGGACACAATCTTTCATCAGCGTTACATCTTTTTTGTGTGCATTGTTAAGGACCACCGGTTCCTGCGCTCGATCGTCACTTACTTTGACCGACGAAGTAGAACCAAAATTACTAATTTTGCAACTGCATTTATGAAAATGACCTTTAATAACTGAAAGAGCGAATGAAGGAGTTTGCTCAAAGATGAAGTCAAAACCCATCCATCAAGTGAGCTCATGATCGAATGCAACGATTATGTAAGATACGACTTATTTCGGCAAATTTGCATTGCTAAAGTGCATGTGGGTTTAAACTTGTCGCCAAGAATGACAATCGGTCACGCGTCTTTTCCGTCCGTTTTGATGACTCACGGGAAATTTCCAAATGCCAACGATTTACTTAATCTCCATCTCATTTAACTTTTAAAACCAATAGTTTCTGCGTTCCCTTTTATACTGAAAATACATCGCGGGGGAATCCTCTAAAAAAGAGACGCATGTAAAACGAGAGACGTTTTGAGTAAACAATAATAGAACGCCGAAAAAAAATATTTGGAAACGTTTCATTTTAATCTGCAAAAACCCGATTTTTAGGAGGGATTAAAAAATACTTTTGAGCAATACATTAAACAAATCTGGGAAACTCCTTTTTTTCGTAAACCGTTTTTAAATGTCAAAAATATGTGTTTTTTTTATATTTGGTTTTTGAAACTAGGAATTAAAAAATTTAAAAAAGATTTGAAAAACAATTTTAAAAAAGTTATAAACTTTTAATGGTAAAGAAAAAATATTAAATACTGATTTTTTCATTCACTTCTCAAGAAAGACTTTTTCCATACAACGTTTGGAAATATTTTCAAATGACTTGAATGACTTTGAAGCATTTAATGCATTTTAATTAATGACTTTCAAACATTCTAAACAAATCTTTTAAATGGTTGAAAATGACTGTAAAACTTGTTTGAGACGCAAGCATATCACCACCACTCATCTCCTTAAACTTTTCAGTAACTTCAAACTTTAAACTAGTCAGTTTCATAATATTTTAATCGTTCCTTCGTTTTGGAGAAACATCTTTGAAACATCTTCTAAGCTTCATATTCTCATATTTTATACATCTCATTTGGTAGCAAAGTTTTATAACGCAGCTCGATTGTTCCATCGTAAACAGACGAATAACCTTGTCCCTTTCACGCCATGGTGGTAAAATGCATTCAAGTGTTTTTTTGCAATCAAGATGTCTAATGCTTAATGAGTCATTGATAGATTTATGACTTGTTAATGGCAAAATTGTCATGAATTCACACAGAATATGGACATGAGGTTATGTATTACTTTCATGGTTTGGACCCAGAGACAAGCAGAGACCCTGTACCGACCTCTCGGCGACAGGTGGAAACTTTTAATTTCAGGGACTAATGGAAAATCACATGGCAACAAGCTATTTTACCCAATTAATGGATGATGAGTTTTGAGTGACATGATGAGACAACAAGTTCATCAAACTTTGGCTTGTTTCGCTTAGCAAAATTCTTAACATGTCGCTCTGGCTGATATCTTCAAGTTATAAGAATTATTAATACAATAATTATAGATATTTCGAGTATAAAATGAAATCTCATTGAACTTCATCTATAAAATGTTAACATTGACACTATTAATATTATAAATGTAAATTTATCGTCAATTTTCATTTTTCAATTAAAAAACATTTTTTTCAAGTTTTTTCAATTTTTTTTTTATTTGTTAGGTAGGTTAAAATTTGAATGTTGGAGCCTCGAAAGTAAGAGCTCCCACCATTGCCAAGATACCAATGGAGGGTCTCCTCTTGTCTCTTTTTGAACCTTCATTCTTAAATCAATGGAGAATCTGCAAGCATTGTTGTTGCTTCATCTAAAAGCGCTTCAAAAGCTGATTTTTCAGTATTTTTTTTAAAAAAATGTCGGCTATGGGAAATAGTATAAAAATAGATTTAAAAGTGAGAAAATGCGCCGCCTATTAACGTCATCTGGTGGCATTTCCCTTTTAAACGCATGTATTTTAGCAGATTAGATCAATTTGTCATATCTCTTCCAATAATTCTTCAATTTATGAACCAAGGGTATCCTCGTGTTCAGCTCACTTGGTAGCGTCCATTCAACCACGGAATTCATCAAATTACAAACACCTGCAAATTCTCCATTATGTTAGTTTTTGGAATGCTTGAAGATTGATAGGTCGTAGATGGAAAGAATGATGCGGCTACTAAATCATTCTATTGTGCTATTAGGGAAAAGTTGGATTTCCTAACAATTTCCTCCCCACCCCATGACGTCATTGAGAACGGGCCGTAAAATTTGCAGAGGGGGATTCCTCCTCAACATGAGGATTTCGACACTTGCAGCCGTCTGAGATTGTGTCAGCGCACGCGCGCGCGATGTTTCGGGAGCGAGGTTGTCAAATTAGGCGCAAGTATCGCCTTCGGTCGCAAGATGTACAACTAATTTCAGCTCAGCGTGGCAACGTCGCACGTCGCGATGACCGGGACATGATGGCCAAAAGAACCGGTCGGGCTTGAGCTTTGCATTTCAATCGATTGGCAAATCTGCTGCACTAAGGAAGAATGCCGTATTAACATTCCAGAGTTGCCAAATTTTCCTGATGGAACATGCATTTATGACGAAATTCATACATATTCTCCCCTAAAATTTTCACATATTTTAGATTAAAGTGCGTACAAAATTGTCCGAAAATTTCAAAAAAAAAAATCCTCACAATTTTCTCAGTAAAGTCTGTTTTTATCGAAGGAAATTTGGCAACGTTGGAAGGTTCATACGGCGTTCTTCCTTAGCACGGCAGAAATCTGCTGCACTACGGAAGAACGCCGTATGGACATCCGAGTGTTGCCAAACTTCCGCCGATAAAGTGAATTCTGACGTGCGGTATGAATATTCCCCCTTGAAATTTGCAGATATGCCAGAATAAATTGCGAATAAAACTCTCTGAAACAATCAGAGGTAAATTACCGCAAGTACCCCGGGAAATTCGTATTCTACTGAGGAAATTTGACAGCGTCAGCATGTTCTTGTGCCGTTTATCCATAGCATGGTAATAATTTGAAGTATTTAGCGTATTGATGATGCTGGTACAGCGCTGTTATCCGGCTAGGGTGCGCCATTGGCGGATCCAGAGAGTTGGCAGCATTGTATTCTCTTCATTAGACCTGTGTTGAACTGTCAATTTATTTCCATACACGGAAAAAATTAAATTGCTGATTTAACAATTCAATTGCTAAAAAAGTGACTGCAATGTTTCAATGTAGATTTTACAACAAAAAAATGCTATTTTAACCATCCCCGTGGTTAAATTAGCTCACAATGGTGGTTAAAGTAGCATTTTTGTTGTAAAATCTACGTTGAGACGTTGTAGTCACTTTTTTTAGCAATTGAATTGTTAAATCAGCAATTTGATTTTTTTTCGTGTAGGTTTAAATCGACAGAAAAAGTTCTCACGTCCTTTCTGGATTCGCGTATTGAGAGCATGAAACGCATGGGAAAGGAGGGAGTGATTGAATAGTGAGGGCGAAGAAAAGTGAAGTAGCAGAGTTGTGAAGGAACAAAAAAAGCCCATGAAATCGGAAAACAGATAGCATACAAACAGAGGAAAAACCGTCAGGAGTTGGAAAATGAGGTGAAGGAAAAATAAGCTGGAAAGCTCTATTACGTTCGTATTAGAGACGCGCTCTGCTGTTTTCTAGGCGCGTTTTTATGTTCCCCGAAGAAGACGAGGACCGTTTGAGATAAAAGAACTTGCTCACCAAAATTTCAACCATCAATTTTGATAAATCTACACTACCGATAAAATAATAAATTCTAGAAACACGATTAACGTCCTCTATGATTTGACATCAGAACCATTAAATAAAGGTTTCACATATTAATCTATTCTAGATATGTTAGGCCCCTCTCCGCCATCTTGTTTTTGAGCTGGTGCGCCTTTTGAACGCATTGCCACTGATATGTTCGAATTCTAGAGACAGTTTAAAAAAAAGAGCGCGCGCTGAGCGCTTAAAAGAGAGGAAGAATCGCTGGAAATGAGAGAGAAGGGTAGTGAAAATAGGTATTGGACAAAAGAGAAATACGAAAATAAATTAGAGGAATAGAGAAGTGCTAGAGACGGCACTGGAGGAAAATTGAAACGTAGAGGAATGGAACGAAAAGGAGAGGGGAGGAAAGTTGATAAATTAAAGCGGAGACTAGTGCTACCGTGCTAAGGAAGAACGCCGTACGAACCGTAAGGCGTTGTCATATTTCCTTCAATATAACACGAATTTAATGGGAAAATTGTGAATATGTTTCTTCGGATTTTTTAGACAATTTCGTTCGCAATTTGGTCTACAATATATGAAAATTTTAAAGAAAAATATGCATAACTTTCCTCAGAAATACATATTTTATAAGGGGAAATGTGGGAACTCTCAAATGTTCATACGGCGTTTATCCTCAGCACGACAGAGTATGACGAGAGAAGAAGACAGGAGAGCGGAAGAGAATAAAGGAGAAGAGAGAACAGAAGAAGACTGGGTTGATAACAACGGGAGAGGGCTAAAGAAAAGGTTAGGGATTAGGTTAGGGGATGGAAAATTAAGCATAAGGAAAAATGTGGAGATATGAGGCGGGAAGGAAATTTAAAAATAAAAATAAAAAAATTTGAGTGAGTCAAGTTCTTGCGGTGCCTTACGTGGCAGCAGCGTGGGAATTGAGCACCTACATTTTCACCGCAGGGCGGTTGCGCAACCCGCTCACCAATCTGCGGACCACAGTTCTGCAATACCGCGTATCCTCACGTAGTTGGCTATCGCAGTTGCGCGGTTTTAGCTAAGCGAGGCAGAGTCTTGGCCCGGAAAAGCCGGAGGCGCGTGCCCCACTGCCCCGCGGCCCCGCGACCCGAAAACCGCGAAACCGTCGCACAGTGTCGATGGTCGATGACTCAAGTTGGAGATGATGTTGAAAACATTAAAAGTCAATACCTTCGTCAATGCGAAACGTAGAGCATTATAGCTGAGCTCATTGGTTTCCTCGTTCAATTCTCTTCGAAAAGAATCCCTCAAAATTTAAATTGAGACAAAATTAACGTAAGTATTCGAAGTTTTAGTCAAAAATTTCATATCCGAATTTCACCAATACGCCTTTCCACTGTATGCCGGAGAAAGGAAGAGGGGGCAGATGCAGGTGTTTCTTTCGTCCTCGTCCATACTGCCGTGCTAAGGAGAAACGCCGTATGAACATTCGGGAATTGCCACATTTCCTTCAATAAAAGGTTCATTTTTTAGGAAAGTTATGGATATTTTTCCTTGAAATTTTCAGGAACTTTAGGTTAAATTGCGAACATTATTATATGAAAAATTGTAGAAAAAATATTCATAAGTTTACCCGGAAAGTCGTGTTTTATCATTCGGAATTTGGCAACGCCTGAAGGTTCATACGACGTTTTCCTTAGCACGACAGCATAGTGCGTGGTAATGGACCGCGAGATAGGGTGCGAAATTCAGCGTCTTATTATTAGGTTTCATATCGAAATTTTACGTAGAATACAACGGGCACATTATATTTTCTTAATTCTTCTCCTTATTAGAAGGTCCCTTGATGGATTCTCGGGAAGGTGACGCGAGTTTCATGGTCTCAAACAACAGTCGTCTCGGGCTGAATGTACAATAAGGACTGAGAGGGACGGGGCTCTAACTCGAAAGAGCAGTGTTATTAGACCAGAGTTTATTGTTAGAATATTTGAAGTAATTCATTAAAAAAATCAAAAATACAATTTTTTTTTTTTTTTAAAGAAATCAACTAATAAGTGAGAAAATACACGTTCTTGTTGACGCTAATTTACATGATTGAGTCGTTTGGCTTGAATGCGCCCCTTCTTAAAAGATGTAGTCCAATTGAAATATTGATACATGAACAGCGCATAAACAGCTGATCCTCACCGTGGAGACTTAAACGCAGCACGAGAAAAAACAACTAAATTTGCTGACAATGGACCTCTGCATAGAGTACGTAATGAAGGATAATAGTTTTGTGTTGCCACAATAAAGTTTTACGTAGAATACGATGGACGCAACAAAAATTTACAAATCTTACTCACAAGTTAAAAAAAACAACGGTGTTTGTCCACACTTACTTACCGCTGACAAAACAACCAGAGCTTACTCGAGTCAAATCGAGCACTAAACTACTTTCGGTATACTTACTTTATAATGGAAGAATCCCTCTGCAAAACATATTTTCCGATTTAATGCGATATAAGTGGAATATTCTTGCCTTGAAATTTCAATATTTTTGCATCATAGATCAATAAATCGCAATTTTCAACGATAAACAAAATGAGTTCCATGTGCTAGAAATGTTTACAATTTGCAATGCACAAAAATTTGCAACTTATTCCAATTTCATTGCAACAAATCTCAATAAGAGAAGCCCCTTCAATTAGTGAGCAGGCAACATACACATCACTCTAATCGTAAAAAGTGTGTAACATTGTAATTTGTTGCAACCTGTACTATGATAGGATGGTGGTCGGTTGAAGTAATACTAATAGGGTGAATTCGTGCTAGGACAAAAATTTTAATTGGTGCCCTGAGATTCATACGGCGTTTTTCCTTACGGCAGTATTTCTGTCAATAACAATTTTTGTCATTTAGCAACTTTGTTCTTCTCCCCTTTAAATATATGTAGATCAATTTTTACCTGAAGAGTCATCCTGCCTCACCTAGAATCGATATTTTCAATGGATTTAAATGGAGATTTAGTGAGGCTTACGTGCGGAAATTGCTATTGACTGAATTACTGCCGCGCCAAGGAGGCCAAAAATTCTGTAGGCTTTGCCAAATTCCCTTTGATAATGTACGACTTTATTGGGAAAGTTGTAAATATTTGTCTTTCAAATTTTCAGACAATTTTTGTTCGCAATCCAATCTAAAATATCTGAAAATATGCATAACTTTCTTCCAAAAGACATTTTGTTATCAGAAGACGTCCGGCGACATTCGAATGTTCCGGCGATGTGGCGTGCTTTGCGATATATCGATTGATCTACCGTTTAAACCTATGGAAAAGGATCGATAAACAGGGTTTTCGCAACGAACACCTTAATAATCGATTCTTTATCATAACTTCGAATGGGGAAATATCGACAATAATCGATCATTTACACTTCGCCTCTGGAATGTTCATACGGCGTTTTTCCTTTAGCTCGACAGAATAATCCTTGTCCACCATGATGCCCTTACAATCAAAACAGTGCCTATCAGGATTACTGACACTGTAGGATGCCGATTTCATAGTCTCCAAAATACATATATATATGTGAGTCGCTTTTACAGCGCTCTTTGGCGCTTTACGACGCCTACTCGCCACAAAGCTCGATCTTCCCACAGGTCATCAGGGAGTTGACAATCTCTTATTTCATTTAACACCCCCTGTCGCCAACCTCTCACTGGGCGTCCCCTACGTCAAAAATACATACGTATGAAAAATAAGTTTGTAAGCATGCGTATTCGCAGTTGCATTTTCACTGAATGACGGGGTTTCCCTTGAAACTCAGACAATGCACCATGCACCACGTTTCGTGTCCTTTACTTTCGCTGCTGACTCAAGCGCAAACTTACAAGTGCAGTGATGAGAACGGCATTTTTGCTGACACGTCGTCACTTGGTTTGTCAGAGGAGCTTCTCCAAAGCCAAGCCGATCGATCGGCGGGTCAGTCATGGATGCGCTGCAATTCACCTTACGAATCTAATGACTCGTGAAATAGTGGCTCGAGACGCAATACAAACAGCCGCCTAATATGTCAAGGGCAGACCAGAAGGCGAAGTAACAGAGTTTGGGATGATATCGACAAATGCCAAGCTGCCACTGTCACTGCTCCACGTCCTGAATACAAAATTTACCGCCGCACGTCGAGCCCGGGGAGAGCCGCTCACATTTAAAAAATGGAAAAAAAAAAAAAAAAAAAAAAAAAAAAAAAAAAAAAAAAAAAAGACCTTTGCATTATCAAATCCTCTGAAGAATTTATAGAAATAATGGTAAATTTGACGAGGGAGAATAGATTTTCCCGGGAGATATCTCATTCATCCCGAGGTGATAGAGAACCTATGTTGTGAAAACATTCGTAGAACGTTTTTGAGTTTACTTGAAAATTATTCCGGGCACCAAAAGTTATTCATCAGCGATCCGATCCCTTTTCAAATGGTACCCTTTGATATTTTGAACAAATCAGAAAAGATTGAGCAATCTACAGCTGAAAAGCACATATCATGACTCCTCGAAATTTAGTCTGCTCTCAGAAAACAACTGACAATGAGCTCCAATTGTTGGGAAAATAAGACACGGAATAAAAAATTTATATGCATGTGCAAGTAGGTATTGATACTCATTCAATGTACAAACTGTAACGCCAGTAGTTGTTACAAACGTCTAAAAATAGCCCAAATTGATTAAAATACAGTGGAGTTCTAGTTATCTGCATTACAAGGATTACGGCTGTATACGATGTGCAACTTAAGAAATGCCGATAGAACAATAAACACGTTGGGAAGGGAGCATAACGAATGTAAATTTATAATTAGATGTAATCAAAGACTTAACATTTAGAATTTAAAATTCAGAGCAATCCAATATAAGAATTTATTTACATACCAGCCAACTAAGTGCCAACAGTTCTCTGCAGTGCAGTGTTCTGTTGCAGCCTCTGTTTCTAGTGGCTGTGTTTAGCTTTAAAAGTTAAGTAAAGAAATATATCTTTGCAACCTTATTTATTTCCTTGGGAATGTGCGACTCCTGTCTTTGAGGAATTTTGGTCTGGAATTCGGTTCCTGTATCCAAATAAAAAGAATATAATTGACAAACAAATAAAAAAGCCACGGATCTAACGGAGTCACGGCTCTAATTTGTAAATTGGTAACTTTAGACAAAATGTGTTAGATGAGTTATCGAATTAATGACGTGATTTATACGAGACAAGGAAATATATAATTGGTGATAAACTGACAACTCAGACTCAAATCTTTCGTACATCGTGCAAGTTTGTGTAGAAGAGTATACGCATCTGGTTTATAGATTTCATCAATTATTGTTGGTCTCGCTCAAGTCAGTTTAGACTTTTTGGATACTCAGTCATTAGTCATTACACACTGCACATGCGCAAAAATTACCAGCAGTAGCTGTAAAGACATATACCTATTGGTATAAGAAACGAGAGGTAATTTAGTAGTACGAACTGACGAACCACCTCCTCGCTAATATTCTAATCACGAATGATACCTGGACCGTGGATAACCGGAACTCTGCTCACTACACATTTTATAAATAACTAATATATATTAAACATTTCTATAAGTATATATTATATATTTTAATATAAAGTGAAATTTTGTCTGATTTTGTGTTAAAAATATTGTATGGTAAAACGTCGCACGGTAAAAAAATCTCCGAGACGCTCTTTTCAATCAAGGGCATTTTGACTTTTGCTCTCAGAGCGAAATATCTCAAGCATGGAAAATTCGACAGTAGCAGCGTTTGAGAGTAAAAAATTAATTGATCGATTGATCGAATGTCTTCCGATTCGATGAATCAATATATTGTTAAAATTCTAATTAACAGATTGACCGATTATTTTCGACAATTAATCAAAAATTAAAAACCTCACAGTTCCTAGGTCAAGTTTCTAAAAATCAGCACGAAACCTCAAAAAGTTTAGCACCAAGCCCAAAAGAGCTGATATTTTATGGAAACTCCAGATTTCAGGAGACAATACGAAAATAACTGTGGGAAAATTTGCTAAATTATCGTGGAAAATGTTGTGATTATCAAATTCAGCGCAAATGCTAACTTAGACCTGGCAACGCCGGCGGGCATTATAGGGTACAGGTTGTTATTTTGAATTTCTAAATATGCACATTAATCGATTGACTTGAATTGGGCTATTAATCGATTACTGAAGTGTCCATCATTGAGAAATTCGATTAATCGATTGATGATGAACTAATGGGAAAGCTGTATGAGCTAGAGTCCCTTTATACCCAGAGTTACGACAACTCGATTATCAGCTGACTGGCAGCCGGCCTTGGCTGGCCATGGAGGCCGAAACGAGTGCACCCAAACGAACGATATTGAGGGATAAGGATAAGGTCTATCATCCGAAAACAACAACATCAACAAAGTTGATCAATTAAAAAGAAAATGAGATTGGTTTGTGAATAATTTCTTAATCAATTTTCATTTTGGACCGATGGAAAAAACAATTTTCTCTTGATAAAGCACAATTAGGTAATATTTTCATTATTTTTGTTCACATCGAGCCACCGCCATCTTGGTGCACTCGTTTGTGACTCCAAGAGCGAGAACCAATCAGAATTGGATTTTTTTTTAGGCCATACTTTCAGCTCAACCAAAAGTGAGTTGTCGTAACTCTGGGTATATAGGGACTCTAGTATGAGCGGCTCGAGTTTGAAAGAGAGCGACTCGAAGATTGTTTTGAGTGCGAGATGGAACTGGAGTGTTGTTGCTTGGAACAGTAAATATATGATGTAGTGTTAGTGTGATTGTACCTAGAGAACAGCCGACCGGAGCGCGAGAGCGGCAGGCCAGCTGTATCGGGTTCTCGCTGGCACTGACAACCTGGACCTTACCTCCTACCCTTCACAATCGGGGCGAACCCCCACGCCGCCGCAAAGCCGTTCGGTAATTACCCCATCACTTGGATTACTTTTCACTACGATTACTAACTGGACCGTATTTCACAACGAGGAGCTAATATTTCTCCCTTATCCTCCGAACAACGCCTGCCCCCTCAGCTTCTTCCTTCGGATGGGTGATTTTACCGACGAGCGAGAAATAGTAGTTCCTCGTTGCAAAATGTAGTTCAACTGACGCTCGGCAGCTCGCTCGCATCGTGACGCACGGCAAAAATCAGATTTGTAAAACATTCGTTTTCCCCATGACAGGGCACCAACGTGAAGAAAAAACGCCCCATGAACATTCGAGAGTTGCCAAATTTCCTCCGATAAAAACCAAATTTCCTGGGGAAAATTCCTGATATTATTTTTCAAAATTTGCAGACAATTTTTTACGCAATTTAATCTGAAATATTTGAAAATTTTAAGGAAAAATATGCATAATTTTCCTCAAAAATACATGATTCATCCGGAGAAATTTGGTAACTCTCAAATGTTCATACGGCGTTTTTCCTTAGCACGGCAGTGTAGGGGCATTCCGTTTGACGGGTTGCGTTTCCTTAGACATTAAGGGAATGTAGTACTGCGGGTGACGTCCCCTTAAAAATTGAAGGGACATTAAGTATTGCGGATTGCGTGAAGTGAAAATGAAAGTGAAAAGGCATCGAGCATTGTGGGTTGCATACCCTCCAGAGACGAAATTCTAACTTTCCTCGCGAGGATAGAGGGAGGTACTCAGCCAATGAGAGAGCAGTTGCTTCTACCTGGGCTATGCTAAGTTTTGATATAACTTATGAAGATAGTTTTACTTTCTCTCAGCAATTAAAATTTTCTATACATATAATGTGTAGGAAGCACCGTAGCCCAACTATCGATAAGACAAGCAACGACATTAAACAATTCGTTTTATAATTTTATTTTTTGAATGAAAAAAATGTTGATAAAATTCCGATCTCCATTTATTTAGCCCTTTTTTCGGGTAAAAAAAATCAATTTTATGGTCGAATTCTACTTCGATAATAAGTAAAAAGCGAGCCGGTACTTTTTATCGATTTCATCCGGTAGGTCCCATCAATAAGTTCGTAAAACAAGGAAGGAATTTTTGTCATACTATTACTACTTTTCTTTGATCCCAACATGTTTATGGTGCTAGCAGAATTCTTAAAATAGCCTCGTAAAATCACATTTGCAAATTTCAATTGAAACGTGAGAGTATTATTTTCCTTTGCTTAAGTACCCAAAGGATGACTCTTTGCGGCATCTATGAAGCATCAAAGGCCACTGCGGCTGAAAACGAATGTTTTACATATATCCTATAAGCTTTTGCCTTGTATAAATATAGTTCTGTATATACCCACTTTTGTTCGACGTCTTTTTGACCCATTTTGACAGTATCGAATGGTGCCTTTCATCATCATCATCAACATTAAATACAATCAAATCATTGATACTTCGAGTATTAAATAAACATTTTAAATGCCGATTACTAATCGTTGTAGAAAGAATTTTGTGATAATTACATACCTATCGCAGCTTTGACAAAGTGCCAAGTTTAATCAACGATTTAGTCGACCAAGCAAGTGGGAGAAAGATTTGGTTGTCATTCAGTGCGATACTTCCTTTCTGTTCTGTATAGAAAAATTTTGTTGAGGGAAAGGATAATATTATCAATACAATCATGGTGTTCGCGTCACTCATATATATCCGGTGAAGCATCAAAATAAAACCAGCGGCAATAATTCTGAAATTATTTACAGTATATATTATTGTTAAAATGGGTTGAAGATGCCTTCCGTACGCTTTAAGCTTTACTCTGACTTTTGTATGAAATTTATTACTATTTTTAAAAATAGCATATAGCATCTTAGCGTATTTGATCATGTCTTTTGTCAGCTTTCTTATAAGCGAATATATAATTATAGTTTTAAGAGATGGAAATACTTGTAAATAAAATGGAATGTTTGTAAGTACTTTTCTTAATTTGTAAGAGGGTGTAAATGGTTTTATTTTTTTTCGAATTGGGACATGTAAGACTTGAATCAGACCGGTAATTTTAAAAGGAAAAAAAATCAATAAAAAAATCATCGATAAAAGGAAACGGAGATGTATAAAATTTGAAATTTTTTTTCAAATGATGTTTGATTTCTGAAGTATTTTGGAAAAATGAGAACAAAGTTTCACAGCAATAACCGGTTGAAGCGGGAAGTTTTGTCAGTTCTCCAGGGTAAATATGGGCAAGACAGGCTAGGCTGCATGCATGTACCATTGTCTTATAGGCTAAGTATGCCGTATTAGATTTATTTTTTTCCTTAATTCATGCAAGACTGGAAAAAAGGAGTGAAATTTGAACAAATGTTTTCGTCATCGGTTGGAAAAACTCAACATTTAAACTTAGATTTTCGAGGTATCATTTCTAAGTTACAGATTGTATTCATGTACAGCTTGCAAAGACGAAGTAATGGACAAGGAATGAATCGACAAAAACTTTGTAGAAAAATTTAACTTTTATTTCAGCTCAGACCATTTTCTTTACTTTTAATTAGAATAACATTCAAATATGTCCTCTTAAAGTCATTCAGACTTCTTAATAGCACATCGACGCATTGCTACACTTATAGGAATCGCGTATCCCCAGTCGACAGTTCTGGATATTGTTCATTTAATTGAATAGAAAATAATCGCTACTGTCGATATTTATGATTAATTTAAGTGGAAAAAAACAGTGTAACCGACTCTTTAGAATTGCCGATGCATATCTTAGTTTGTAACAGTGCAAACATTCCACCATACTTTACATTTTCATTTGAAAACTATCTATTGTGTTTTCCTTTCTTTGTTAAAATACTTTTCCGTGCAAATTTTAAGTAATGAGGTAATGCCTAGTGGCGATTATTGAAAGTTGGCAACACTGTTTTGCCTCCATTTGAATGTATGTAAAACAATCGATTCTGAGTGAGGCAGCATACTTCACCTGAAATTGATATTTTTAATAGCTTTAAATGGAAGAGAAACAATTTTGCCGAGTTGCCATTCACTTTAAGTAAATAAAATAGAGATTCAAATGAGGATTTGCATTTTCTGTGTTTAACTATCCTCGAAATGCTCCGTTTTACGAATTTAACATAGCTCAATACGCCGTTTTCTATTCTTAAAGATTTGAGCTCATTTACTGGGTAAGTGTTTTTAAGATTAAAATAAAATAAAATAATGAAGTCTTGCCTTTACGCGAATGTTTTTTTGTATATTAATTCAGTGAATGTACATACCGATTACCGTGAAAACATGGACAAATCACAATAAAAAAGTTAGACAGATAAAAATGAAAACAGCTAATAGTTAATGAGTAAAAAATTCAACACTTGAAACTATCACCCAGGGCGTGTTATCAAAATGTTACAACATACTGCGTTTATGTAAACTGGTGTTGATACCACGTTCGTCTGGTAGATTTGCATCTGCTGAACTATTAAGGAAGAAACATGCGTATGAAGACAAGCCTTCTTCCTTCCATTTTAATTTCAATGTTATTAATATTACGCAAAATGCACTATTTCCAATTAAATGTCTCTATTTAATTCCATAAAATTGTATGTACCTATTTTGATTTTTTCCCCTTTCATTCATTCTAAGTACTTGCATATTTCACTTGTAATAGAATGAGCTGTATATTTGTATGATATTTTCACTTGAGCATTACGACCTTATTTAAGTGGCTGCATTGATACTGCTATAGCTTGGTAACAATTTCATTTTATTGGGATATTGTTTTTCATTGCTCGTATGTGCCTTGTTACTCATGTTCCTGTTTTTTTTTTCAAGTGTCATGTGTACTAGACTTTAACAAACATTGTTTATGCTTTTTTCCTGGGATCAGTACTTCTGTGTACAACAATTAATTAAGTAATTGCAAGAATTTAAGTTCTGATTTCACCTGATCTTTGAACTGTTTGTGACATGAAAGGAACTCATAGTTTAATGCTAGGATGCGTCGACATGCGTAACGCATTGGCTCTGTTTTCGATAGAAAAATTCTACCAACATAGAATTGAAAGGATACCTTCTCAAAACATTCGGATTAATTTTCTGTGACAACAAAATATTTCATAAGTGCAAATAATCAAACTTCTTCTTGTCGCAATAATATGCGTACAAGAACGATTCGGTTGTCGATCAGACAACTGATAAAAACTAATTTTTGAAACTTTCAAAAACAAAATAAAAGGGGGGGATAGTACTTAGACGAATCTATTATTTTTGTTCATCATTTTTACATACTTGATGCTTTAGAGCTTGAAATACAGATCTGTGCCCTGGTCGTCAGTGGAAGAAGAAAATATAAAGAGAGAAAAAATAAAATATTTCCAAAGGTCACATCATACTAGGGCCACAAAAAAGACATGTGCGACGCAAGTATAGTATGTAAACAGACGTATGCAACTTCGAAATAATTCAACATTATTATTGTAAATCGAAAGAAAACTAATCACAAGTATTCACACTATATTCCATCGGAATACTTTTGTGTCATTTCGAAATATTCCCAAATAATGTGATGTAGATTAATAACTGACGCGCCGTAGCACGCTTTAAACTTTACAGATCCTCTAAAAGAGAATTCCTGAAGATTCAGGAACTATGAGCAGACCGCTTTAATATCGAATCGTTTTTGGAAATACTGCAGATCCGTCTTAACGAACTAATAACGCGCGGTCGATAATTTTAAAGATTATTGTGACATCTAAAGAGAATGTTCCAGTGAATTAGGGTGAACCGCTTACCAAGGAAGATACTTACGTGTGGACAATTTAAATAAAAGCATTACAAAAGCTATAAAAGATCCGAAGTATACATACAACACGCGACAACCGTAGTTACGTGCATTAAGTGACGTCATCACAAACTGGTTGACTGGACAGCGGGTACCGGTTCTGAACACACTCGTACTTTTTAGGACGTCCTCAATCCACTGAATTTATTGTTCGTTCGAGTAATCCGCCGCCAAGAGTCTAAGTGTACTTCCTTTATTCAAATGTAAACCACCGAGCCTAATTATTTCGTACGTAAAACAAGAATATACTTATCAAACGCGTCCTTCAAATGCGTTTCCTGCATTTTGAATTTGTACCGTGGCATCCCAAAAATACTAGACAAACTTTTGTTGAAAAAAATTTTCTACTCAAAGTACAATT
Source organism: Bemisia tabaci (assembly GCF_001854935.1). Taxonomy (NCBI): domain Eukaryota; kingdom Metazoa; phylum Arthropoda; class Insecta; order Hemiptera; family Aleyrodidae; genus Bemisia; species Bemisia tabaci. Next base: position 516,017 of record NW_017547752.1, on the reverse strand, counting down.
GACTAGTAGAGTAATTCAAGCATTAGAAAAATTTCACGTAGAACACGATTCGCGCAACGAGAATTACTGAAATCAAATCCGGTCCCGGGAAATTTGAATGCCCCGCTCACGAGAAAAACAATCGTCTACTTTAACCAAATCGCACTGAGACGGTTTTCGGTGATCACCAAGATCAAGGTTGTCATATTTTCATACGCAGAGACCTTTGCGGAAACGCTAGGTGCGCGATTTGACTCACGTAGACTTTTTTTTTTTCATGAACGGGGGATTTGAATTTACGCATCGGAAAACGTAAAATATCTGAGTTGGGAGTAGAATTCATTAATTTTTGCTGCGTGGAGGGTTTTGCACGTGAAATTTTGATTGGAGAGCACGTGTCATTCTGCCGAAATTCGCATCTCGTCTACTGATGGTCCATTGTCGTACCCGCGCGTTAAAGTCGCCGTGGGCATCCCGCAAACCAGCCGTCGCGTTCCTCATTCTATCCTACTGAACATTTAGAACAACCAGTGGCGTGGCGTGAATAATCGATTATCGATATCTCGCCATTTGAAGCTATGGTAAAGAATCGATTACTAAGGTGTTCGCTGCGAACACCCTGATAATCGATCTTTTTCATAGGTTTGAATAGCATAACAATCGATGTATCGCAATTCACGCCACGCCACTGAGAACAACGCAAATCCATCTGAAAATTCTGTACAAGTACATATTACGCTTTTACCTAGATCGCCCGTATGAACACATTCTATTCATTTTTGCTAATATGCGCCTAGACAAGCGGCACACAATGGTCCTGTTGCGAACTTCAGCTGGAGCAAAGAGAAGCGTCGTTCTGTTAAGCTTCCCGCTTCAAAAACGATACTTCGGCACAGGTGAACATTTCGTATTTCGTCTTTCAATTCAATTCTTGCGCACTAGAATGCTACGCAATATTCAACATGGCCGACGTCAACCCGCCAATTAAAACACGCGTGACGAGACGGGACTTTATCAACCGGCGTTTTTACATTTACATTTTTCGTGCGTTGATAAAGGCCATGGTCACCATTCAACATATCTCACGCTTCCGCGGAGGCATATATATTGCATAGCATCCTAGTGCAAAAGGGTTGGATGGAACGGCTTCTCTTACGAAATAATCGCCTGTATCATTTTTGAAGCGGGAAGCTCGAAAAAACGCATATATGTAACGCAGATTGTAAAGTTAGGAGTGTTCTTGAGAATTCTTTAACGCGATCATTGTGATTTTTAAACCATTTTTTGTGAGAAACAACTCATCTTTTTTTCTCCAGCTAAAGCTTGCAATAGGCTCATATTGTGACAAGCGCGACTGATCCATTCTGCCATGCTAAGGAAGAACGCTGTATGAGCCTTAAGACGTTGTCAGAACTCCTTCGACGAATCACGGATATTCTGGAAAACTTATGGTGATTTTTCTTTCGATTTTTTAGGAAATGTTGTCTGTATTATATCTGAGACTGAGAAACCTGCAAATTCCAAGAGAAATTATTCACAACTTCCTTTAAAAATAAATATTTTCCAGAAGGAAATTTGGCGAAATTCGAATGCTCATATGACGTTTTGCCGTAGCACAGCAGCATCTTCCTGACTTTTGGACGTATATTTCTGCCAAACGGAACTATGCGCATTATGACGTGAGCCCTGTTATGCATATATTCTCATGGACCTCAGGGCTCATGCCTTAATGCACATAGTTCTGTTTGGCAGGAATACGTCCTTTTCATCCGAGTGCGTCTCCGTTGGTTGGTTCGGGGGTCATCTCCGTTTGGATCGGTTGCCCCGGCTCTGGCTCCGACGCGGTAGCACAAACCCTCTCTCGAGTGCTGCCGTGCTAAGGAAGAACGCCGTATCAACATCCGAGCGTTACCAAATTTCCCTCGACAAGACATGTATTTTTGACGAAAATCATGCACATTTTTCTTTGAAATTTTCTGAGATTTTACATTAAATTGCGAAGAAAATTGTCTAAAATTTTTGGAAAAAAATATTCATAATTTCCCCGGTAAATTCGGTTTTTATGGAAGGAAACTTGGCAACGCCTGAAGGCTCATACGGCGTTCTTCCTTAGCACGGCAGTATAGTAGGCAGGCGTAGCCCGTAGCGTGCCGCGCTAAGCAAAAACCGCATATCTATACGGGCTTTGCTATAGGAGTTAGGAGGATGTTGCCTAGGAGGGCAGTAGCGCAGCGTAACGTAACTCTGTTGATATCACTTTCTCTTGACCGACGCGCGTCGCGGCGCGGCGGAGCTCACGGCACTCGAGCACCCGTTGCACATGCTGCAATACCCCCCCCCCCTCGCCCCTCGTCGAGGGGGACGGTCGATCGGCGTACAACGGAACTGGACGCGGATTTGATTGGAAAAAAAACTACATCTCTCGAGTAATATTTTGCGACGGAAAAATTGGGATTTTTTTATGATTTTTTGGCGATAAAATCGCTAGGATCATCGACATCTGAGCGATTGCCCTCGATCTTGTCGCAATTCATGTCTATAAAATCGCTTTCGATAAAATTGGAATTTTATCTCGATTTATTACAATTTTTTGTTCGATGGTATTGCGGCAGATTACAGTCGATAAAATGGCTATTTGATTGCAAATTTATGTGATGAAATTGCAATTTTTTATCCGAGAATATTTCGATAAATCGACTTCTGAGTTGATTAAAAAAAACGACATCTCTTGAGCAGCATTTGTCGATGGAAAACTCGCGATATTTTTAAATTAACTTGCGATGTTCTTACGATTTTTTGGCGATGAAATCGCTAGGATCACCAACATATGAGCGATTACCCTCGATCTTGCCGCAATTTTATGTCTATAAAATTGGGTTCGATAAAATCGGAATTTTATCTCGATTTATCACAATTTTTCGTTCAATAGCATTGCAACTTACCGCAATCGATAAAATGGCGATATGATTGCAAATTTGTGTGATGAAATCGCAATTTTTTATCCGATAATATTGCAATAAATCGACGCCTATAAAATTTCGATACGCCGTCAACCGATCAAATCGCAACGTATCACGATCACTGCTACTTGGAGTGCGCCATTGGTATGAAAATAAGAGAGGACGCGAACGAATGAAACAACTGGAATGTCATTTCTGCCGTGTCACACGGAAAAAAGGTGTTAGGGGTTATCCTTCAAAATCGCGATACTACTAGTGGCGTGGCGTGAATTGCGATGTATCGATTGCTATGCCATTTAAACCTGGTAAAGAATCGATTATTAAGTGTTCGCTGCGAACACCCTGTTTATCGATCCTTTTCCATAGGTTTAAATAAGAGGCGCGGCGAGAATTGCGATACATCGCAATGCACGCCACGCTAATGGATACTACCCCAATTTGTTGGACAATATGGATATTTCCAACTGTGGCAGTACTGCAACTCAATTAAGGGTTGTACCGCAACTCAAGTTGAGGATGTACCGCAAGATTTGGGTTTGTAATCAAATTTATTGGGGTACAACCGCAATTAATTGAAAATGCCCAAGTTGGGTCTTAACTCCTACCTCTCTTTCCGTGTGCTGAAAGTGCAAAAATGGAGTGTTTTTGAGAATGGCCCAAGGAGCGTCTGATCTGAAGAGTAAATTTTACCGCGAAAATCCTCCGTTCTTCGTGAAATCGCCACTAATCATCTGAAAAACTATCAGAAACCGTTTGGATGCTTGAATCGACGAAAATCGACGCATTTAATTTTCAAATATGTTTCACGCCATTATGATGACAGCCATTGATGCCTTCATTTGGACTACATTTTGCAATGAGGAGCTGATATTTCTGGCTCATCTGGACCACCTATCTGGTTAGCACTCATGTTTTTTTCCAAAATTAACCAGAAATTATAGTTCCTAGTTGCGCGATGAAATCTACTTGAAGTATACCTGGACTTGGACATTTTTCCCGTCAATTCTAATTTTAGGAATTTCTCACCATTTTCGCCCCATTGAAAACGCCATATTACATGACTCCTTTTATGACGTCAACAGCGGCGTATCATCGTTGTAGAAATCAAGAGATACGTTTGTTTTGAAATAACGCGAGTCCTCATTTTTCCAGAACATAATATGGGTTGTTAGTCAAAAGCAAGTTGCCATACGTTGGCGTGCATTTTCGCCTTTTTTCCTTATTCTCGAAATTCCATAACGAAACGTCTGTGCGTCGCGTCGTCCGGGCCGACTCCTCTGTGGCTCCACTGATGTAACAGCGTAACTCGAATCGCGCATGAGCCCCAGAATACATGGGTTTATATGTGGGACAAGGCTCACCTGGAAATTGAGATAGGTGTTACGTCCACGGGGCGACGTTCTGTGGCTCCGTTTGACCATGCACAACCACCAATACCTAATTACACAACTGTCTCATAATAACTGCCATCAAAACAACACTCATTCATTCTTTCAGCATTTCATTCCTACAAATACAATTCGATACAGTTATACATACATACAATACAGCACATATACGATGATGCATACATACAATTTGAATCAAAACCCTCCTTTTAAAGTCATTTTTTCCTAAAATTATTGACCCGGTTCCAATTTCATTCTCTAAGAGTGACCATTCACAGGTTTGAAAGAGACGCTCTTGTAGATAAGCTCAAAATTGAGTTACTACCACCGCTTCTTGCAATTTTGTTTTCAAGACGTTTTGATGCAAAAAACGCCCAAAATTAGCAAACCGACCAGAATTTGGGTGGTATGATTTGCCGTTTGAAAAAAAAAAATCGTTTATAGAAAAAAAAACCTTTAAAAGTGTTAGTTTCCTTGCTCGGAACTCAAAATTGTTTGATTTATCAGCAAAATTATATACCGGTATCCCCTCATGAAATATTTTCAGAATTTATGAGGAAACTCTATTTTGGATTTGTTGGGTTTCCGCATGGATTAACCTTTCGTTGTTAGTGGATTGAACTTTTGGAGTGATTCTTTTTTTAAAGAGGTCGTGAAATTTTCCTGATAGTGTGATTTATGACTATATTTTAGCTAATTTGCTTTGAATTTTTTGAGATTTCTTAATATTGGTCAGGCCTTCCATCCACCTACAAACGCGATTTTTTAAATCAAAATTTTGGATCTTTCATCTACTCTTCGCATATAGAATAGAGGTCTTCTAGAGGCAAAATCCCCCCATCCCCCCCCCAAAAAAAATAATATTTTTTTTTATGTCTTGGGAGTTCCCTGGTAAAAATTGGCGATAAGAGCTGCGTTTCAAAATACCATAGGAATTCCTATAGCCGGCTAAAGAAGGCTACAGAAAATCATACAGCTGGCTGTAGAATGCGGAGAAAATCATACGGCCGGGCTATACGAAGCGATAAAAAATTATGCAGCCGGGCTATAGTTCCTATCGCCAGGCTTTACACTTTATCGCCTGGCTGTTGCTTTTTCGACATCGATTATAAATAAAAAGGCTATAAGAAATTGTGTAGAAATTCGTGTGCTTTGGAAATCATTAAGTTTGATTCGGAACCACCTTAATAATTACAAAACACACATTATATTTTCCTTTAATACATATTTTTTTTCATCAATTAAAATGAGAAATAATCCATACAGAGTGTGCAAACATTTCAAAGTCATGAGTTGAAAAACGCTGACTCCATGAGATTAAATATTAGAGCCTAACACAAAGCGGAGCGGCGGCGCCTACAAACCTAACAGGGATACTTCACGCATTGCGCAATGCGTGAAGTATCCCTGTTAGGTTTGTAGGCGCCAGTGCTCGTTTCGAGCTGGCTGCCCGCCCGCCGCGCCGCGCCGCCGCAGCGCAGCGTACCACGGCGCTTGAAGCAACTATTTCACACCAGAAGTATTGCACAGTATCATACGAAATTGAGGGCGCTCCAACATATTAAGAATGGCAGGCATCCTTCAAAAGTACGGGGCTTTCCGCGCAAAATAAATCAAGATACTTCGGCCCAAAAAGAGAGCAGTATTCCAAAAACTCACTAAGTCCTAGCATCCGTAATTAGTAACGTTTAGCATACACTTTATCGCCTGGCTGTGAGTTGCTTAATCGCCATCGGCTATAAAAGGCTATAAGAAATTGTGTAGCTGGCTATAGAAGCTATTGGAAATCTTACAGCCGGCTGTAGGTCTATGATATTTTGGAGCACAGATTCTACTGCCAATTTTTACCAGGTTTAGCATATACTTAGCACTCCAAGGGACAAAATATCGCGCTTAAAGCGTTTTCTTAAGCTCTCTGACCCCCTAAAACGTTCACTTTTTTCCTAAGTTCTATCGTTCTACTGGACCGATTTCCATTATTTTAAGCTGCCATTGATGGANAAATCAGTTTTACGGCTCTTTCCCGATGGATTAGCATGAAATTATTTGATATTTCAAGAATCTAATGAAAGATTCCTTTTCATCCAGCTGAAAACCGCCAGGATATCGAATTTCATGCAAATCCATCGGGAAAGAGCCGTAAAACTGATTTCCCGGCATTTTTCCGCCGCCATTTTGGAATTTGTCAAAATTTCAGATATTCAATGAAAGATTCGTTCTTCTCGTGCCGAAATACCCCCAGATACCAAGTTTCATGCAAATCCAACGATATGCAGCCTTAATATCTACTTCCTGCTCTAGGCCGCCATTTTGATCGCCACCATTTTGCAAAGGACTGACTTTTCTGGAAAACCAATGCCAGAATCGTTTTTCTCATCTCAAAAAACCCTAGGATTCCGAGTTTCACACCAATCCGTCAATAGAGGACGGAGATGCCAAATGTCCGCCATTTTGAACTTTGACCGGCCGCCATTTTGTCAAAAATGAACATTTTGACCTGCAGTTTGCGCCAAAAACTTTCTTTTTTTATTATCTTTCGAATGAGGTATCACAAAGGGGGGGTTGCCATTTGAAAAAAAAAAGTTAGCCCCCGCCCCCCTTAAGGGGGGCCGCCCCCCAAAATTTTGGGGGGACCAAAAAGTTGCTACCTTAGACCGAGGAACATTCCCAAAGTTTCAAACTTCTATCTCAATTTGGAAAAAAGTTACAGGGGTGGTCAGTGACTTTTGGATAACCCTGTAGAAGCTATTGGAAATCTTACAGCCGGCTGTAGGTCTATGATATTTTGGAGCACAGATTCTACTGCCAATTTTTACCAGGTTTAGCATATACTTAGCACTCCAAGGGACAAAATATCGCGCTTAAAGCGTTTTCTTAAGCTCTCTGACCCCCTAAAACGTTCACTTTTTTCCTAAGTTCTATCGTTCTACTGGACCGATTTCCATTATTTTAAGCTGCCATTGATGGATAGTCCTGAGATGAGCCGGCTCTATTTAGATTTTGAAAATATGACCCAAATTTCTGTATATTACATGATAAACTTGTACACTTTCCAATTTAAAAGGTGTAAATTTTCATTTTTTGTCACGCTTTGTTCTAAAAATCTACCGGCACAACAATCATGATTTTTGCGGCCCTCAATAGAAGATCGCCCCTGGATAAGCCGGTTCTTTTTAAAATAATCCACGGGGCCGACCAGAGACAATGAGAGACGCCTCTCGGCGACAGGATGAAACACTTATTACCGAGGATTTAATACTTCCTTATGGACGAGTATATGGGAGCAACAGTCATCTTGCCTGCTAAGTAGATGATGATCTTCGAATGACTTCACGTGCCAAGCACGTTTACCAAACTTCAGTTTGCGTGTGGAACGAAGTATTCAAACGGTGTCAAAACCCCGTATGGCACGAATCAATCTTGGATCTCGAATTTTGGAGGGCATTTATTTGTTTTGTAGTTTCCACATGAAACAGAGAACCAATTTTTTTTCAAAATTGAAAATTTTTGGGAATTAGTTCTTCAAAATAGAAAAACCTAATAAAACTTTGCAAAATCATGCCACAGAGGAAATATTGAATTTTTAAAACAAAAATACGTTGTTGCGAATTTGTGAAGCTACGCCGTAGAGAGTTACGCATCCACCTAATATAGTTAGGTCAACAGTTCTGCCGTGCTAAGCAAGAACGCCGTAAATCCATCAAAATGTTCCCGCGTTTTTTGGAAGTTAACACTTTATGAAATAAAAACGTTTTCACCCATGCACCTCAAACTTGCAGGTTAAGATTTTGATAATATTTGCGGAAAAATTCCGTAAAAATATTGTTCCAGGGTACACATGTTTTTCTGCTATGATACGTTGTCTCCAAAAAATGTAAATAGCGTTTACGGCGTTTTTGCGTCGCACAACAGAGTTGAACGTTGGAATCCTGAAAAGAATATAAGCTTCCACTATTACCAAGGCATCAATGAGAGTCTCTCTTTGTATCTGGGGCTCGTAGAGGGCACGAAGGACCCTCTAGGGTTATGCCACGTGGCGGAGCACAGTGGAGCAAGCTGATAGAAGAGGTCAGACAAGGAACTTATGGCCAAAATTTCAAATTTTTGTTGTTTATTTCGTCACAAATTCAATTTCAAGGGGTGTTTCTGAAAGGAAATTTCACAAAAAAAACCCAATGAAACCACCCTCAAACTTTTTTGTTTCGTATTTTTGAAAAGATAAGCTTTCAAAGTTTCCAGATTATGTCCGACTTCTCCTATTGACTCGATCCCATGTGCGAAAAGGGGGTGTACGGCCCATGAAGTACTCAAATATGAGTGGAGCTTACTAATAATCCATGCTTTTTGTTTGGTTAACAGTTAGTAGCGGGTAGTGGAACGACTCAGGACAAGGACGAACAGGAGAACGCGCCGCTGGACTCGGGAAGCGCAGCTCAATCGGTGCCGAAAGAAGACGGTTACAGCGCCGGCGTCCCCGGACCCTTGACCAGGCTCTTCGTCATCGCCAACAGGGGCATCGCCAACCTCATCCAGGACCTCATTCTGGTAAGACACCTCTCTCAAGGGCAAACACCTCAGTCAATTATCCACGCAATGATAACGCAAATCCGCAACATTGTTCCTTCACCATTTAAACCTATGGAAATGTATCTGTCGCAGGCAAAAAGTCAAATCAGGCATTTTGTCAAATGCCTAGGCAAATAGTCAAATATTCTAGCTAAGATTGAAATTCTGTTTCTTTTCCTAATTTTAGACAAAATAATTAATTAACCCCGAGAGAAAAAATTCTCAGTAAAAATTTGCATCACAAAATAGTATTTCAAACGATTTTTGGCTCCTGAGTAGACACTTATCTTGAAATTTTCAGCATGTTAAAGAATACAGTATTTTTAGGATTTCAACATTAAAAAATATGAGAAGCAATTTAAGAGGAAGAGACAAAAAGAGTTTGTAGGTTTGATGAGATATTTTTCCACAAATATTGAAAACTCGTGAGCTCTTCGCCATAAATTCACGAAATTTTGTTGGCACTCAAAATTTAGCTATTTGCCTAGGCATTTGGCAAAATGCCTGATTTCACTATTTGCCTGTGACATATCGACTCTTTGAGGGGCCAGGTATTCCGACAAGAATCGATTTGCAACATAGGTTTAAATGGAGGAAATCCGGTGTTGCAAAATTACTGGATCCGCCTCTGGTAAAACCTCTGCTGTTAGGTTGCAGTGTTTGATACAAAAAAAAAGAACAAGTATTGAAGGATAACTGGACTACATCTTGCAATTAGGAACTATAATGTCTGACTCAGTTTAGAAACAACGTATGTACCATCAGTTTCCTTATGCACGTACGTGTTTTTAAAGATGAGGCAGAAATTATAGTTCCGAATTGCAAAATGCAGTCCAACTGTAAGATTTATAGTATACGAGGAAAAAAAGAAAGAGAGACAAAATTACTAAAATGCTTATTAGTAAAGAAATTGAGGGAAAAGTCCCTTGCCGGATTTCCAATGGGTGGAGTTTTAGTTTAGAAAAAAAGCAAAGGGTGAGGTGGACCCAGGTCTAGCGCGATTACGGCGTTTTCAAAATCGTGCAATTTTTTTTTCTTTTAAAAATACTTAATATAATTATGCACTGTATTAAAAATTTTATAATTATTTCCCTTTAAAATTAACAATTTTTGGTCGGAGGCAAAAAGTATTAGCATTTTGAGAGATTTTTTAGATAGTTATGAAGAAGCAACATTTTTAGAACACTATAATTGCGCTGGTTCCTTTTTGCTAAATGCGATCCAACTTATGAGAAGCTATCGTTGTTGTCGGTATAGAATTTATTTCATTGTTATGAATTTATTGATTTTTGTCAGAATTTCAGCTTATTTAAAATAAATATTTCAATTTCTTTAATTGCTACGAAGCTTACGATTAATTCATATTTCATCTCATTACAGCGATTGGCTCAAACCAGTGAAAGGATCGTCAACTTCAAGGCCAGACTCATCACATCTATCATCTAAGCTCGGAATGGAACCCATTTGGAGTTTCTTTGGAGCCCCTCACGTTCATCTGCAAACCCCGATTTTCCGGCTCCCTATCATAATCTACCTTCGCTCGACATCCTGCTTTGGATGTCACCCCTCCACGCATGTTCCTGGAAAATAATGAGAGGCCACTCTCATGGATGGGCAAATCAGTAAAACCACGATGACTAATACAGCTGTGGAGACACACGCTCAAAAATCTGGAAAAAAATCGACACATTAGAAATTCTGCAAAACTGCATGTGTTTTAATATGCTCTGCTTGCAAAATTCCGAATAATTATACCACTAGGTACCGATTTTACTTCATCCGAAAAATGTGGCTCCGCATCCAAAAATTCACATCTTGCTCAGGTGAATAATTTTTTGTGTGTCAATAAAAACACACCCTAGACAGGAGGCATGGTGGGACATTATTCGTCTCAAAGTTTCAAATATCAATGCTTACCTTTTTAATGGCATATTCGAGTAGATAAAGGAATACGAGACCTTTTTTTTCAAAATTTCCCAAAACTAGATATTCACAGTGAAAGAATTACATTCTACCTATGAACATAATACATTTTTAATACGTAGATTCCGCGTTTAAGAAGGAGTCGGGTAGATAAAAGTACTTTTTATTTGAACAAAATAATAAGAATCTAGCTTGGAAAGATCAACAAAGTGAGGTGGACCCAATCAAAACAGCTCTACAATTTGCGTTGTTTTAATTATACGCCGCAATTTTAAAAATGCAAACATAGAAATCCTGGATTGCATCTTCCAGTTAATGTATTTCTCGCAAAATTTCACGAAGATTCCTGGACGAATCATTTATAGGATGAGAAAAGGTGATGAGAATAAGATCATCATACTCAAATTTCTGACGTCTAATATCGTCTCTTGAGCTGAAAATTCCTAGTGTAAAATATACCGGCAAGTTCCCAATTTTAACCGAAAAAATTGTATCAAAAGCACCGGTATACTTTGAATGCAGACACCATGGAATTTTCTTCTATAAGTTGTAGCTTCGTCAACTACAATCAGCTTTCAGGAAATTTGGGCAAAGTTTTCAATCTTCACCATTAGACAAACTCAGAGAGAAATTCCAAAGGTGCAAAAACATACTCCTAAGTTTCAGGGACTCTCTTACACCAATTAACAAGGATGCTTTTTAAGATGTTGGTGAGTTTCCGCGTCAATTAAGTAACGTTTTCAAGATGTCACACACGTAACGTCATACTTCGAAATCGAAGCTTGGATTTCAACTATTCTTGAAACAACACCTCAAAAAAATGGCCCAAAAAACTTTCACGGGTGATTAACAGATAATTTTTTGTTTCATTAAGAAATAAAAACAAACATTTGGCTAGTTTCACTCCTTATCAATTACCTTTTAAAATTATTTTAGTCATCCTCATATAGAGCTAAACGCTCTTCAGAAAAGGAACAACGATTCATTTAATTAACATGATGAGGATGATATGGGCAAAAAGATATATTGGAGAAATCTACGTATGACCTTTTTAACATACAAATTATTCCTTTCAGACAAAAGATAAAAACTCCTGGGCTGTTATAAATAATTATCTGCAGGTAAAATTTACCGTTTATTTCCTAAGCATTAGTTACCAAAAATGATATAAATTACCTCATATAGTATCGAGGTTCCTCTAAAGGCAACAATTGGACTTTTACGTTTTCTCTTTCTCTCTTTTGTCTTTTACTCTCATTAAGACGATTTCCTCTTAAGTTTATTCCTAACCTCGCATATCAGGGAATTGTTCCCAAGCTGAACTTGCAGACACTTCACTTCATTCAAAAATTCAATGAGCCAATGGACAAGGTGTACAAAATTCATTTCGCGATAGAAGGCAGTATTCGCCAAAATTTTGAAAATCGATTTCGATAGCACTTTGACTTTGAGCTGAAACAAAAATATTTCATGGTCTTTATCAGTTGAGCAATTTTATGAGGTACGAGTTTTGAACTTCATGTTGAATTCATAAATCAATAATGCATAACAAATAGACAAAAGAAAAAAAAATGCACCACGTGTGAAAATCGACTTGTTCAATCCAACAAAACATAATCCAACATATTTAAATTCAAACCTTGTCTTTTAGATCATTGAAAATGACACCAATTGAATGATAATGAGAGAAAGAGTAGTCCGAGGTAGACCAAGGGTCAAACTGTCAAACTCGCATTCTCAAGCACCTACTGAATGTGAAGAAAAAAATACATTCACTAGGTTGGAGACCCTGTTGCATAGTTAGAAAATTTGATATTTAAGTAGATAGTACATTAATATTAATTTAGTAGGTAAAATAATGTTTACATTTACACAGCCAGTCTTGGAACTCGTAGACATACTGGTGCGATAAAATGTTTTAACGAAGGAAAATGTGTGCCGTGTCTTATACTTGGGAAAATGCGAGCCTTTTGATTTTGAAAGTGATGAAGAGGGGCATTAATCAAAATTTAGAGTAAGGTTCGTCTATTCAAATTAACTTGATAACTTAACTTTCTAAAATTTCCCTAGGTTCATTTTTACGAACTTCTGAACTTCTTCCAATTTAGCAAATATTTATGAAACCTGACATATCGGTGCGCTTTAAACTCTGCAAATTTTGGTCCTCAAATTTCTCGAGGATTGAGTATTCGAGAATAAATATCACTCTAACATCAAGAACAGTTTAGTGATAATTCATAGCGGTGAGATTCCCTGAATGTTTTAAAATCTCACCATGTAGTTTTCCTTTTTTCCTACAACTCTACGGTTGCATTGAGCTCTCTTCACCCCGGCAAGAATAGTGGCAATTTATAAGTTTTCGAAACTTTTCCAAACATTTCCGAATCGTCCTTTATTTATTAATCAATAAAATTACATAGATTGTGGCGTCAATCGTTCCAAAATTGACGTATCTACCTACGAGATAATTGTGAGTATTTACTTTCAAGCTCCTCCAAAAATTTGCGTTATTGAATTCCACGATCCAATCGTGATGCTCTCAAGTATTGCATTATTCTTGCCAGGTTTTAACGATAAAAATTAAAACTATAGGTGTGTGGTTTGCGTACTTTAAAATTTGATAAAAATTACGTGATATTTTGTACAATTGATCCTCCTTTGTTATCACACGCTTATCAATGATTTTATGTTGGTGTCGACCAATATTCTACAATGTAACAGCTTCATAATACAGTCATCGAAAATTTTTTGAGGAAACGCAAATAAAGAGGCAAAAATGTATAAGAAACTAAATAGAAAATAATATATTCATAATTTGCTGTGTGTCATAAAACACCGCTTTCGTCATTAGCACAGCTCAAAATTTGGGTACAATGGATAGTTTTAGAACCCGAGTTGGTTCCTCTAAAATGTATTAAGAACAAAAATGGGTCAGCTAGTGATTTAAGGAAATAATAGTTGTTTTACTCTACTTTCCAAGCATTAAAACCCACAAGGCAGTGAAATTCCTCAACCCTTCTTCTTAATTGTGTGCCTCTAATGTCCAATTATCTAAAATTACTCTAATTCACCAGAAGAAAAATGACTGCGAAAAAAACCCAACTACAACAACAAATTAACACCCTGATTAAGGAGGGTCAATTTTACAAAAAAGAAAAAAATAAGTAAGTGCTCAGTTTTATCATATTTAAGAAAATTAAAAATCTTACTTTGTATTTATTTTATCTTTTTATTATAGGTTTCAAATGTCCTCATTTTAGGGAGGGAATACATTTAATGTAAATACGGTATTATATTTTTGTACATATTTATGATAATATCATCACGATTGATGAGTCTATTTTCAAATGAATTTTTTAAAATTAGACTTTAAGAAAATCTGTTCCAAAAGACTAAAACATAAATCGGGAAGAACATACTTACTTACAGTTTTCAATAGTCTATCAGTGCTTACAATAGTCAACAGTCTCTCTGGCTAAAATCCATAAAGCAGGAATTAAATAAAGCTCTGATGCTGTTTCTGTACTTCCTGATTTTTTTATTTCAATAGTGAAGTTATCTAGATGACGGGGGCCAATTTGTGTATTTCTCCATCTGCAGATATCTTTCTTTGTCACTGATACTAATTTCTTTGAGATTTACCTGACGTAGCGGAATATATGAGGTAAAAGAGAGAAACCCAGAAAATAAAAATCCTTCAATCCAGTGTAAAATACTCCAAAATGGGCATACTTCCTTCTAGATAGTTTCATCATCAAAATCAGAATATCAACACGTGCAGAAGAAAGCGTCTTCATGAAAATAACCATCGTAAAAAATCTCATCGTCCCATTTCTTACTTAATATCTTAATAGAACGCTGCAGGACTTTACAGCTGCAGTATGTCAGCATTACGAGGCCGTCATGTCGCGCCTAGTGTAAGTTGACATTCTTTATGACTTATCAAAATAAGAAAAAAATCTGCAATACAATATAGCTCGGGATAAGACAATTTCATCAGAAAATCAAGTTCTAAATACACATATAGGTCAAAATATGTATTCTCTGGAAATGATTATAAGATTCCAGATTTCGTAAGTGGCTTGTGTGACCCTTCAGAGCTCAAATGTTACTTTAATAATCTGATCCAGCACCGATATGATGCCATATTTGGATAGTACGTTTTGTATATGATAAAAGTATATGCAACACAACTGTTGTGTGATTTTATGTAGAAAATGTACATTTTTTTCATGCAGTTTGTTATTTTATTTTCATTATTTATTACCTGGCGGCAATCCCTCATAAAAATAAGTGAAAAAAAATATCCATCCAGTTCTCTCATTCACCAATCTACCTTCTTACTCTGCCGTGCTAAGGAAGAACGCCGTATGAACATTCGAGAATTGCCAAATGTCCTTCGATAAAATTTTCGACATTTATTTTTGAGGCAAGTTATGAATATAATTCCTTGAAATTTTCAGGAACTTTAGGTGAAATTGCGAATAAAAATATCTGAAAAATTGGAGGAAAAATATTCATATATTTAACATGAAATTATTGTTTTATCAAAGAAAATTTGGCAACGCCGGAAAGTTCATGCGGCGATTTTCCTTAGCACGGCAGTACTGATCTGTGAAGAAACTATAAAAACTCTCATCTCGATGCTAATGTTTCAAAAGTTCCTCTCCTACTTTAATGTTGTTAGAGAGTATTAATAACCATTTTTAAGCGACATTTAGAGGAAATGCTAATACATAAAATAATTAGAGAAACTCACGAGAAATTAAGTGCAATAACGATGATTGGCCATCCTTCAGCAGGCTGATTCATGAAATTGGTAGAACTCCGTGTAACGTGGTGAGCGAATACTGCCGTGCTAAGAAAAAACGTCGTACGAACCTTCAGGCGTTGCAAAATCTCCTTTCATCAAATACGAATTCTCAGGAAAAATTGGGAATATTTTCCGTTCAATTTTCCAGAAAATTTTCTTCGTAATTTGATCTATATCATCCGAAAATGTCTAGATCATTCATAACTTTCCTCAATAATAAACATTTTATTGGAGGAAATTAGGCAACTCTCGAATGTTCATACGGCGTTTTTCCTTAGCACGAAAGAAGAGGTCATCGATACTTGTTTCTTTTCATATCTTTGCGTTAAAGTCTCTCGATTTATCTGCGTTTGACTCAATATGAAATGTCTTTAAAGGGGCCGTCCCTAAATTACATAACGCTACAGGGGGAGGGGGAGTCTTTGCCAGCGTTACGCAGCGATACACAGGAGTGGAAAGGTCTAAAGCGAAGCGTTACGTAACTAGTTTTAGTGGGGTTTTTTCGAGTTTCTGTGAAAATTTTCGTCGGTCGTCTTTAGAAACTTTAGAGAATCTCGACAGTATTCTCTGCGATACTTCTACGATTCCTCACTGAATAGAAACGCAAATCCGTTCAGTAAATGTAAGGTGAGCGCGTGAAACTGGTGAGGGGTCCCTCTCCCCCCTCCCTTCTCGACTCTACCTTTTAAACACCTCCCTTTTTTCTTTTTTATGCCTTTTTACCACCCACAATCATAAACTCGATTCTTAACCTCTTATAAAATAGTTTCTATCCACACACACTAGTCTGCTAGTCACTAGTCACTTGTTGGCTGCAGGTGCCTGGCACAAAGCCATAAAATTCCAGAAAAAAGAAAAATTTAAGGCGCGATATTTGAATCATTTATTATCAAAATTTAGGGGGCAAGGGGTTTCCGGGCAAGCGCTACATAATTTTTAGGGGGTCTAGAATAGCGTTAAAGAGCGTTACATGGAGTAGAGGTGTCAAAAAACCGCAAATTAAGCGTTACGTAAGTCGGGAACGGCCCTTCGGGGTACTCTGTGTGGGGTTGGCAGCTTTTGTCATCTTCCCAACAGTGGCGTGGCGTGATTTGCGATTTATCGATTGATCTGCATTTAAACGGCATTTGCATTTGTATGGAAATGTATCAACAAACAGGTTGTGCGCAACGGACACCTAAATATTCGATTCTTTACCATAGCTGCAAATGGGGAAATATTGATAATTGGACGTATTTCCATCAAACGGAACTATGTGCATTTAGACATGAGCCCTGAGACCCATAAGAATACACCCATAACAGGGCTCACGTCATAATGCACATAGTTCCGTTTGACAGAAATACGTCCAATTGATCATTCACGCCTCGCCACTGCCTTCCAACGGATCGAGTAGTTCCGTAGACGCTCATTTGATTCATGAAACTGAGCCTTCAGCAGAGACGTAAAATGAGATTTCATGGAATGTAAAGTTTCACTTTACTGACAGGTGAAATTTCAATGATTTTTCAGGAGGTGCGACGCACAATGGGCCGAATCATTGGGAGAGGTTCAACATGAATTTTTTCTCTAAAACCGCAAATTCAGATGTTCATTTTATCAAATTTTAAATTTTACGGGGTTCCTCCTTTCGAAAATTTTACGAGAAAACCAATGGGACCATTTTCAAGAGCTCAACATTTTGTAAAAAACGGAGTTATGAGCATTCGAAGTTTTAAAATATGGTCCAAGCTCTCCCTTTGACTGGATCCACTGTGCGCCGCCGCGCTGACCGCTCTGCGTTTGACGCAATGCGTGAAGTATTCATGCAGTCTTGTAGGCGCTTATATGCGTGCCACGCCGATCGCCGACCGCACTGCGTATGACGCAATGCGTGAAGTATTCAGGCAGTCTTGTAGGCGCTAATATGTGCTTCATGCCGACCGCTGCGCCGAGGGCTTCTCCTTTTAATCCTCAGTCCCCGTCATCATTGCTCACTGCGCCGCGTCGCACTATGGATCAAAGGATAGGGCGGAGCAGACATAGGGTTACCGTGCGACTGTAGACCATCAAATGATGCAGGAATATCAGTTTCGTTGGGTCATTTTTCACGTAGAAGCTGAATTTTGTATTGAAAAAACGTTAAAGTCGACGGTTTGTATGAGAATTTTTTTTTTTTAATCTTAGAAAAATATGGGGAAAAAGTTCTTGCGGTATTCATATTACTGATCTGCACCTATAAAAACCCTGCGCCTGTGATTGTTTATTTTCATGTAATTTTTAGTGCTGATTCCGAAAATGACCTTAGTTTTTTCCCTATCCCCTCTTTTTCCCGAAAAATTAAGATTTTACTCCAGTAACAGATTTTCCGATGAAAATTCTATTTTCTGGGCAATTGGTGCGTGATAGGAAAAAACAAGTGTTGTTTTTGGATTTAGAGGCCCACCATACATTTAAGATTACGCATCGGATGCTTGAAAAGTGTTCTCTTCTATATCTGGTGACGAGGTTTTTTCAGTGAGCTGACATAATCCGTCCATGTATCTCAATGTATAGTTGGTTCGTTTATTTTTCATTTGAAAGGATGGCCAAATTCTTCAATTTAGGTAGTTAAGGTGCCTCTTCGTACGTATTTTTGGCTGCTAAAGCCGAAAATGGTCTATACTACAATTCACAACTCACTCAATTTCGAGCAGCTGGAGGAGCAGGCTGGTTTTAGAGCTGGCAGGTCCACGGTTGATCACTTGTTTGTTATTGTCCAGGTCATTGAGAAGAAAATGGCCGTATTTCAGGAGCTGCATTTAATTTTTGTGGATCACCAAAAGGCGTATGACAGTGTGCCGTTGGTGAAACTTTGGGAGGCCTTGGAAAAATCAAATTTTAACGAGGGGTTGATTGACGCTGTTAAGCGATTTTATAAAGGGAGTTTTACCAAAATTAAGGGGCATGGGGGGTCGTTAGCGGGATTATATGAGACAAAGGGGTTAAAAAAGGGATGTTGTTCGTCGCCGACCTTATTTAAAATATATCTCGAGTGCGTGCTAAGAAAATGGAATAGGAAATGTTCTGGTATGGGTGTCCCCTTGAGTGATTTTGAAACTCCGTTCACTCTGTGCTTTGCTGATGAACAGGTGGTGGCTGCTCAAGATCAAGATGGCGCGGAGTACATAATGCGTAAGTTAGTAGAGGAGTACCGAAAGTGGGGTTTGGAAGTCAGTATATGTAGGTATCCAGATCTGAGAAGATGACTTTGGGAGGTGATCAGCAAAGCATTGAGTTGGAGAATGGGCAGCAGATCAGCGGCTGAGCGGATCAAGAGTGGCGGTAGCCACCCCCGGTCGAGGAAAATGACGTCCTACTAAAGTCCCGACAACAAACGGGTGGCCGACACTCTTAGTCACAGGCAACTCCCTTAATATGAAAATTGATTCGGTTGGAACTCGACTGCAGCCCAAACGACGGCACGGATTCCTACGATCTTGGTGTCTACGGACGCATCTCAATTAGGACTACAAAGTGGAAGAGTTTCATTAAGATCCATTGAGTTTCCAAAAAGTTATAACCACTTAATGACCCAAAACGAGAAAAATTTTACTTTTTACTTTGCCGGGAAATTTGAATTTCAAGAGTCCAGGGTCCTGAGAAAGTCACTCAAACTCCGCGATAACGGTAAACCTTAGACCTTGTGTATGGAAAGGTACAAGCGAGTCACGCTTGTTGCGGAGCTCATAATTAAAGGGGGGAAAATTTCAGTTGACATCCTCGACCGATTTTGTGATTTCAAGTTCATTCGAGGGATTTATCTCAAAATCGGTTTTATTGTAACACTGCTTGTAACATGCCGACCGCCATAAGGTGACCAAAAACAGGGCACGGCAGGGGTATTTCTAGCGGAATGATAATTGAAATTGAACGTACTTCTGCCAAACGAAACTATGTACATTAAGACAAGAGCCATGAATTTCATGAGAATACGTACGTAACAGGGCTCGCGTCATAATGCACACAGTTCCAATCGATAGACAAAGAAGACAAACGGGCATTGTAGTTGAAGTTGAATTTCTACGGACGATTTGTTTTGGGCGGAAAATCCAGATTCAAGACTAGAAAGAGCAATGCAATCAGTCAATCACATTTTACTTGCTACCGATACATTCGAGTTCATTCGATGGATTTATCTCAAAATCGGTTTTATATTTATTTTTGGCAAAGGATTTATTTTTCATTTTATTTTTTTCCTTTCGAGTAAGTTTTTGGAACTTTTTGATAATTATTAGTCTTAGTGGACCTCAGGAATTCATCAAAGGTTTTTGCCTATCTTATACTTGATTAAAAGGAAGTGACACGTCAATTTCCTCGACCGGATTTTTTGCCCGAAGGGTTTCTGTAGTTTATCATAAATACGTGGGAGTGCGGTTGACCCAGGATGGAAGCACGGATCATGCTAGCATGAAAAGAAACATACCTTAGCAAGGAAGGCTAAAACCAATGTTAAATGGAATATTCTGGGATCCACGGATTTCCAAAGAGAACAAAGAGGAAAATTTACAACGATATAGTCAAAAGTATAATAATGTACGGATGTGAAGTTTGGCAGCTGAAGAAACGGACACAGGATATGGCAGGAGCAACGGAGATGGATTTTTGAGGAAGGTCAGATGGAATTTCTAGGAGAGATCGGGTCTGTAATGATAGAGTGCGTCATATAAAGGACGTCGAAAATGACATCGTGTTCGACGTCATAACCAAACAGCTTGTCTGGTACGGTCATATCTACAGGACGACGAAAGAGAGGCTGTCAAAAAAAGGCTTGATTGGGCTCCTTTTTTTTTTTTTTTTTTTTTTTTTTTTTTTATCGACCTTTATTAGCAAATACAAGGAAATATAAATGACCTGCAACAAATGCAGTATATGTAAGTGTGATAATAATAGATAGGTTCAGAGAAAGAAAGAAATTAACAAAGCAATATATAACAAGGTAATAGAAAAGTATTAATGGATTATGTGACTCCTTGAGTCAAGGTCGCGCCGGAATTACATCTGTGTATACCATCGGCGGGGGGGGGGGGGGTAGGGAGGAGACGAAGGGGACGCCCGGTGAAAGGTTGGCAACAGGGGGTTTTGGATGAGATGAGGGAGTGCTAGCTGAGCCAGCTCCCTGATAACTTGCAGGAAGACCGAGTTTTGTGGCGGTCCGTGATTTCAATTCCATTTCCCGTGATTTCAATTAAAATCGTTGGTCACATGATTGTAAATGTTTCAAATAATCAGTGCGTACCTATTAAAGCATATTGAATGAATTTGAAGCATTAATCGTGGTTTGCAACGTTGCAATCGAGGTAAATACGCTCCTTTTTGCGTGGAACCATCTATATTTGAGTTCGTTTACGGCAGGCGTGACATACAACTATTTGACCACGGGTGTAAGCATGTTGCGGCTCCGCCGGATTGAAGGCGCGTCAAACTGCGAAGATGTCTTGACCGCCCTGCCGACCCTCCGTGGCGGGACGAATGGTAAAATCGCTGCGGCACTTAGAGGACGCGTCATTTTTTATGACTCTCTTCTAATTTTCACCGTTAGAAGAGCAAAAATAACAACCCTAATACCTACGATATAGTATCTAGAACCTTGGGCTTTTTTACGGTAAAAAGAGAAAGAGGAAAATAGGATTGAATATAATGTCGCACCGAAATATTCCGTGATTTCAATGAAAATCGTTCGCAGAATGATTGTAAATGTTTCAAGTAATCGGTGCGTATCTTTAAAAGCATATTGAAAGAAATTGAAGCATTAACCGTGGTTTGCAACGTTGCAATCGAGGTGAATAAGCTCCTTTTTGCGTGGAATCATCGATGTTTGAGTTCGTTTACGGCAGGCGTGACATACAACTATTTGACCACGGGTGTAAGCATGTTGCGGCTCCGCCGGATTGAAGGCGCGTCAAACTGCGAAGATGTCTTGACCGCCCTGCCGACCCTCGCTGGCGGGACGAACGCTAAAATCGCTGCGACACTTAGACGACGCGTCAGTATTTATGACTCTCTTCTGATTTTCACCGTAAAAAGAGCAAGAATATCTACCCTAATACCTACGATATAGTATCTAGGACCATGGTTCGCAAAGGGCCAGAGAGCGCTGTTATATTATATTATATATCGCTATTGTCGATATTAAGATGTATTCCAACCGAAGAAACACGAATTTTTCCATATTCCATGTTCGATTTTTCATTCTACATAAAAAAGGTAAAATTGGCAAGTAAGGCGACGCAGCGTTTTTTATAGTTTGAAAGCAACGCTAATGCTGAGTCATCCATTAAATTTCATAAACTCACTTTACATTTTTTACATTTACACATGACACACGATCACATTTCATAACCAAATAAGTATTGGAAGTATCCATATTTTGAACTTATTATATGTAATCTATTGTTAAAAGAAAAATAAATGAAATTAGCTAACAGTGCCATTTTCAATACCAATTTTCACCTAGGATTCACGGAAGTCCTCCACATTTTGCTTCCCAGTATTAACCATCGACACTTTTTTCATCTCGTCCACAATAAAATATCAACAGCAAGTAGACACTTTCATAGATTGAATGTGTAAACCTTGCAACGCTGTATTATCGTAATCTGACATAAATTATAGTACGCATCCACGAGTATCACTATTTTTTGATTTTATGCCCTGAAATTCAGTTAGATTTCCACTGAAATCGGTTTTTTAAATGAAAAACTTATATAAAATGAGTATTTTTAACCCTATTTCTCCTAACTCGGGCCTGGGAGGCCCGGACCTCTATTTCAGTCCTCCGCAATTTCGCGCGATTTTAACTTGATGACCCCTCCTTCACAAATAGCTCTACAAATATGTCACAGAGTGCATTTATTTTTGCAATTTGGGGGAAAAAATCGAGTCTTAGGAGCCATTTATTCATGCCTACCGCAAAAACTATTTTTCTCTTGTTGTTTTAATTTTGTGAAAATAAAGTTTTTTTATCCGTCATTTGATACATTTTACTGCATTTACTTCCAGACCATCCATTTGTTAAAACTTACTCCCATCTTACGTCCCGTCAATTCTAAAATTATTGTCGCTAAAATTAAAGCAGAATATGCAATCATAAATGGAAAAAACGTACACGCAAAAAAATGCGGGAGGCGTGAGAGCTAGGTGGCCGGCACCACTCTATGCGCACAAAAAATCTGTGCGTCAATGTCGCGCAAAAAAAAGAAGAAAAAATTTGAAGCCCATTATCTACGCTTGAATAAGTCCGCAGAACGTTGCTGAACAGTTTTAGTGTCGCGATGACATCGGAAAACATCCCTGAACCCAAATACGACCGTCTATTTCAGTTCAGTCGCGTCTAGTCCACTGCCCTCTTTGTTGGTTCGATGTTGGTTTTCACAGGGATGGTTCTCTTGGTCCTTGCGACTGAGGTCGGTGGGCGTCCTTACATTCTGCCGAACGGTGAAGTGCTACAAGTTGAAGACGAGTTTGCGGCGGTGCGCAATAAAGCAGATCCGATGGTAATGAAAATTATTGCAGTAGTATGCACTTACATACATATAAGTCGCTTTACAGCACTCCCTCGCGCTCTACGACTCCCAACCTCCACTGCTCTCTTTCAAATTACAAATCTTGGGGCATTGAGCACCTTTCCGCTTCAATCCCCTCCCTCTAACCTTTCATTGGGCGCCCTCTGCGTCTTCTCCCAGGAGGAACCCAATCAAGGACCTTCTTCGGCAATCTGTCTCCTGCCATTCTCTGGACATGACCATACCAAATGAGTTGTTTTGTCATAATTTCATGCACGATGGTCTGCTTGGCATCCATGATCTCCCGTACCGTCTCATTCCTGACGCGATCCTTTCTGGAAATACGGCGGATCTACGCCAGAAGTCCATCTCTGTTGCCTCTAAAACTTCCTGGGTCCGCTGTTTCATCGGCCATATTTCACACCCGTAGGTTACTATGCTCTCGAGAATCGCGTTGTAGACCCTTCTTTTGTTATTTCTTTGGAAATCCTTTGGAGTATGCACTTACCTTTTTAAAAGAGGGGAGGATACGGCCGTAATAGCCAGGAGAGCAGTGAGTGAAAATGAAGTTTTGAGAAAACGGGCTCAGATGCTTTTGGCCGTTTTGAACACATAACAAACACATTTTCAGGTTAAAAAATTGGCAGAAGAGGGCGGCACTTTTCTAGGAAGCACTGTTTTCATTGGCTCTCTGGGGGACTAGTGTCATTTACTGCTGTCTTGCCTAAAACTGCATCATTTTTGCGCACTTACGGCTTTCTCGCATGTCTTGTTTTCATGCAATTGAGATGAACTTCGCTGTTTTAGCTATTTGCATAATTTCATTTAAAGACGAATTTTGAAGGAAACTCGATTTCGAAAATTCTACACTTACTGCTCGCTTTGCTATCATGGCAGTATAGTGGTATGCACTTAGCTTTCTTTAAAAGAAGAAAGAAAGAAAGTAGTAGTAGTAATAAAAATAATTTTATTTTAAAGCGGTGCTTTAGCATCTAAGGCCATTTACACCTCTAGAGAAGGCAGTAATAGTAGAAAGAAAGAAAGAAAGAAAAATATTAGTAAGAATTTCAAAAAAAAAAAANAAAAAAAAAAAAAAAAAAAAAAAAAAAAAAAAAAAAAAGACGATCAATTTCTAAATCCGAAAAGCAGGAACAATTAATTTCTGTCAATGTTTACCGCGAGACATGTCGTCGCACCTTCCGGCCAAAGTATCACAAGCGCCATGCGACGTTAAAAAATTTCCGCCGCCGTTTTATTCTTTTACAGAGAAATTGTTCAACAAAGCCGTCCGAAAATTTAGCTGAATTTTCTTCGTGCTGCCGATAAAATTCAGTGAAATTTTCGAATGGATTCAAACAAGAATTTCTCTATAAAATAATAAAATGGCGGTGGAAATGTTTAAACGTCACATGACGCTTATGACGCTTCAGCCGGAAAGTGACGATTTTAGTACGTGTTTTTTAAATGGATACTTAATGTATGATCTTTGCTAGGTATTCTACCAATGTCGCAATTTTGAGGGTGAAAGTTAGGTTAAAGAAATATCTCAATAGATTTAAAAATTGTTCATCGGATCGGAAGCAAAACATAGTATGCAACATGTATTTATTATATTTGTCTCGAATACGTAGATATTTTTCCGTGCTTCAGGTACGTTTGACGCTAACGCAGTGACGTTGCGGGAAAATTTCTAGTAATATATAACACTTGGTTCAAGCATGGTTATCGATTCAATATAAGCATACATATTTGTAGTATGAGCATAAACATAATCTAGAATTCACGCATCGAAAGTTCCATGCCATCCTACTTGATTGTAATCTCAACAAGTTGGTTGTTGCAATCACCCCGCGATAACAATAACTGTCATGGGAGTCATTTGCTATTTCGAAAACTCGGACTGTTTTCAATTTTTTTTTTTTTTTTTTTTTTTTTTTTTTTTTTTTTTTTTTTTTTTTTTTTTTTTGTCGATGAAAATAATGAAGAGATCAGAATAAACGAAATTATTGCCTAAAAATTATCTTTGATTTGCGCTTTAGACTCTCTGCCCGTTGTTTATATAACATCATTAAAGGGAGGGATATGTACTTTAACTGCAACGATTCAGGACCTTGAACCGCGTAAAATTAATTTGGGGTAAATAAAAAGTTAATAGAACGAACGAAAGTATCGCGTCGAAATGTTTTGTTATATTACCTATTCGAAATCATTCCGAAAAATTCCCGGAAGTCTCCAGAAACATTGTGTGTGGTCTGTTAAAAAAACGCTGAAATAAAATAAAACATGAGAAGTGGGGTGTAACGTTGCGATCCGAGATCAAGATGCTTTATTCGCGTGCAGGCGTGACGGGATAACTATTCGACCACGAGTAAGGCATATTGCCGCCAGTCGGATTGAAGGCGCGTCACACTGCGCAGACGTGTCAACCCCGTTTGCTTCCTTGGCTCGTGCGACGTTAAAGTAGCATTACTAGTCTCAACTCTTTGCTGCCCGGTTTCTACAATATTTAAAGAGAAAATAATACAATTTACAAACTCGGACGATGTTAATTTTCTTCGTCATTGAAAAAACAAATACATTAGAATGAACGAAAATATCGCGTCGATATTTTTTTTGATTCATTTGAAATCATTTAGGAAAATTCGTGGAAACACTTGAGAAAAACTGTGTGTAGCTTTTAAAAATGTTGATCAAAAATGAAACATGAAACGTGGGGCATGACGTTGCAATCAGAGATAAGTACGCTAACTTTGGAGCACACCGCCGTCGGCATTTGAATCCATTCTTCTCTGAAGTAACAAAAGCCTGGCTCTTCTACGATTTTTTATGTGTTATTTCTCTCAGATGATTGACGGCCGTGTAGCGCTCTCAGGCTCTTACAATTGATGAGCCGCTGAGCCCAAAAATGGCCTTTATTTTTCCCTGTCACCTCTCAGTTTTCCGGCAAAGCGACTTTATTCCCGGGCAAATGAACTACTTTGACGTATATTTTGCATGCATGCAATTTTTTTATAAATTTTCTTGAAGCCGTCATAGAGTGATCTCTATGTATAACAAGCTGCTGAATCCGAATGTGACCTCGGTTTTTTTGCATCACTCTCCTTTTGTCCGGAGAAGTCGATTTTTCCGGGCCTGAATCGGTGTAAAAGCTTTCCCGGGCTCAAAAAGTATTGAAGATACATTTAAAAAATGATCCCAATATGTGATGCATCGATCCCTATTTTTTTTTTTTCAACTGCAAAATCCGAATATGATAAAAGATATTTTCCATTACCCACCACTTCCCTGGAGAGGTCAATTCCCCTCAAAAAACGAGCTTTTTTCCTGTTGTTTAATGGTTTTGTGTCAAGCCTCTGCAGCCAACTTTAGAAAAGAGCTTTTAGGGTACTTTTGTGAAGATTTTCCTGTTCGAAGGAGTTTTAGAAATTTTCCGCGATCATCTTTTCATCTCACATGGCGCATTTAAAGCCACACTGAACCCCGAATGGGTCTTTCACTCCTGTAGCGACATTGGAATGCTCTAGGTTCCTTTTTGCATGCAAAATGAAATCCAAGTATTAAAGTAGTTCCAATAATAATCTTGATTTTTATAGGTATTTTTTCAAGGTGAGCTTTTCTCTTGATAATAGAAGTTTATGCGATCAATTCACGGATTTTTCGAACGACTCACGGGATTGTCAATCGATTCACGGATTTGTCGATCGATTCGCAGGTTTTTGATCAATAATTCACAGTCGTCAATCGAATTAGTGCCGATCGAATCACGTCAATCGGTTCACGTTCCAACTTTTCGATCGATTCATGTCGGTCATGTCGGATTCATGACACCGGTTTTTCAATAATTTGTCGATCGAGTAGGTGTCGATCGATTCACGCTTTCATTTTCCGATCGATTCATGTCAATCAAATCTATAAACTCTCCTGTCCAAATGGCATGTTCATATTTGCCACCATTCTCGAAATATTAGCATGTCTGTAGGTATAACACCCTGTTTTTGGTAGAATATCTTTCCGCAGGGACAATGCACCTCCCCTCTTCCTGGTATGATGGGAGGAAGGGGTGTTTTCTCTGTTGGTGTTAACCCTCCCCTCCAGTGTGTAATAGTGGCACCAGGGTCGTCTCCCCTATGCAGTCAGTGCTAAAACAATTTATAGTTCCTAATTGCAAAATGAGCTTCCCCGGATTCTATATTTTGCAATAAGGAACTATAGCCTTTTTTTTGTAATTTTTGGCAACAGTGTGATGTTTTCGAAGAATCTGTCAACACAGGGTGTTAAAGAAACTCCATAGCTATAAAATGAACCATCAAACCGCAACATTGATCGTTTTGAGGAAAAACGCCAATGGTTTTTGCAAAAGTTGCTCTCCCGAAAACCTACCGCACTGCCTATAGTTCCGAATTGCAAAATGCTATCCAATTGATCTAATTATTCTCGAATATGAATTTTTCCTTTTTTATCTATTCCTAAGTCACGGCGGAAGAAATACATGCTGAAGAATAAGGAGAAATTGTGGGGAGGAGCAGTTGTCCCTTTCAAAATGGCGGATCTCATGTGTAAGTAAGCTTTTAATGGTTTTTATGTGCATGTATGGGTGGGTGAGGGTGGGAGGGGATGAGGGTGGGAGGGGATGAGGGTGTGGTGTGTGTTAGAGAGTTGGTATGGAGGCTATTACTACTTTACTAAGGAAGAACGTCGTACGAACATTCGAGAGTTGCCAAATTTCCTTCGATAAAATGTTCATTTTCGAGGAAAGTTATGAATATTTATCCTTGAAATTTTTAGGAACTTTAGGTGAAATTGCGAGCAAAATTATCTGAAAAATTGGAAAGAAAATATTCATAAGTCTACCAGGAAATTCGTGTTTTATCAAATGAAATTTGGCAACGCCTGGAGGTTCATACGGCGTTTTTCGTTAGCACGGCAGATTAGTGCTTCCTGTGCTATACTGCCGTGCTAAGGAAGAATGCCGTATGAACATTCGAAAGTTGCCAAATTTCTTACGATAATATGTTTATTTTTGAGAAAAATTATGAATATTTTTCCTTGAAATTTTCAGAAACTTTAGATCATATTACGAACAATATTATGTGAGAAATTGGCAGATAAACATTCAAAAATTTTCTCGCAAATTAGTGATTTGTCAGAGGAAATTTGGCAACGCCTGAAGGTTCATACGGCGGTCTTCCTTGGCACGGCAGTATGGCATGCAGACTAATAGGTAAGTCTGTTGCACGCAAGAAATACAGCCAAGTAAATACGCTTTAATAAGGTAAATTCGCTCGAAAATTACGATGGGCACATGAAAAAAGTCTGAAATCCACTATTTATAGCGAGCAATATGTGTAGTTTGTAACATACGCTCCTTCATAAAGTTACTGCCTATGCGGGCATTTCCTCTTGGTGGTCGGCAGTTAGGTTTACCCGGAGAGAGACCGAACCTACTTTGACAAACAATCTCGCGAACTGTTATGAACATTCCTATCGTAAGATTTCAATTGATTCAAAGCTTTTGTTTTTGCAAAGTAAAGTAAGAACAATGAAACAAACGTCTGGAAACCATTGTAATCGTATAGTAGAAAAAGTTTGGGAAATTTGTTGCATACTTGGGTCAGTTTCTTTTACTCCTCTGCCTGGGCGAACCTGGTCGGCGGTGACTAAGAAGAACTGCCCGGAGACGCGGGAAACTTGAAAAAAGCGTTACAAATATAAACTGCACGGATTGCGCGCTAAGCAGTGGATTTCAGACTTTTTGATGTGCCTAATGTGATTTTCGTGCGATTTTACCCGTGAAGAGTCTAATTTTTAAGGCTGTAGGTACCTCTTGCGTACAACAGGCCCATTACACCTATTGCAATGCCATTCAAACAGATTGAGACCCGGTTCCAATGGGACATGACGGAAAATCTTACGGCTCTTGCCACACGATCAAATCATGCCATCAATATATTTAAGTCAAGTGCTGTGAATAGTACAAATCATCGAATCAGTCGATCTTAACACTGGACCTTGATATTTTGATAGGTAGGTTTGATCGCTTGACATTCGCTTTGCGGCGACACCATCAACCGCGTTAAGATGAAGGAAAAGCCATGCGGAGAGAGTCTCCAACATCTAATAGCCATTCTTGCCTATCGAAATAGACGACGGTTGTCTGGTAAATTGCTTTCATTTTGAATGCCACCTATCCTTGAATTTACTGGTTGTCCTCCCGGTTTTCCTTTCAACGGAAACTAATCCAGTAGCCTCTAGTTCAGCGATCTTTCGTCCAACATTCCTTGAACATGATCATGGCCATACCAGACAAGCTGTTTGGTCATAATTGCATTTAAATTCATTTCTGCGCGTGAATAAAACGACAACATACGTAGTGTTAGCGCCCCAAATCCGTCGTTTCACCGTCTCCTCAAGCCATCAACGCTAGAGAAAAAACCAAACGGGCGTTAAAAAGCACATAATTTCGGGGTTGAACCAGGGCCGGATTAAGGGGGTGGCCACATGGGCCGCGGCCCATGGCGGCAAAATTTAGGGGGCGGCAAATTTTGCAATCTTTTTGAATGTAGGTATCAAAAAATGAGAGAAAACAATCGGATTCAGAAAATAAATTACAAACGAGAAAAGGCGACAAAATCTCTCATTTCCTGAGAGTAAAAGTATAGTAATTTCTAATTTTGTCGTCTTTTGGTGATACTAGAGACAACACCTTTAATTAGTCGAGTTAAGAGAGAAACCAAACACGCCATTTGACCTGGAACGGAGCGGCGCGGCGGTCGGCATGAAACGCATAGCGCCTACAAGACTGCATAAATACTTCACGCATTGTGCCAACACAGTGCGGTCGGCGCGGCGGTAGAAGTTACAAATTTTAACCACATTTATGTTTGCTCTTTCATAATTTTTTCGTTATTTTTTATAGAAGGGGGCGGAAAAATACAGGCAGCCCATGGGCGGCATGTGGGTAAATCCGGTCCTGGGTTGAACAAGTATACATGTCTTTAAACTTCAGATAGGAGAGAAATATTTTAACCAGTGATTATTCTTGGTTCTTCTCTTGTTTTACATACTTCCAAGGGACCACCGTTCATCAGGAGTATCGAACAGTGCACGACGCTCTGCGCGACATCATGCAAAAAACTTGCGTTCGATTTAAAGAGAGGAGCGGGGAACCAGACTACGTGTACATCAAGTACGAATTTTTACAAAGGTAAGTTCAACGAATTTGTTTGACTTTACAGAACTAAACCTTAAGAATGGCTGACCAACTCGGGAAATCTGAAACGTTTTGAAATGCAGAAATGTTAGGTTTACACAAGTAGACCTCATATTTATAAATCTTGGCTTAAAAAGATGCCTGTGCAACCGCCCAAGAGATGGGCCCAGAGCTAGTTCTCGTTCTCAGAGGATAGATGGACGAGTTTTGTAGTTTACTTTGTGACCACTGTCCTCTCGGATAAAGACGAATTTTTATTAAATGTATCCCTTTTTCACGGGAACTTCGAGAATTTTTGAGTTATGCTGAAGCACCCTAGCACCCCTAGCCAGACCGTCCCTATGCATACATCCTCCAAATCATAAGACATTTCTTACGAGAGTTTATGCATAAAAATGAAATACGAATAAAAGTATGGTAACATTTACTATTTACGATTTAGTGAGTATGACTAGAAATAAAGGAGTATTCACCAGAACTTTGGTGATTCTTACCATAATATGATAAATGCTACCATGTTGTCTGGTGTTCATTACCATACTCGTGTCACTGTGTCAGAGTATGGTAAAATCTACCATATTTTTTTTTCAGTGTACTTTCCTACGTTTATTTTGGGAAGGCTTGACCACGTTTATTTAACTAGCCTCGTGTTAACGGCATTTTTCTTTGGCAGATATTCTCATTCACATCTCGGGAGAAAAGGCGGCAAGCAAACTTTAAATGTTCACGGTGAAGCCTTTGACAAAAGAACGGTCCTGCATGAGTTGGGGCATGTCTTAGGTTTGGAGGATGAGCATCGACGACCAGATCGTGACCACTATATCAAGGTTTTATGGGACAACCTTGCAGCGGTAAGACTCGACGGTAAAGATTCCGGGTTGAGACGTCAAGACATGGACCTACCCTGTGAAAGGGCCTCGGTTATGCGAACCGAATAGTAGGGTGGTTTATTTTAGCATTTCATTCGAAGTTCAAAAACGGGAAGTCGGAAGTCTGTGCTCTTAGCTAGAGAACATGTATAGGGAGAGTATCGGTAATTGTGGAGGTGATGTCATCGAGGGTCTAAAAGGGCAACCAACCTAACAACTCAATTTATCCGCAATGATTTATGAATACAATTGGTGTCACCTTTCGTCTGTGGCGCACGTATTAGCCGTAATTTTCCGTAAATTTACCCATTTTTGCCATTTTAGGCTTTCACTCACAGTGACACAGACGGGAATGAAGATTACAGTTTCACCATTTGCAAAGATTATAAACTGGAATGGACCGTCGAATCAAGGGCCTGGCAAGGAACAAATGGAATGAGAGAGGGAACGCAGATAGGAATTCGGGAATGGGTTGATCAATGATCACCAAAAACGTCCAATTTGTGTAATCTTTATTCCCGTTTATTCCGACGTGGTACGCTGCGGCTCGGCGCGGCGGGCGGGCAGCCAGCGCGAAACGCGCATTGGCGCCTTCAAACCTAACAGGGATACTTCACGCATTGCGCAATGCGTGAAGTATCCCTGTTAGGTTTGAAGGCGCCAGTGCGCCGCCGTTCCGCATTGTGTTAGGCTCTAATATTTAATCTCGTGGAGTCAGCATTTTTCAACTCATGACTTTGAAATGTTTGCACACTCTGTATGGATTATTCTCATTTTAATTGATGAAAAAAAATATGTAGTAAATGAAAATATAATGTGCGTTTTGTAAATGTTAAGGTGATTCTGTAGAAAACTTAAGGATTTACAAAGCACACGAATTTCTACAGAATTTCTTATAGCCTTTTATAGCCGATGGCGGAAAAGCATAACTGCCAGGCGATAAAGTGTGAAGCCCGGCGATAGGAACTATAGCCCGGCTGTATAATTTTTTATCGCTTCGTGTAGCCCGGCCGTATACTTTTTTCCACTTTCTACAGCCAGCTATATGATTTTCTATCGCCTTCTTCAGTCGGCTATAAGAACTCCTATGGTATTTTGAAACACAGCTCCTATCGCCAATTTTTACCAGGGGCATTACTTGTTTGAATCAGTGAGAACGAAAACACACCAACTCGGTGACTTAAAAATGCTCAATTTTCATTAAAGAGTCAGTTTTCATAAAAGTCATTGAAGTTAATGCATCTGTTCCGACTTGGACCTTTAAAGTGTCCTTAAGTACTTGTCTTTTGGCACCAAAAATATTTTTCTTGTGCTAACTTCTTCAGCTACTGTACACTTTAGCGTGTGTCTTGATTATTTTCATTTTTCGAGTTGGTGTGCTTTCAGTCTCACTGATTCATCGGTGGCCTGGTGAATTTTTCCGATTTTTGCACTGCTCTTATCAAAAACATAAAAAATACTATCAATTAAAGTGACAATGTATTTGATTTTTTTTTCTTTTAAATGTGTGTTTAGAAAATGATACTCAAAATATTTCGATTATTCCGAATATTTAAAAAAAAAAATCCATATGTCAGTCGTGACGATTTTTCGCAATAATTTCACTACAAAAATAAATTATGCAATGATAAATGTACCTACCTGTCTTAACATTTAAAGCCTGCATGATTATATCCGCCGCACACGAATCTCCCTCCTTTGTGCACGGCACACAATGGATCGAGTCAATTAGGGAGGTCGGACATGAAATTTTTTATCGAAACAGCAAATTTTTATTTTGTCACATTTTAAATTTTAAGGGGTGCTTTCGGAAGAAACGCGAAGAAACCAATGAAACCACTTTCAAAATCTCAAGATTTTTTGCAACCGGAGTTATAAGCGTTTAAAGTTTCCAAATGTTGTTCGGCTTCTCCTTTTAACTCAATCCACTGTGCGGCACTTGTAAACTTGTCAAAAAGAAATTGTTAATAAGGAAAGCTAATTTCACCTACAATACATGAATTGACATAAAGATGGAATGAAGTAGCTTTAGAGAGCAAAAGTACAGATTTGCGATGGTTTCACACATGAGGTTAATTTGGAAATTTTCGATGCATCCACCGTATCCTGCGTAAAATTTTGCCGAGAAAACGCATACCTACTACAAAGTTTATTATTTTAGCACGTCTAGGTGGCCATTATCGAGGTTGGAAGTGAAAGTTAACTGACTTGCCACCTTTTTTTCCAGGGAATGTTCGATTCCTTCCAGCCTGCCGACAGAGAGAAAACGAATTTATTGGGAGAGCCTTTTGATTATGACTCTATTATGATGTACGATGACACTTCCGGATCCTACGTAATTTTACTTTATATTCTTTTTAGTTTAGACCGTACTTTTTTTCTCCTCCTTCAAGCGGTAAACGTGTAGGTGATTCAAACCCACTGAAAAAAGGGAGGAAAGCTACGCTACTTTTACATCTAAGGGTGGCTCTTAAAATCTATGCAAACTCCACCGGGCTGGTTGTTTAAATTTATCGCCGTGTTATCTTCTTTGTCTATGGCTTTAGTCTATCGATTTCAACATTTAGTCGCCAGGTGGGCATTGGAGAGGTTTGAAACAAGTTTTGATAGAAATAATCTGTTTCAGACAAGAGCTACAGAAATATTCATGGCTAAAGTCCGACGCCCCGTATCTCCATTGCAGTGTTTCAAAATCTGTCCCCATTGAATTCTTTCGAAGAAAAGCAAGTCAAATACATGGTTAGAAATTTCAATGTAATATTTTTCTAATACAGAAAAAAAATCAATTAAGTTTTCAAAAAGTCAAGTTATCTAGTTTTCCAATTAAAAAAGGGAGTGTGACCAGACGCCTGCAACGTCACTAACGGAGATTACGTGGGTTCACACTTTAGCCATCGATATTATTAGATTCTCTGTAGGTACCATCGCCCAAAGATCTAGGGTACTTTCAAAAAGTTTGAAACCTATTCCTCAGCAATGAAACTCTTACCCTATTTAAAATTCGTCGAGAAACTTTGCGATACCAATGCAATGGCTCGCTCTGAAACCAGCTTCCAAACTCAAGAAAACTCTCAAAGCTGAGGCAAGGATGAAGGGGATTTATCTACGTCATAAAAGAATACACACTCCGCATCTACATCCAGTGAAACTCTCTACGTAGGCATGCATAGAGAGAGAATACATTTTACAAGCGTAACATTGCAATGATAGTATTTCTTAAATGAATACTTCGTTTATGTGTTTGTATGGGCTTGCGATTTCATATTGAGTAATATTTTTAGCCTCTGGAACAACAGGAATGACTTTTTAACAAGCCGTGAAAGGCATTACTCGTTGGAATTAACATCAGGAAATTGCATGGTATTAAAGGTTGTTCCTTTTTGTAAAACAGACGTTTATTTACTGTGAGGAAATTTCCAGTTGATTCAACAGGAATTCCTGTCTCGGCGTACTTAACGAGAACATTTTCCTAAGTGCAGGAGACGCATTAGACATACATTTACATTGAACTTATTGCTATTTTATTTATTTATTTTTTCGAGAACCTAAATTGTTTATCATTTTTTTCCCCCGGTTACGTAGGATCCTGAAAATTTAAAAACTCTGGTGTCAAAAACGAAACATCCTGTGCCTACTAAACTCACTACGCAACTGTCTCCTGGTGATATTAGAAGAATCAACGACCTTTACCGGTGTGAGGGTAAGTTGCCTAATCTGTCGCGGTACGGATACACGAGGTATGAACATTCGGAATTTGAATTGAATCCAAAGTGCTCCTCACAATAAAAATTTCTCGTGTTCAATGAGTCCTGAATCAATTTACTATCGGTCAAATACTAAATTTTAATAAATTATCACAACTAACTCAGGAAGGATTTGTACATGCGGTTATGTTAGTTTGGTTTGATTTGAACCTAAAGTTCGATATTACATCGAATGACGTAGCGACTAAATCAGTCTATAGTTGTATACATAGATAACACATTCACATCGTCAATGGTTTGAATAACCCTTATGTATTAGGCTTATCATTGATTCTGTCTCCTGCAATTGGCCTAAAATCTTACCAGATAGGCATCAAGTATATCAAAATACACAAATTTAAATCAATGCGGAAAATAAACGGTCATCCCAGACCGTGCTTTGATTGAAAAAGTACATTTTTAAACACTCATTAATCCTCTTACTTTGCTTCCCCCCGTATTAGGAATAGATCAAAAGCCAAAATTCCCATTTGATGTCGCTTGTTCCTTTGAGGATAATGACTGCGGCTTCAAAGGGCTGATGTGCTTTGAACGTGATCAAAGTGTTTGGGAATGGAAAAAGAAACCATATCGAGGGTATAAACAGCCAGGTATGTTCAATTTTTTAGGTGCTTAGCTCTTTAATAAGATGGAACTGAGCAAACTAAAAGTATCTTCATTCATCGGAGCTTTATAAATACAGCTTTTATATTTAGCGGATGGTCTTGGCCCGTACCTAAAAAGTACGGAGAACGGGGTTTGGGAGGATTTTAAAATGAAGCCATTTGAAAAATCAAAACGGGGCATCATAATCATGCCACAGCGATGACTTTGGGCAGAGAGAGCGTTTTTTACTCCACATTTTTTCCCCTGGATAAGTCCATATGAACGCCTTATAAGCGGGAATCGCATATAGCAACAGAAATGTATCCACGGTAGGATGGAAAGCGTCTTGGTGGTTTTGCTATTCAATGGACCCTCAAGTGATTTTCCAAAAATTCCCACCCTAATAGCACATAGTACAAATGAACCCATTTAAGCGGGTAATAATTTAAAGTGGAGATCGCGTAACTTGATCCAAGCAAAAATATTGTGAAAGATGCCTTCAAGAGGATTTTCTCTTGAGTCGACGAAAAAAATCGTTTCATTTAATAATTAAGGCTACTCTTGAAACACAGATATTAAGAATTTTAGTCTTGAAAAAAACATATTTCCTTCTTCACGAGTGGTCTTACCATTTATTAAATTTCTTTCTTTCAGTAAAGACGTGACTTGCTGGTATAGCAAGTTCCATGTAATTGGTCCTAAACTTGTGCACCAGTCTGTATTCGAAACCTAAGCTAAGAATGTGCAAATTTCGTTCATTCTGCAATTATAAACTGATCATCTAAACAATTTTTATCTTTACTCCCAATAAACCATGAATTTAAGTCGGAAATAACCGTTGTGAAATCAAGTTTTTGCATGATTTCAGTAATTGTTTTGCAACGATTGTNGGGGGGGGGGGGGGGGGGGGGGGCTCTTCCGGAAAATTTTTGAAAATTGGAACGTCGAAATTTTAAGCCATTCTCAATGACAAATTAACTTTAATTAAATATTACAGATGACAGGAATTTTGCATCATTTTTTGCAAAGAATTTTCATCTTCTCACATCTTTGATCAATTACTTTAGGATAAAGCTCATATTTATTTCATTCCCTACGTCTTTCATCCCAAAACTAATCAGTAGCTTGGGTCTTTGAAATTTTTTGGAAGGGGCCAAGAAGAATTGTGGAGGGGGCCGGTGCCTCTAATTCCGCCCATTATTGTAAGCTGCACAATCCTAGCAATGTTGGAAAGCTCTTGGTTCCTCTCTGCAAGATGCGCACCAATAATGTATCAGGTGCTTCAATGGCGGTGCATGAATGATCGATAATGAAACTATGAACATATGAACTATTTCCTCATTTGAAACTATGGCTAAAAATCGATTACTAAGGGAACACGCTGTTTATCGATCCTTTTCTGTAGGTTTAAATTTCAGATAAATCGATACATCGCAAAGCACTCCACGCCAGTGGTGTGCATAGCATTATTCAAGAACTCTTGATTCGCTCTCTGTGTTTTAGAGCCCGATGGAGGATACCTGATTTGGTCTGTGAAGCCCGTTGAAAAATTGACGACTGAGGATAATACTTGGAGCGTGGGTTTCTATGGAACAAGCCCTAACCACAGCATTCGCGGCCAAGAGGGATGTGTCACATTCAAGTACTCGTTCAATACTAGCAGAAAGGGACGCCACACGCTCAAGGTTAGCAGATAAATTATGAATTTAAAACTTGGTTAGAAAGTACCAAATTAGAGTCAAACAATACAAATATTATTAGGCCTTGTCTCCACGAGCCGTTTCACGAGATTTGTCCCAGGGAAAAATCCCACTTACGAAGTTGGGAAAAATATTGAGTTAATCAATATTTTCCCCAGTACCAAGTATAGTACTTGTACCCCTAGGACGCACTGAGAGAAGAAGAAGAAGTGAAAACGAATTGTGCGATATTTTATTCATTACTACATTGTTAATATTTGTTTAGTTAAAATAATATGTCTAATCGTCAATTGAGTGCAATTATTATTTTAATCCCGGTTAAATACTCGACTTTAACTAATTTATCTTCCCACGCAAACTAGTCGCAGGACTGTATGAGCCCCGTCCCGTGGAGACGGTAACTGGGAAAAATCCCAGAAGTTTCACTCCTGCGATTCGAACTTAGGACAAATCCCATGAAAACGTCCCGTGGAGACAAGGCCTCAAGTCACTCACCAATTAGAGGAAAATTGTATTAAAATCCGACGCGTTTCGACCCATACTGGTCATCTTCCGGGACGCGACACGGGGAGTCCGGGAGTCGAGTCGGACACATCCAGCAGTTGCTTCCCGGAAGATGACCAGTGTGGGTCGAAACATTTCTGTGAAGGAGAACAAACCAATATCATTTCATAAAGTTTTCACTGGTTTTTCTTTACATAGAGAGGTAAAATCACTCAAGTTTTCAAGAATTTATTGACGTTGTAGTAGTTTTCCATCTAAAAAATATATCTGACAGGAAGCCCGCAACGTCGCAAACTGGATCCGTGGTCTGGTAGTTTCGCCGTCGATACCTAGGTAACGGTGACCGTAAAGAGTTGCGATTTGATCGGAAAACGTGTCGTGATTCTATCGATATCGATTTTTTTGCAATTGATCGGATACAAAATTGCGATAAATTGCGATTTAGTAGCATAAATTAGCGATAAAATAGCGATTCATGGACGGTGATTTATCGCAATATTATCGAGAAAAAAATCGTGATTAATTGAGATAATATTTCAATTTTATAGAGGGAGGATTGCGACAAGACTGAGGATAATGGAGATGTTGCATGTGTGAGGGATTTACGATTTGACCAATGATTCTTAGGTAAAAGTTCGCGAGAAACACGATGGTGCCATTGGTTTTCTCTGAAATCATCTCCCAAGCTCAAAAAAAGCTCTCAATTTGAGGCCAAAATGGAGGGGATATCCCACCCTACCCAGAGAGTCCACCTCTACATCAAAACCAACTCTCCATGCAAAGATAGGGAGCAAATACATTAGCAGTGATGCCGTGTTTTCAGTTTTGGAGTCTCCAAATAAAGTGGCAACCCTGCTAATGTATTTGCTCCCTATCTTCGCATGGAGAGTTTGTTTTGATGTAGAGGTGGACTCTCAGGGTAGGGTGGGATATCCCCTTCATTTTGGCCTCTCTTTGAGAGCTTTTTTTGAACTTGGGAGACGATTTCAGAGAAAACCAGTGGCACCATCGTGTTTCTCGCGGACTTTTACGTAAGAATCGATGGTCAAATCGCAAATCCCTCACACATGCAACATCTCCATTGCTCAATATTAAGGTTCCTACCTATTTCAACGCCAAAAAAGCATAATAAATTCGAGACTTAATTACAAAATATCGCAATTTCTCCGTTGAAAAATGTTACTTAGGTCTCTCATCTCTCCCGCGTCTCCTCCCCTTATTCTTCCATGAAAATCATTTTAAGTAGTTCGCTGGAACTTTTCCGTATGAGTTAATGAACATGTGAGGTTAGATGGGAAATTAGTCGGATTTTACGTACCTAATTTTTTTACCATCTTAAATGACAATAACCCATTCTGGGTGCAAAAACATTTCAAAATCATGAGTTGAAAAACGCCGACTACGTGAGTTTGAATTAGATCCAAATACACCTGTTCAGCCGACGAGGGACGCGCGTCAGCGCCTACAAGACTGTATGGATACTTCTCGCATTGCGTGTACTTCACGGAGGATACCTCA
Organism: Bemisia tabaci; assembly: GCF_001854935.1. Lineage (NCBI taxonomy): Eukaryota > Metazoa > Arthropoda > Insecta > Hemiptera > Aleyrodidae > Bemisia > Bemisia tabaci. The sequence goes on along the minus strand of NW_017547752.1, from coordinate 476,715 downwards.
CGCATTGCTCGTGCACTACGGTGCGTACGTGCAATGCGTGAAGTATGCATGCAATCTTGTAGGCGCTAAAAGGCTGGCCGCACTGTTGAATGTTGAGTTGGGCTCTAAAACTCAAACTTGCGAAGTTAGAATTTTGCAACTCATGATTTTGAAATGTATGTACTCTCTATATAGATTATTGGCATTTAAACAAGTATGATATGCTATAGGAAAATATACTGTGTGTTCGGCAAATATTAAAGTGGTTTCGTGCCAAATTTGATGGCTGTTAAAACACGGAATGTTTCATCTTATTTTTGTGCTTCTTACTGTAACAAACTACTGTTACTGCTCTACTCCGTTGTGAAATACTACTTGGGAATGTGGTGTTTTAATGATGTCACTAAATGCTAAAATGCACTGTAGGAGCGACGTATATGCATGTCAATGGTCGGTTTTACCTACAATGATTTCGATTTCTTCAAGATTAAAAGGAAAGTTTGGACTATCGGATTCAAATGTAAACAGTAAACGTGCACCTCCCATTCTCTCATTGTTTTGGTGAATTCAGACTTTTTTTCCTGTACATTCATAATATTTTGCACGAAATTGTTGGGAGGGATATGGTAAGACTTTCAGAGCTTTCGCTGGGTACTGGACAGACGCAAGAATGACGAAGCAAATAAATCAGAGTAGTGCAGCTGGAAATTGACATGATTTAATTTTTATTTTTTATTATCTATGTATATATCTTGTTTTAAATTATTTGCTGCTTTAGTTACAGAAGGTGGAGCTGGAGTCGCCTTTGGATTCCGGATTTCTCGATTACAGCGCAAAATCTTCGTCCGTCATTTGGTCCGTTGAGCGTCGTCGAATTCCTAAAAAATCAACAGCTGCTGAATGGACTCAAGTATCGATCCCTGTGAACGTTTTAAATCCATTTTTGGTAAGATGGCCAATATAGCCTGTAATGTGATTAAATGACAATAATCCATTCTGGCTGCGAAAACATTTCAAAATCATGAGTTGAAAAACGCTGACTCCGTGAGTTTGAATTAGATCCAAACACACCTGTTCAGCCGACGAGGGACGCGTGTCAGCGCCTACGAGACTGTATGGATACTTCTCGCATTGCGTGTGCTCCACGGAGGATATACTTCACGCATTGCGCGTACACTACGGTGCGAATGCGCAATGCGTGAAGTATCCATGCAATCTTGTAGGCGCTAATATACGCGTTTCGGGCTGGCCGCGTTGTGAACGTTTTAAATCCACTTTTGGTAAGATGGCCATTTTAGCCTGTAATGTGGGAAAGGACGAATCTTTATGTTCGCACATGCTCATTATCGTATCATATCAATGGCTAAAGTAAGAAACTGCGTAGTTCGATCGCAGCGTGTCAATGTCCTATTATCTCATTTTATTGTCAGTTTTGTAGAAATGTAAACAATCAACCAGAATTTCCTCTGAAAATTTCGTGAAAAACATTTTTGAGATTAGTGAATGAAGAAAATTCATAGAAATTGCGATTGGTTAGGTTGGATAATCACTGCGGAGCATATTGCCTCCAAAAAATTTCATAAGGAAACCGAATCAAACAACGGGAAGTAAGAAAATCAATTCTTAAACACGGAATAAGTGTTTACGATTAAAATTTGTTAAATAGCAGAAAATGGCATCATTTATATACCTACAATCTAACTTCCACTTAATCCACTTGATCCGTTTGAAACCCTTTGTTGTCTGTTTTTAGTTCAGTGCTTGTCTAATCGCTAATTATTCTTTCAATTAAATCCGTAACATATCCGACGAGTCCCGCATAGTGTTGGCGCATAAATCCGTTTGGCAGAATGGGTCCGTTTCCACAGCCGTCCCCCCCNATTTCCCTTTCTTAATTTCCCACTTTTGAAGTTTAAGAAAAAACCCTTAATTTTGCGGCACAAATGTGTTTTTCTTACGGCACAAAATTATGGCATTCTTTTTTTGTCGGAAATTCGAAAATGGGGGGCTACCGTTTCTACAGCTCCCCCAAGTTTGAGGAGCATTTCCCTTTCTTAATTTCCCACTTTTGAAGTTTAAGAAAAAATCCTTAATTTTGCGGCACAAATGTGTTTTTCTTACGGCACAAAATTATGGCATTCTTTTTCTTGTCGGAAATTCGAAAATGGGGGGCTACCGTTTCTACAGCTCCCCCAAGTTTGAGGAGCATTTCCCTTTCTTAATTTCCCACTTTTGAACTTTAAGAAAAAATCCTTAATTTTGCGGCACAAATGTGTTTTTCTTACGGCACAAAATTATGGCATTCTTTTTTTGTCGGAAATTCGAAAATGGGGGGCTACCGTTTCTACAACTCCCCCAAGTTTGAGGAGCATTTCCCTTTCTTAATTTTGCAGTACAAAATTTTTTATTTGCGACACAAAATAGCACAAAATTATGATACAATTTTCTTCTTAAAACTCAAAGGGGGGGGGGCTGTGGAAATGGAGCCGAATGTAAAATCCCGCTTTTCCGATTCAGCGAACGTTACTATGCGCCAAATGTATGCGGGACTTATGCGTCGTGGGTATGTGTCTAGAGCGTTGATGGGCAGAGCTCATGAAATAATGCCTTGGAGCGCAGTTCCATACCTTCATCGTCGCCGCTGACGTCACCAGCGCTTTATGATCCCCTTTCATTCTTACGACCTTCGACTAAGGGGCACACCCCATCTTTCCCACCTGCACATCTGTTTGGTGGCAATACGTCCTATTTATCATTGGTTTGCAATTTTCAGCTTGATTTTGCCACAATTTTGGAGGAAGGAGTCGGCGAGCACTGGGTGAAAATTGACGACCTGGAAGTTCGATACACGCCTTGCGCGAACCTGAACCTGAACCGGTCGGATTCAAAGAGACCCGACACGACTCAGAACCGGTCGGGTTTGAAGAGACCCGACACGACTCAGAACCGAAGCAATTCTCAGAGGAAATCTTGTTGGTTCAAGAATTGTTTCTCCATTAGCAACTTGAAATGGTCCTTCACGAGGCCTTCGAGATCCGCAAAAAAAATACCCTCGAGATCGTATCTATCATCTCCTTCCAGCCCACCGAGGAAATCATTAAGAGATGCGCTTCCTTCGTTTGATGCTCAGAATCCTGTAAAATCCTCTCCCCACCAAAGGACTTAGAGAGGGGCACAAGCAATGTTCTTGCATAGCACGATCAAGATTCAAAAGATTGAATAATGTAAAAAGCAACCAAGTCAAATTTTGGAGAAAAAATCAGTCGGGAGTGTGTTGCTAGCTGATTATCTGCTATTTTTCTCGGCTAACAAAACTTCAAAGTTGAGAGCATTTTTTTTTCATCATTATTATTCTTTAATGTAAAAAGACGTTGATACCTATGGAGGAATATAACTACAAGTCTGTTTTTTTGACGGTTCAATCCTCATGCCTTGTTCCCACTAAACTTGAAATAAATCAGTACATAACGAATTTTCGGCGAGATCATTTTATAATATTGAGCATAAGGAAACCAGACTGCCTTCAATATATGCCGGATGAAACCCGCAAATCCACTGAGCACGAATAATTGCACTATACAGGCGTTTTCAACATCGTGGTCAAAATCCTCTCTCCACCAAAGAAATTAGAAGCGGGCAAAAGCAATGCTTTTGCATAGCACGTCTAAGGTTCAAAAGAGTGATTAATATGAGAAGCAACCAAGTCAGTATGGTGAAAAAATCAGTCAAGAATATGTTTGAAGCTAATTGTCTGCAAATTTCCTCTCCTAACAAAGTTCAAAGTCCGGAGACTTTTCTTCATTATTATGATTACAATTAAAAAGACGTTCATATACGATACTAACCGTGATTAGCTCGCTGTACGAACTAATCGTTCCTTGCTCTCCCCCCCCCCGTTTTCTTCCCGGACTTTTCAAAGATGTTTTCATCAGCCGTCTTCAGCTGTTTTCATTAGTTACTGCTAGAGAGGTGAATAAATAATTTCTACGTTGTTTGCTGAGAAAAGCTCACAATCAGTTTCTGCAGGCGTGGATCGTCGCCTTCAAAATTGAGGATAAGCAACCTCACGACGGGCGTGTTTGAATAGTTATCGTTTGAAGTCAGCAGGGAACTCCTTGATAAACACACATCGGCTTGACGCAATGGTAAAGTTTGAAGAACACGCAAGTTCCTCAACTGCAACCTTTCGAACTCTACAGATGTTTTGTTTCACTAAAAAAAAACGAATGAGCCTTTTTGTTATTGATACTGTTACACAGGGCTGGAGTAATGCGGTGGCTACATGGGCCGCGGCCCATGGCGGCAAAATGTTAGGGGCGGCAAATAATTTTGCAATCCCTTTGTATGTGGGTATCAAAAAAAGAGAGAAAAAAATCGAATTCAGAAAATAAATTACAAACGAAAAAAGGCAACAAAATCTCTCATTTCCTGAGAGTAAAAATATAGTAATTTCTAATTGTGTCGTATTTCGGTGGTACCAGAAACAACACCTTTAATTAGTCGAGTTAAGAGAGAAACCAAACACGCAATTTGACCTGGAGCGGAGCGGCGCACATTGGTTCCAGGGCCCGATCTAGGTGGCATTAATTAGAATATCACTGATGATGACATATTATATATGTTTCTAGGGGTTCTTTGGGTCGCTAATTACGAATTTGAAGTCAATTTGACTGTATCTTTTAGCATAAGGTGGTAAATTTGCATTTAGCTTGAAAATTCATACTTAATACTACATTAATAATATTTTAAAATGGCTGAATTCCTGGACTGATATATTTTTCAACCTTTTTTGATTTATCATCAAAAACTATCGATGAATTTACGAGGATTTCTCCTCTAATTACTAATTTTTTTATGGGGAGGGTGGGCAATGTTGCATAATTTTGTGAATCAGGAATTGGTATTATCTGGTAAAATATACCTCCTAAATGCTGTGGTTTCCCTGAGGAAAATAAATTCCAGTACCAAAGAAAACTGCTTATCCCACTATTCGAGTTGTTCATACAGTGTTGACAAATCAGCGTAAGAAGAACTTTATTTGAACCTCAATGCTCGCTGATTTCTTGATTCGCCGCGCTTTAAAACCAACAGAAATTTTGAAGCTTCGTAATTTAATGGTACAATTATGCTATCAGAATTATTATATTATCAGAATAACTATGAATTAAGATTCGATCTTCGTCTATAATTCAAAAAATACATTTAAATTCATTATACGCGGCAATTTAAACATACGTAACATAAATATTTTACTTGAACAAGAAGTATAGGTATTCACTCAATGAAGGAAAGCAGAAACCAAAATTAATAACAAAGTATTTTGAAAGAAAAATGATTACTGTCTGTAGGAGCAGGAAAATATTCATCGGTATAATATTTTATTGCGCATCAAAAAGAGTGAGGTGTCACACTTGCTTTTTTTCTTTTTTAAACAAAGTTGTGAGCTTGCGATGATTTCAGAGCCTTACAAACCTGAGAGAATAAAAACACGAAGAAATCATGAACCAAGAAAGAAATAAGCATTCGTCGTTAAGTTAGAGGACATTTACTCATACAATCACGGAATAATGCGCGAGGAGTGCAGTAAGCTCCTTTTCTGTGGAACAGTGCTATGTCTATGGGCCTCTCTAAAGGTACAGACAATGTGAAAAACAATTATCTAAACGATTGAGAGGATTTAAGAACCCACGTGTTCTGTATTTTGAGCCATAATTGTAAAATTTCTAGTCAAAAAACGGGAACTGTCTTTAGTCTATGGGCTTCTCTACAGGTATAGACAAGGTGAAAAATAATCATCCCAATGATTGTGAGGATTTGAGAACTCACGTGATGTGCAAAAAATGCAGTCCTCAAAGATTTGGAGTCTGCAGTAGTGCAGTAAACTCCTCAGTGTGTCAATTTTCTTCATTTCTCGAAGGCCGGTTTTGGAAATTCAAAGTGCGCTAACCTCCAGGGACGCAAGTATGCGCAGAATTTTTTTGCTCCGAAATCAAGTGTAGGGTCAGCACTAACTACTACAGTCGGTCTGCACGTGTGCGAACCTACGCAGGGCCTTTATTTTGAGTCATAATTGTAAAATTTCCAGTCAAAAAACCGGAGCTGTGGTAAGTCTATGGGCTTCTCTAGAGGTATAGACAAAGTAAAAAATAATCATCTTAACGATTATGAAGACTTGAGAACCCACATGACCTATAAAAAATGCAGTATTCATATTCCCAAGGATCTGAGGTCTGCAGTAAGCTCCTTAGTGTGTCAATTCTTTATTTCTTGAAAGCCGGTTTTGGAAATTCAAAGTGCCCTAACCCCCAGGGACGCAAGTATGCGCAGAATTTTATTGCACTAAAATCAAGTTTAGGGTTAGTACTAACTACTACAGTAGGTCTGTATGCGTGCGAACCGGCGCAAGACATTCATCTAGAGCCATTTTTGTAAAAATTTGCTTGGAATTAGTAGAAAATAACGCTTTGTCTAACGGCTTGTCTAGATGTATAGACACGTTTTTGAAAGATAGTAAGAACGTATAAACCTTTAACATGCCTTATATTTTTGATACACCATAACAGAACACTTCACATTTGCATCTATTTCTGTGTGATGAACTTCAAATCATAGGACCTGACAGTAAACACTGAAAACTGGTGCGAGTCCGCCCAAAAGTACCTCGCGGCCTCACCTTTAGGTGCTTATCATTTCCTTATTAGTGATCCAATCTTCATGATATTTGGCCAAGTTACTCTCGAGAGTATGTACTATCAATCTGTGGTGTCAAATTTTAATTTTTCCAAAATTCATTTTTTCGAATTAATGCCACCTAGATCGGGTCTGGGAACCAATGTGCGGCGCGGCGGTCGGCATGGAACGCCTACAAGACTGCATGAATACTTCACGCATTGCGTCAAACACGGTGCGGTCAACAGCGGTCAACGTGAAACGCATAGCGCCTACAAGACTCCGTGAATACTTCACGCATTGCGCCAAACAGTGCGGTCAACAGCGGTCGACGTGAAACGCATAGCGCCTACAAGACTCCGTGAATACTTCACGCATTGCGCCAAATAGTGCGGTCGGCGCGGCGCGGCGACGCGCGACAGAAGTTAAAATTATTACCACATTTTGTTCTTTCATAAGTTTTTCGTTCGTTTCTAATAAATGGGAGGCCTTGTCCAAACAGGGATGGGTTTACGGAACTCAACTTTCACGCAAAGTTCCGTGAAATTTTGATAGCGTTGACAGGGCTTTCAGAAAAAATGTACCGTACACGAGTAAACGCGTCTCATGCATCCCTCCCCCACCAGCACGTTCACTTGATGGTTTTTGTAGATCATAGGTATTCGATAGATCACACAGGTGAGATTATATTGATATCGATTGGTTCAATATGTAAACACAGCCTCAAAAGTCAATTTAGAAATCGAAGGTAACACGGGTCTTAAGTGATCGAATTTTTATTCTCTCGAGTACCGAATGGCAATAAAAAGTGAAATTGTTAGGAATTTTCTCATTTTCAGCTTTCCCAAATTAAATCCTAAAATTTTTGTTTGAGGTTATATCCTATTGTTTTGAACGAAACGATACATCGAACCACTATCGAATACGATCTATTGATGTTTCAAAACGAATGAGAAGGGGGCGGAAAATTACAGGCGGCCCATGGGCGGCAAGTACATAGGTAAATCCGGCCCTGCTGTCAAAAAACAAAATCAGTACTTACCTAGAAATCCTAGAGAATAACCTGCCGTATTAAGGAAGAACGCCGCATGAACCTTCAGGTGTTGCCAATTTTCTTTGATAAAACACGACTTCCCTGGTAAACTCATTATTATTTGTCTTCCAATTTTTCAGAGAATTTGGTGCGTATTTTGATCCAAGTTCCTGAGAATTTCAATGAAAAATATTCATAACTTCCCTCAAAAATAAACTTTTTTTCAAAGGAAATTTGGCAACTCTCGGATGTTCATACAGCGCGGCGGAAGAATCCTCGGCCCGGCAGTCATGTTCTTCTGTCCTCCTTCGAAAATGTGACAAGATATTTGGGACTTCACAAATCAATACATATAAACATGTTTTTATACCTAAGGCTGCTGTACTGCCGTGCTAGGGAAGAACGCCGCATGAACGCATTCGGGAGTTACCAAATTTCCCTTGATAAAACCTGTATTTTTTACAAAATTTATGCATATATTTTTCCTTGAAATTTTCAGATATCTTTTATTAAGTTTTGTACAAAATTGTCTGAAAATTTGAGTGAATACTATTCACGATCCTCCCCTCCCAGTAATTTTGGTTTTTATCGGAGGAAACTCGGCAACGTTTGCAGGCTCATACGGCGTTCTTCCTTAGCACGGCAGTGTACTGCACCATGAAACTATGCGATGAGTGAACGAAACACGTTTCGTCAAGTAGGAGCGCTACTTAAGTTCATTGCCTGCAAAAATGCTTGCCAGTAAAATGTAGTCGTCGGGAGAGACAATGGACCACTAGACAAGGTACGAATTTAAGCAATCTGATACATGTTTCTTAACCAGAATTTCACGTAGGTAGAACACGATTCACACTACGAAAATTACCGAAATCAACTCCTAACGAAGATATTAACGTTTTTATTTCGCACAGATTACGAGGAATTTGAACTGCCCGCTCACAAGAAACTCAAAGCTCTACGTGCGTCAAATCGCGCACTACAACGGTTTCAGCAAGCTTCTCAATCGAGCAATGTTCATTTTCCACCATGTGTTGTTCAAACTATTGATAATTTGCTATAGCTGAGCCAAAGTGTCAAGATTGAAGTTGAAGAAATTTATATCGCAGAGACTGTCATGATAAACATTTAGCGCGCGATCTGAATCAGAGCATTGAGTTTTCATGAGCGGGTGGTTTGAATTCACGCATCAAGAATCATTAAATATCTTCGTCAGGAGTTGATTTTGGTAATTTTCGTTGTGCGTATCGTGTTCTACGTGAAATTTTGGTTGAGAAACATGTATCAGAATGCTGAAATTCGTACCTTGTCTAGTGGTCCATTACAAAGTGTTCGAGTGTAATGAAGTTGCTAATCAGTTCAATTATTTTCACAAATTTTTGAGGCATTTGACTTGTCTTTGATCCGTGCGTTCCATATTTAGTCATTGGGGGGAGGGGGGGGTTGGCTTCCCCTGGCGGGGCTAACGATCCCCCCCCCTTCCTAAGTAGCAGAGGTTGCAACAACTTGCAACAAAATCGTTTGATTATTGCAACTAATGGATTGACGTGCAGATTGTCTACTCTTTCCCCCGAAGGAGCTATCATTGTTGGAACTAGTTGCACTTGAGTTAAAACATGTTTCAACTTCAAAGTTTTGCTGGTTGCTTCTCTTTCAATTTCATGGAGTGCGAGAATATTGCAAATTGTTGGTACAGAATTGAAAGTCGATTGTCGATTTGATCGATTAATGTCGATTTGAGTTCCTTTTGTTAATTAGTTAAATTATTCCTGCTTCTTATTTTTAATTAGTCTAAATAATTTATCTTTCTGCGAAATACAATCCTGGCTTTAGCGCCCTTAAACTCCGGCCTTAACGGTCGAAACTGCAGTAGCGGCACTAGGAAAGCCGAAAAGCCAAACCGGGACGCTACTTCAATATTAAGCTTCCATCGCCTTGCTAAGGCGCAGGGATACAACTATTTGAACTCTCCGGAACGCGTGAGGTATCACGCCTCAATTGAAGGAGTTTTTGAATCTTCAGTTTTTTATGACGAGATTTTCCAAATTTGTCTGCATTACATTCTAGATTTGAGTTCATTTTATTATTTAGTTAAAATACTCCTGCTCTTTAATTTTTAATTATTCTGCAAAAACTATCCATTTGCGAAATACAACCCTGGCTTTAGCGTCCTTAAACTACGGCCCTAACGGTCGAAACTACAGTAGCGGCACAGGAAAACCGAAAAAAAACGCGTAGTTAAATTATTCCTGCCTCTTAATTTTAAATATTCTGGAAAAATTATCTGTTTGCGAAATACAATCCTGGCTTTCGCGCCCTTAAACTACGGCCTTAACGGTCGAAACTGCAGTGGCGGCACAGGAAAATCGAAAAACAACGCGGGGACGCTACTACAATTTTAAGCTTCCATCGCCTTGCTAAGGCGCGGGATACAACTATTTGAACTCCCCGGAACGCGTGAGGTATCACGCTTCAATTGAAGGCGTTTACGAATCTTATGTATTTACATAACGAGATTTTCCAAAGTTGTTTCCATTATATTGTCGATTTGAGTTCCTTTTATTAATTAGTTAAATTATTCCTGCTTCTTTATTTTTAATTATTCTGCAAAACTTTCTTTTTGCGAAATACAATCCTGGCTTTAGCGCCCTTAAACTACGGCCTTAACGGTCAAAACTGCAGTAGCGACGGCCCAAAAAGAGAGCAGTGGTCCAAAACTCACTAAGTCCTAGCATCCGTAATTAGTGACGTTTAGCATACACTTTATCGCCTGGCTGTGAGTTGCTTAGTCGCCATCGGCTATAAAAGGCTATAAGAAATTGTATAGGCGACTATAGAAGCTATTGGAAATCTTACAGCCGGCCGTAGGTTTATGGTATTTTAGAACATAGATTCTACTGCCAACCAGGATCATTTTAAATGAACACTTGGAAAGTAGATCTCACACGTTACTACGACATAAAATTAAAATTTTTGAAGCAAAGGAGCATACAGTCAAAATAAACATTCCGTTTGAGCAAATTTAATAATACCATTTAAATTCTCAGTTTCGGTATCTAACTAATTAAAATTCATAAAATCCAATGTTAAATGAAAAAGGTAACTGGGCACTTTGAAATTAAATATTATTCATGATTAAGTAGGTTCGTGCGTATTAGTCACTTTTACGACGCACAAGAGCGCTCTGCAACGTCTACCCACCACAGGAATCTGTCAATCTGATTGGTTGAGATTAAGTATACAAAGAAATTATTAAAAACAACTTGAGAACGCAGATATATTTATTTTTCTAAATATCAATTTGAACTAGTCCCAGAACAAATTTTGGTCTGGGAGTGACCATTTTTTTACAGGTTACCTATTTGGTCACGATTAAAATAGCAGGTATACATCTCCAAGTCTCATTGGAAAAACGAAAGCGATAGATCTTAATAAGAAGCCGAAGGTTCCAATCAATAATAAATATAAAAAAATGGAAAGGAAATGTGGAACTTTGATATATGTGCTTGACATTTGGCAAGGGACAAAATTGTTAAAAAAAATTAGTACCTATGAGTCGGGTTGAGCAGTGAGGACAGGGGCCATCAATGCTGATAGGTAGCCAAGCTGGGTACCTATGCGTTTGTCCATCACCAGCTTACTTTAATTTGAGCAAACTATGAAATGTATAAATACTTCAAGATCACATACTCTAAAATTGTTGATGCAATGACAAAAGGCTTTAATGTGTTACTAAATCAATTTTTTAAAAATAAAAAAAAAAATTTAAAAAAGAAAAAAAAAGAAACAAAACCTATTTAGATGTATTTTTAGTTTAAAATAATCTGTTTTCAAGAAATTTTATTTCATACCAAGATAAGAATGGTGATGTGTGTGGGATATTGAGTGACAGTTTCTTTTTGAAGACTGAATTCATCTGACAACTTTAGAGAAAATAATTTAGAGGATGCCCAAGCACAGCAATCAGTTTCTGGAGTAGCTTTTATGGCAAGCAAGACAAAATTTAGGTAGGCACGACATCAGATTGATTCATTTTACATCAAATGAGATCCTATCATGCTCATCTTGTCAAAATCTTTCTAGTTCACAAAGTTTCAAAAATGAACAGTTAATTTGTACCTCTAAATAAGAATATATGTATTCAGGTTGGAAAAGAAAATAACGAAATATGTTGATTACATCGTGAGTACAGCAGAGACACAGAGAAAACAAAAGCAACTATTTTTAATAATTTGAGAAAAATCCATGAAGGAAGCAATAAAAGTTCGGGACTGCAACTGAGTCTTTGAGACATCTCAATTTTAATAAATCTTTCACTGGAGGTGTAAAGTTACCATTTATCAAGCAGGTGTGAGCACTACGTTTAATGATATCAGTTTCAGACAAAGTTATGGATAATAATGAACAGATTTGGGATGAAAGCGAATTAACAGGAGAAAATTAGTTAGTAAAGAGGGCCATTTGACAGTCAAGAGCTGATCTGAAAGGCCTTTTTTTTCTCTTTTTCGGTAGGTAACTTAACAGTTACACTAATTGTCAGAGGATAGTAAAAAGTGTGGTCATTTAACAGCTAGGTAGGTATCTGATACGAAAAGAAAACCGAATTATTTTTATTCCTGTTGTGACATGTTATACCTGTCAAGTCTTGTGAATTTAACATGATACCTAGGGGCTTAAGTTTAGTTGATAGAATTAACGTATAAAAGTCTTAACTTTTTTTTACAGAGAAAAAATTTAAAAAATTTGGAAAAAGAAAGAAATTTCATTGTTCACAATTTTTATAAGTTAACTTATTACTTTTCATCCATACTTTCAATCCCTCAGGACGAACATTAGGTGATGCGTTGTCTCTCCCTTCTGAACCAACCTAATCTTACTGGCCAGTTTTGTCTTTTCATGCTGGAAATTATTCCTGGGACAGCCCCAAAAGTAGCGCATACAACTTCCTTTTATTTCTATTGGTATCCTATTCAGCTGGCTTTCATGAAACTTACTTAAACTTAGTCTGCAGTTTGGGTAGCTTTTCCGATTTATTGATAACTTTGATTCTTTGATTTAGGGGAACATTATAGTTTTGACCGTTTTTCATCCGTTCAGTAAAACAGGTTAGGTGTATGAAAATCAAAAATTGAAAGATTTGTCCTGCTTATTTTACTTAAGTTTAAAATACTAAACTATCAAACTTTAATGGATCAAGAACGATATGAATAAGTAAGATACCCTTAAATTATCTGATAACAAGGCATACAGCTTGAAATGTTAGGAACTGCAAAAATAAATTGTTATGCTGGACGTTCGCTCCCTGCATTTAATTTTAAAAAAGGCTAGAATTTTGCATAAAAATAAACTGTGCAAAGTAGATATTAGATATCGGAAATTATCTCTGATGGCAACTAATTAAAACAATTACATAGGCACATCATTTTTGAGTTCAAAAGAGATACAGGTGGACCATTTTTCAGCGTCTTTCATCACTTTAGAAACACCCTACACAAAAAACCAAAGAATTTGATGAATAATTTTGTTACTATTTAATATGATGTCCTTCACAACCTCCTGAACGCAATAAGGTTTTAAAATCAAATATTTTTAGTGCAAATGTAGAGAAAAGCAGGGCATTTTTCTGCATTCTCACATGCATTATTGAGTAGAAATGTTGGAATGTCTGATGATAATTAGTGATCTGGGAGAGCTTTTGTTTCTGTGCTGGTCAAGAAGATAAGATAGACAAAAAGAGTCCTATTCCCCTGAATGATAGCAGCGTGAGGGGCAGCATCTACACATGTAAAAGGCAGTGTTCTTACACCTCCATATGAAAACTTGTATAAGAATGCTAAACAAACACTGCAGATCCACTTTCCTCAACATTAGTACATTCAAAGTTTTAATTCAAAAGCTCATCCACCTCAGAGGGTCATTAAGAACGCTATATCAAATAAAAAAATTAGGCGGCACTGAATTTTTTTATTCTCTGTGCGGGGTCTTTTGTTAAGGTGATTCGACGGTTGCTATTTTTTGTGTCAGAGCAACGTGCCATATAACACATCAATTCCTTTCATAATTTCAGCTACTTGTCATTTTTTTTGAATTTTGAGATCGCACTTCTCTTGTCGCAAAACTAAAGAATTCATGTACCTAATTTGACAAAGAAATTCAACGTATTAAAGGCAGGGTTCTTTCAGAGGAAAAATATCGCATTCGAGTACAGTTGCGATATCAATATCAAATGCGATGTTTCTCCTCTATAAAAACCCCTGCCTTTATTAAGTTGAATTTCTTTGTCAAATTCAGTACATGAATTCTTTGATCTCATGGCAACAGAAGTGCAATCTCAGAATTTGAAAAAATGACAAGTAGCTGAAATTATGGAACGAATTGATGCGATATATCACATGTCGCTATAACACAAAAAATGGCAACCGTCAAATCACCTCAAGACTTCCTAAAAGCCCTGACATGATTTTGTAGTCATATTTCAGGTTGAGTTAAGTAAATCAAATACTGGAGGAGAGGTTGATTCATGTCCCTTTTTTTGTTTCTGCATACACAAAATCAAAAAAAAAAAAATAATTCACTGGTGATACTATGCGGACTATCCCTCTTTACAAAGAAAACAGTAATATTCATAAGTCTCGAAGGATTCTTCAGTATAATGCAATTTTCTTTGACTTTTGAACCTTGTACAACAAATAAAACATTGACTGTTGTCGTGACTACAACCATACGTGAACTATTTCTTTTTGATTGTTTTGCACAATGGATAAAACCCATTCATAAATGTTGATAAAACTTTGTACGACAATGAAATGACAAGCCTCTTGACTGCTTCTAAGTGTACTTCACATCAATTAGCTCAACAAGGATGATATCTGAAGTATAATTGGCAGATATGATGCTTTTGATGATTGGTAAATGAATCATTTTAATTCTAATGATTTTCTAAACAGTCAAGCAAAATATTCATGATTCAGTGATTCACCTGCTAGATGAGAGATTTTTACTTACAAAGAATGGGAAAGACTAGAATTCATTAAAAATTCAAAGTATAAAATTTCAACGGCATCACGCAATAACAAAAACATTATTAAATTGAAATGATAAGGTGAATTTGACTGTTTCAGCTGTGAAGAATTTTTTTAAATTGTATAGTGCACACAACAATCATTTTTCTTTCTCTACATCTGAGGTACTCTTGACCCAAAACTGTTCAAACCTATTTCGTGCACTGTCCATTATATCATGCCCTAGTGGTTGTTGACCCCTTGATAAAGAGGAATCACTAATAGGGATGGACTCAGTTTTCGAGTTTATGTCTGTTGAATTAGTTTTTGTATCACCGATGGTAACAGTATCATCTAACTTATTTGATTCACTTGTTTGATTGGCATCAAAAGCAAACGAGGGGTCGTCTACACATTTTAATGTTGAATCTGAAACTCGAGAAGGAGAGGTCTCCTCTTTTTTACTAGGTATTGAGTCGTAGCCGTTTACACTTTTTTTAATAGGTGATATTGTATGTTTTGGGGATGATTTGATGTCTTTGTCCGCTAATATAGATCCTGGCAGCATGTAAAAAACAAAAGATTAAATTAAGTACATAAGTAGGAATATGAGAGTGAAAGCTTACTCATAAAGCAATCTAAGACTTCTTTTTCAGGATAAATAATAATATTGCTGTCTACTTTGAGTTGAAAAAGTGGGCAAACAATGAGATTCCTGTCAAACATACAAAGCTATAGTTCCAAAAAAAAAAACAAAAAAACAAAAATCAACTATGAATCTTGGAAATTATACGGCAACTCTTTGCCATCAAATCATGCAGAAATTAAAAATAAAAATGCAAGAGTGTAAAAATAAAGGGACATTATATTTAAAAAATTATACTGGTATAAGCCTGACAGCAAACAATACTGAAAAATCAAAAAATATACGCAAAATAACAAACAACCTAAAATAAGTTCGTACACAAAGTATAAAAGTAAAGTAAAAATTAGGATTAGAATAATTTAAAAGTAGCACAAAATAAATAAATGCAAAAGAAAGGACTACCAATGATATTTCCATACAAAAAAAAAGCCACAGGAATGCGGTACATACATTATTTTGAAAAAAATAGAAATAAAATAAAAAAATTGGAACAAACAATTTAACCACTAAATACGTAATTTTGCAATTTCTTTAATGTTGAGCATAATAATAGGATAGGATAACTTTGTATTTTTATGCCTACAACTCAGCATTTGCTGGGTGAGTGATGCGTTTTGAAGCATTTTTGAACCTATGATCACAGTAAAATTCTCTTTCACTTAGCATACACCTAATAATTCTACGTGATAAAATAATACAGTTTTATTTCATAACCTATGTTAGGATTCCATGATAAAAAAAGAAGGAAAAATGAGATTTTAAAATTTCAACAAAAGTAATTTAGAGCAACATCATGCTAAACCAACAAAAGAAGTCTAAAATAATCATCAAATTTTACAAAAGTAAAAATCACAAAGAACCATTACATCGAATAGGAAACAACAAGGTAAGATTTTTTAAACCTTGGAGAAACAATAAAAATCACAAGAATTCACTTTTTAAACTATGTAGTACTTCATCAACAAAAAAAACAGTTCCCACGAACCAAACAGCCGATCAAAATATGTTAAAAGAATAAAGCTGTTAACCAGAAATCATCATGCTGCCACTAAACCAATAATTATAATCCACAAGTAAATTTAATATACATTCTATAGTACCATGGGGTGTCTTTGCCGTATATTTTTTCCTGAAAATATCTCTGAAATGTTTGCTTTTAGTTATATCAGGGGTGGGAAAAAGCCACAAAAAAATAAAACTTAGGAACAAACAATGTAAAATTATTTATTTTAAAATATACGGCTCATTTTAGCATGATTCTGGCCCATTTTTAATATACATTGTCTTTCAAGATATCTGACATTGGAGCTTTACTCGATGGGCCACTCGATAAGGTGCAAATATATGCATTCTAATAAATATGCTCTCATTATAATTACACATAGGGGGACACGGTTTATGCAAGGAAAATCATTCAGAGAGACATCATACTAAGATATTAACATTTTTCCATGCATAAATTCAAACTTTCCCCTCATACGCAATTCAAAATTTTCGTAACCAACGCTAGATGGAAACGTTCATATTTTGGTTTGGAGTAAATATCAGTAATTTTTTTTTGCATGAATCGTTGAAATTTTGAGACAAGAATATACATCAAAATGCTTACATTCGTACCTAGTTTAAGGGTACATGACAGGGGCCAAATTTTGCCGGCTTCTTGTGGAGATGCAACATCTATCAATGAGTCCAAACCGCACTACCAGCCGATCAGTGGCACTAAGCCGGACTTAGATGCGGTTGAGACTTGTCTTAAGTGTATTTGAGTACGACCAACAAAATTCCGACCCAGGAGTTACAATATCGAGCAAAATTCTTGACAGAATTTTCCCACTTATTTGCAGCATTTCTCCCTATTAATCTGTCTAAAACGGCTATTTCAAAGTTAAATGCTTTCGGCTTTTGGGAACTGTTAGTGCAGACTACAAAATACTTTAAAAAAATAAATAGATAAATTAAAAAAAACTAAAAAAAAATATCATAAATGTGCCGTTCAAATCAAGATGCATGCCACAAGTATAACAGTCAAAAAAGAGGTGCTGCTTCATTTGAAAATGGCAAGATCTACGAGAGAACAATTTCCGAGGTGAGCATCACTATCAATGAAGGCAGTTAGGACAATTATGAGTGACTAATATTTTGAGCGGCCTCGAATTCAAAGTTGCCGCCACCATTGCTTGGGGAATGGGATCGAATCAATTGCTCGCCATTCAAATGCTCGGCAGTGTATACCGTTTTGAAATCGGAAAAAAAATTTTGAACAGATATTGACTGTTTATCAAGATGGGTATCTGCGTTATCTTGAAACACATGTTCCTTCCTGATGTCAGGAGTGACTGAATTCGTTTTACCGAAGCCATTGGTTTTCAGCGCCTCAGGGTATAAAACTGTGTCAGACTGTTCGATGAAAAAGTCAGGGACCACTGCACTTAAACCGTTGGTTTTTAATGTCTCTCCTGTGGGAGGCAAGACGGATATTTCATTAGAAATATTGGAAACTTCCTCATTTTTGTCAACGACTTCTAATGCCTCGGAGGGCAGAAAAGCATCAGATTTTTCAGAGAAATCTAAACTGGCACCTTTTGTACTTGGATAAGCTTCTTTCACGCTTACTGGTGAAACTGACCGACTATCGTTGGAGTTAAGAACGTGAAGCTCTTCTTCACTGTGAATGTCCTCGGAACTTGTTGTGGGTGCATCATTCACACTATCTTTGATCGATGGAAAACCTGACTTAGAAAAATGATCTGAGGCATCATCTTCATTTGGGGAGTCATGATTATTCTCATCAACTTTAGGATCTGACTCTATAAAACCATTTACTACTGTGCTTGAAAGCCCAACAGCGAATTGGTCAGATGTCTCTTGGTTCTCAACTTCTGAGCTGATTTCATATCCAATTCCCTCTGCCAAAAATTGTTCATCAATGTCTACCTTTTGTTCCGAATCTCCAGATCCCAACCTGCTATTTTCTGGATCTTCGCTCTCCGCCTGTTCCGTTACTTCAGTCTTGGCTAAGTCTTGGTTACTAATTTCAGACAGATCAGGCGTCTCTTCATGATTCACTTCAGTGGTCATAGCTGAGACTCCATGACTAATCTCAAATGTGTATTGATGTGAGTTTTCATTATTCTCTGAGTTTATTACTTCTTGATTCAAGTTTAATTTTTCGTTGTCGGATAAATATTTTGGATTTTGCTCAATAGGCAGCGTTTCGTTCCCGTCAGGAGGCGAACCTTGAGAACTGCTGTCGATCTCACTTGGAATTTCAAATTCTCCGATAATTGGAGGATTTTCTTTTGTCAAAGGGACAGAACTTGGCACTATCAAGGACTCCAGATTGTGTTCACTTTCGGTGAACTTGTGTTCAAAATTAGGAGTCGGTGATGCTCGGTGATTATCAGAGCTGAAACCATCTGACCTGGTTCCTTCACTGTTATCTAAATGAGGGGTTGAGAGAGATAGCAAGCTTTTTTCGCTTGAACTGGGTGGAATTTCAGATGGAGTCTCCTCAAGATCAGGAGTTGAGACCACAGCATATCTATCTTCGGTATCATCGAGCTCTGCGTTGTGGTGGATAGAATCAGAACTATTCTCTTTCAACCCGTTAAGTAGTTTGTTGGCTTCACTGTGGTCATCATGAACATTGGCTGACTCCTTAGTGATATCCTTTAAATGCAGTGACCCAACTTCAAATTCTTCATTTACGGGCATAGGTGTATGAGTATTAAGTTCATCACTTACAAAAACACATTTCTCACTTACAATTTCACTTTCTGAAATTCCGTTTTCTTCCTTGGGAAGGTCATTCTGCACATTGAGCTCATCATCAATATTGAATGATTCAGAGTAATTATTGATATCTTCCATGTTTTTAAGCTCAGCTTGACTTGTGAGACTTACATTAGCGATTTCTCCACTTTCTTTGAAAGCCTCAGCTGGACCCTCAAAGTTTATAGCTTCACTATCATCATTCTTCAAGTTCTTAAAAAGTGCACCGTCAGAGATGACTTCGTTGCTATCCTCTTTCACATCTTCATTTGAGAACTTTTCTTCAACAATGGGGATTTCCACTGGGTGATCTTGTCTCTCACCATCATTTAACTCACAATCTGGACTTGTACCAACTGGAAAGTTCAAGGATGCTGTTACTGAAGATTCACTTCTGCTCTCCGCTTTTTCTTCATTCAAGCCAACATTTGATTCCATAATTTTGCTCAAGTTACTTTCAAATCCAACCTCCCGATCAATGAACTCACTGGTCAAATCTTCAATGACATTATCTGACGGCCCTTTGTCTGATTCAACACTTGATGCAACGGGATTTTCTCCTCTAGGACAAGCTTCAGTTTCTTGTGCCGAGACTTCCTTTGTAAGATCTGTAACATCTGGTGCTGTATCAATGACTGAATCAATGCTATCTGAGTCCCTGTCATCATTCATTTCAATGTCTGCATGCACAGACATTGCCTTCTCAACATTTGAAACGACCGTGTTATCGTTCATGCTGAGAGGATAATTCAGTTCACTGCCATCAAGCGAACTTGCATTCTTTTCGCTCATCAAATCTTCTTTGGTAAAGATACTTTCGTGTTCCAAGTCAGTGAAGTGGCCCGTGTCCAACTTGAAAGATTCAGTTTCATCATCAACTGAATACTTACCCAAAGACTGATTTAAATTCTCGGATAAGTCTGAGTTGGAGCGATGAAAAGCTGCGTTTTCAAAGGGTGCGTTTGGTTTTGGGTCCTGGATATCTTCATAGCTGTTGAAAGAGTCGTTCATTTCGTTACTAGCTTTGTCCACACTGACGTAGCCTTCTGATATATTACCATTATGCTCATCTAGTTTTTCTTTTTCCAAAATTTCATCCATTTCTTCTACACTCTTTTCTGGCGAGACGGGGGCTGAAAAATTCAGCTGCCTCTCTTCTTCCTTCTCAAATCCACTATCATTTAAGGTTCTGCCCCTTTCATTGCTATCAAAATCATTCCCGGAGTATTTATCTACCTCAAGGTCATCTACAACCACATTATTGAATTTCTCGAAATCTGTCAAGTTTTCAACGGGGCTTAATACTGAGCGTTTTGATCTACTCAGTTGGCTCTCAATTTTAGTGGCATCGTTGGTTTCAAAAGCAGTCTGACACAGATCGTTCCCACCATTGACTTGGTCTAAAGCTTCTCGAGGAACCGGGGAGGAAACATTCAGTGGCTCAAAGTGATGATCTAGATTATCGTTAGAGAGTGACAAGTCCATGATTTTACATACTTCTAATGATTCAAGCGATAAACTATTACCTGAAGACACCTGACTATGTGCATGAGGAGTTGTCGTTGGAATACTTTCTCCTTGGAGCCGAGCTAAAGCTTCACCTGCAACATACAAGTCGTATTGTTGTAAAAAATCTTTCACAAATAAATTCGTTTTGACAAAAGAGAAAATACAAGAGTAATAATAATCTACTATAAATTTATATGTGGCACAACTAGAAATGAAGCAGAGCTCTTGAACTCGCAGGATCAAATCTGACTTCAACCCTGGTCTCCACAAACCGTTTTCATAGAACTCACTGCCAGAACTATTTTCCAATTGATTTTTACTCCCTCTAATTTAATGTCAACAAGGACAGATCTTGACGCAAAATTCTAGAGTCTTTTGTCTTGCTTGTTCATCGAATTGCTGTTTTTGCTATTTTTCCCCCTTTCCCGGTATGTATTTGGAGATAAATTTTGTTCCTGCGGTCTGCTGAAGACATTTCCTGCAACAATGCCTGGCACTTGATGTGACCACCAGTTCATTTTCAGTGAGCGACCCAGAGCAAACCGTCCTGGCCGTGCTCTGATGGCCAGTTTTATGGCATTGACTTCTCCTTTGTGGAAAGTATAAAGTATATCTTTTTTGTATGCATTATGCTTCAATAATTTTGATCAGAATGTTCCAATTCTCTTTGGAGAGGGTGATTGCTAATGTTGATTTAAGACTTTTCCACTCAATCCATAGGCACAAGTATCATCTGTTAGCCTATGAGTCAGAATAGAACAAAATGTGCACAAATGAGTACTAAATCATACCTTTAGGCTTCATATGAATAGGCGAAGCTACAACAAAAGATAAAAGAAATCACATTGTTTAAAATATTTTCTGTCGTGTTGAAACTAAACTTTCGTCTAAATTCAATGACATCAAATAGGATAATATTATTTTTCCTTCACTTCAGTCCAGTGAAAAACCTGCAAGTGCTTTTTTTTTTACTTCTCAGCTCTCTTTGATTTGAGCTTACTGATAAATATTACTCGCCCCTCTCAAAATTTTATTGACTATAATAGGGCCACTACTCACAACTCGATTAGAAAATCCTGCTTTCTTCATGATTCACAATACTCCTCCATTTTAGTTATTTCCTCAATTCTATTCCAAGCATTTTCATTTTCTTCAATATTGCAGATCCTGAGGAGGTTTCTTATATTTTATAAATTTTTTAGACTGAGGGTTGGTAATTTTGCCAACAGTCGTTAAATTTAGTATAAAACTGAAATTTTCATAACAGAGGGTAAAAGTTCATCCAATGCAACTTTCTGCAAAGAATGTATGCTGTTTGGTACAATACTAGTTTTAAACAATCAGGAATCAACTAAGAACGCATTTAGGAACTAGTTGGTCTCATCATCAGCTCAATTTGTGATCAGTCTTATTTAATGTTGCACCAAGTAGCAAATATCTCTTTCAGGGAAAATTGAACTCCGATGAGCTTTTTCCTTCTATTGTAAGAATATCAATTTTATACTAAATTTTAAAAAACTGAAAGATAGAAGATATACCTGTGGAAGTAAGCTTCATTTCCACTGAAAAATATTCTTTGAATGATATGAAAATAAATTTAAAATATTTTGAGACTTTGATAGGTATATGTAATTCAAACTTTCATAACAATTCAGAATTAGGACTTTAGAAATGAAAGGTTTGCTCTACAACGAAATAAAAATTCAGCCAGAAACGATAGTGGGAGAAACGGTAATAGAGTAAAAAAACAGCTTTAAAAGGTTGTATTCATTACCCTGTGAATAAAAAGCCTTCCTAATATTTACTGGACCAAAAATTCATAGAAAGCACAGACTCTTGAAAAGAGGAAACAGAGCAAAAATGTAAAAACTCACATGATGATTAAAACTATTTACTTTAACCAAGAGTATTCTATTGATTTTCAGTAAGCTACTGAAACAGTTCCATAAAAAAGAGGAATGATAAAAAGGCCCTTGCTGGTAGCTATCGGAGTTTTCAGAGCTGGCAAAAAGGAGCAGTTGCCATGCTCATCAGTTTTATGAGCTAAGCAACCCAACAGACAGACAGACATACAGGGCAACAATGCTTGAACTCGAAGCTTCCTTGGTTCCGAAAGCATTAGCCGTTTCTGACAAAAGCGCTCTCATTAGAGTGTTTCGGTTAGTCGGAACAAACCACGCAGATAGCTTACTGATAAGAATTTGCCTGAACATCCCTAACCTCAACAAGCTGGATGGAATAAGGAATAATTTTAATGAATGTGATGAGGAACAAACAGCATGATAATTTTACCTTGCACATTTTGCGTGACAGTGAAGGTTTTCCCAGTATCCAAGGGGACGGTCCAGTTCACTGGCTCCGGCGATCGCATCATCATTTGCTCCGGAGACTTGACCCTAGTCGGTTCTGGAGGTGACTTCACGATTGGCTCGTCAATTAGTGAAGTTGGCTCCTCATCTTCTTCTACAAAAAAAAACACATAATTTGAAGA
The DNA here is from genome assembly GCF_001854935.1 of Bemisia tabaci. Taxonomy (NCBI): domain Eukaryota; kingdom Metazoa; phylum Arthropoda; class Insecta; order Hemiptera; family Aleyrodidae; genus Bemisia; species Bemisia tabaci. Next base: position 453,619 of record NW_017547752.1, on the reverse strand, counting down.
CAAATGCTGAGACAGATAAATCATTCACTTAAATCACTAATAACATAATTCAACAAAAGATAAAACTCCTTCATTGCTGCGGAGCAAATCACCAGCAATTGATTTATTCCTTCCATTTTACGGACCTCAAACGGAAAATAAGAAAAAAAAATATCAGCAAAAGCCAATATTATGATCACAGAAGCTCTGACTTAGAAAATCACATCTTTATCTTCACACGACAGGAATTCCAAAGACTAACTCTTGAATGAGGTATTAACAAGTACTTTTTTACAGTTGAAATAGAAGATAGAAAGCATAAATGACGTCATTATAATTTCTGCCATTTAATCACTGCCAACAGAAAACACTTATTGCTTTTTTAGGATTTTATTTTCAAACATCCACTTGTGCGATTCATTTCCCTTGAGAGATTTTGAGAAGAAATTATGTTGCATGGTGCTTTAGTTCATACCTTGTCCATTAATACCAATTCCTTTGAGAAACTGGAGGGTGGAGAGGGAGTTGGAATAATATTCAATGCCTCCTTTGATAATGGACTTGCTCAAAAGTAGGTATTTATTGGAAGCACTTAGGAATAGTCAATGTGACACAATAAAGCCATGGTTAGTTTGATTTTCGCTGCCTTAACTGTTAATGTTGAAAAAACTATAGTCAGTTTTGCTGGAATCTTACTCAATAAATTCTTTTTGCAGAAATTACTGCAGCTAATGCTAAAAGCAGCAGAGACGTTAAAGTTCCTGTGACCAGCAAACCTTAAGTTTACTATTACCAAAGTTCCTCTTACCAGAATAATTATGATAATATTCTGTTTACTGTTTCCAGCAGAGGATAGTAGTCAAATTCAGAGTTGACTTGACTATATCACTGAATAAGGTACGTGGTTAACATTTAAACATAGATAAATTTTCAATAGTTGACTACATAAAGTCTGCAGTGTGCAGCATTGTTACGTATTTTTGCAGTTTCATGGTGAATATTTCTTTGGGTACGAAACCAGATCTACTGATGATTTAAACTGATGTATCTTGAAATAAAAGTTCACAATACTTTTTAAAGAATGAAAAAAGTCAAGTCCAATTACCTTGTTTTTTAAAGGACAGAGAGATGCAGGTTTTTTCATCCTACCGAGTAATTTTTAAAAAAAGTTTTTTGGAATAGGAGATTTTCCAACGGACTCTTTTGAAAAGCTTCATCTTGAAAAAGAAATGCTTTTCAACCAAAAAATAAAAAACCGGAAGTATAGCATCAAAGATAAGCATCTTCACCCCAAAAACCCGATTGTTACAGTTAAGGTTTTGCTGCCTCAAAATTCGATGATAAAATGAACATTGTACGAAGATCGGAGGTTAAATTAAAGTCTGCAAAGGTAGTTGCAGGCCTCAGAGGTAAATTATTGATTTCTGTGAAAAAGGGGAGTTCGAAACTACTCTACTTGAAAGATGGTTGGTTTTGACAGACTTTTAAAAAGAAATTTAAGAGCTTGAAGTATTTTTCTTTCTTTTTCAACTCACTTTGCAAGGAGCTTTTAAAGCGCGGTTTTTAGTGGTAATAAATAGGATCATACTTGGACGAATTAACATGGATCAGTCTTACTATATCAGTTGTTGTCTAATTCTCTTTCTTGTTTTATTTATGAGGGGAAAATTGATCATTGTTCTGACTTGAAATTTTGTCTATTTATTCCTTACCAGCCAAGACAAGTATAGGTACAGCATTTTTTAAGACATGATGTTGTTCGGTTCTCTGTTAAAAAAATAGGTAAAATGTAGTCTGGCTGGTTCGAGTAAAATTTGTCCATTTCAGGATGCGAAAAAAGCTCGACTTGAAAGCTATGAAAGTGCAGAGAGGGCTTTTGGACAAAAGTGAAATACACAGAAAGCTAGAAACGGCACATAATACTTTGCAAAGAAGATATTTTTAGTGACAGAAGAGCATGCTCCAAGAGACAGTGATCAATTTAAACTATTAGATTGAACTTAGACAGAAAATATGGGAGATATGAACAAAGACAGAATAACCGTGCATGGTGAAACACAACAGCTTAGTGGCTGCAGACTAACTTCATGAAGTTTGAAACATATTTCTACTTTGATGTTCATCATCTGGCTTAATAGTAAAAAGACTTGCTCTCCATGCAAATACGATAAACAGAAAATTTAAATTTTTGGAAAACTAAAAGGCTGAATTTGGAACAGTTACACAGCATGAACCGGAGACATTAAAGTGAACAAAAAATGAATTGTATCAAAAACTCTAACTTTCAAATTACCTGATTTTAACAAAAAGAACAAATTTGTTTCGGGAGCCTAACTGCTCCCATCTTCAGCGGGTGACAACTGAGGCGCTCACAGCACACCCTGAGTCAGATTCCGGAGCTAGGGCAGAGAGTAGCGGATCGTCCAGCCCTTTAAGATCTTCATTAATCAACCTAGCTCAGTCGTCACCCGCTGAAGATGGGAGCAGTTAGGCTCCCGAGACAAATTTGTCCTTTTTGTTAAAATCAGGTAATTTGAAAGTTAAAGTTTTTGATACAACTCATTTTTTGTCAATCTACATTTTCAAAGTTTATAATCTCAGGTTAATGGTAAACATTAAAGTGAACAGCACACTGATGTGCAATTCACCCTTCGTCAGTTGTTTCATTTCTGAGACTAATCAAAGGGAAAACATAAAGATAATAAAAACTTTTTCAGGACAGAACTTTGAGTTTGTATACAATATGTAAAGATTTCTGTGCCCTGAATACCTATACTTTCATAAACATATATTAACTGTCAACAATCCTATCATGAGGGCAATGACATGATTTAACATGAGAATGACGTCCCTACCTGGGCATCTTCACACTTTTAAAACTAACCTCAATTTCTGTGTTCAGGAAGTTGGAAATAAGTAATAAGTTTTCACCTTCTTTAAATTGACATGAAAACCACATGACTCACATGTCGCTTTTGTATTCTAATATTTTCTTTTTTCCTGCCCTGACCCATCATACAAATAAAGAACAGCAAAGAAAAAAGGTGTGAGAGAAAATACAAAATTATGAATACTTATTCATGATAAAAAAGAACTATATGCATATAAATTAGTTTTAAGCCCCGGAGTGAGAATAAAAATAAAAGTGTTACTTTCAGTAAAATTTGTTGCTTTATCTCTTTCCTTAAGTGTTTGGATGAAGGTGTAACAAGATGCGTAGGTTACTTCTATATTTTCATAAATACATTCCACATTTTTTTTATTTAAAAGAAAAATCTACCTACTGCCTGATCGAAGTTAAACTGTTCCAATAAAACATTTTAGGGTGCTCCATTTTCTGTGCTTTATGCGACTAATTATATTTATCCTAAGTGTGCAGCACTAAGAGCTAAATGTAACAGTTGGAAATAATGTGAGATAATATTTAAGCCTTAAACAGCTATTTATTGCTACTTACTTTTTTCGCTCTCTGCACCTTTTTTACTTGTATCCACTCTCTTTTTAACCGGCTGTCCAGGACTCTTTGCGGTTGGTGCGGCTGAATTTTTATCTTTCAAATCATCTTTAGACTTTTTGGTTGACAGACTACTTTTAAGTCGTGAGGGAGCTGTAGTGGTTAAGGTGGCTAAAAACAAAATAGAGCTAAATAGCAGCTAGCAACTAAAAAAAATTATAACAGAAAAAAATAACTATGGAAAAATATAGGATACAGTATGATACAGTAGGTAATTGCATTTGCGTTTCTTCGCTGTGAGGGATAGTAGGTACATGAATGGAATTGAATGGTGCTTTTGCAAATTATTCAAGTCAAGAATATATTATATCTAAAACGCAATCATATTAAATAAACGATGAAAGACTATATAAAAGGACGTGGGGCAGTCTGCAGAGCATAAGAGTTTTAAAAATCAAATTTTTTGGGTGCTAATTTTACCGGAAAAAGGACAAAATTGTCCATATTTTTACATGCATTTCCTAGACTGGATGAGGAAACATTGGGCCGATGATAGAAAAGAATGCTCCTTTCCTCACTCACTGCTGGACTCTAATCTTTCCAAGTAATGACATTGTTAACACGTTAATTTTTTAACAAAGTCTTGTCTGCAAATCTTAAAAAATTCTTGCCACAGATTTATGAGAGAACTAGAGTAAAAGTGATACAGAATGATTTTTAGCCTGGAATTTCTCATAGTTGGCACACAGAATATTTGATTTTTGTAAATCCCTCTGTATTCGGTGCAAGTCCTTTAAAAGACCGTTGAAACACTTGCTTTTTCTGAACTGTTTTTTTTCCATGATTTGATCAGAATTAGGTTTTTCAACAATTTTAAAAATGGATATAGAATATCCATTTAAAATATAGAATATCCATAGAAAAAATGGAAAATAGAATGGATGAGGATCTCTAATATTTAGAAACCATTTTGTTTTTGATCAATACTGAAACTTAAGAGACAAATTCACCTGAAGAGTCGTAAAAGTATTATGTATTCGCTTCAAATTTTAAAGTATCAAATAATGACTATCAAGCATGATGGGGAAACAGTATGAAGATTAGACGTGTCCAACGGCCTGCAAGCTAATGATGACTACAGATAAATCTGATGGTTTTCTTGATAATGAAGATTGAAGAACTTCAAAAACTGATTTTTGGGATTGCATGCAATGTTTGATAAGCTCAGCGTATTCTAAAAAACTTGATCCAACTATCGAGATCCCTCTAGAAATAACTGAACTTACAGTATGTTGCTTGATGTAAGTAAGGTGGCATAAAGAGTGGAAAAGGGGTTTCATTTTTACTGTAAAAAGGCAATTTTTCACCCCAAAAAAAAAAAAAAAACTATTCTTTACTGAAACTGTCATTCAATTTTTCATGAATTTCTGTGAAATTTGAAATGGAATTTACAAAATAGAGTGAGTATATAAGGAAGCAAGAATGGAAATGTCTTTTTACCGTAATCTAAAATTGACTAATACAGCCTAATCAAAAGACTCGAAAGGAAATGATTACATCAGCTACAGCTACTGCTTCAATTGTAAGAATTGATTTAATGCATCTTTTGTGACAGAATACATTTTAATCAAGACATACAATTAGAATGACATGACTAAAACTAGCCGAATGAGCTTCACAAGGGCTAGTTTTAAAGCTTATAAGTTACTCTTTAAGGTTCTACGAATCGCATTTTGTAAGCTTTATTTTTTCTGCTTACACAAGAACCAGTTCGATTACTTTTGGGAAAACCTATATGGTGCAGATTTTAGCAAAAAAGTAGACTAATATTTCATGTCGTTACCTAACTGCAAACCCATTGAATATACCCTGAACATCTTTTTTAATACGAAGTAGTATAGGCTGAAAATATTGCTTAACAACCACATTGAATATAATTTCAATTTGGCTCCCACTGTAACAAGGGTGCTCAAGTTTGCTGTAAGCAGTAGGAAAACTAAAAAGGTCAGAAGCAACTGCTTTTCATTTTGTTCAAATTGATTGCAAAATAAGTTAGCAACATCTATTAGTTGGATACTTCCAGATTTTACAAAGGCGATCCTCAAAATTAATCCTATGACTTACTTGAAGTTGCGCTTCACTATCTATAAAGAATACTAGCAGAAAAGACCTCAGTTGCAAGCAGTGAAAGGAATGCTAGCGGTGTAACTTCTATATTTAATACTCCTAGGATTTCAAATAAGTGGAAATTGATTTAACCCTGAAGGAATTAGGTTCCAAAAACTTGGTAGGATTAGTGAATTGTGAATGATTTGTTCTGTGAAATGATTATTAATAACTTAGTGATTGATAACCGGTATAAAGCTGCTTGTAAAAATGTCAGCACTCTTGTGTCTCCTATTTTTGAAGCTTGCCCCATTTATCATGATTTACTCAATTTCCACTGATTCTTCAAAGCTTCAAAGCTATGGATTGAAAGTAGAGGGCCTGCATTAAAATTTCAAAATACCATTGGAGTTTCAGATAAAAAAATTCATCCCAACAAAAATCTGAGGTGATTTTCTCCTAACTATCCTTCGCATGCGCAAAAAGAGCGAAAAATACACAGTACGCTTACTTCTTATGGCAACTGAGAAAAAACGTCTGACGCACTACACCGACTGAGCTTCAAGACAGCAGTGTACAGGCTGCGCTTCAAACAAATACCAGCTCCCAACTAGTGACTATTATAATAACATACGAGCTTTAGATGCAAAATTTGAAGAAAAAAAAAAAAATTACATCGATAAAAATTTATTGACTGATGGTCAGTCCGTGATGTTGCTCGGGAAGAAGCTAATTTTACAGAGGTAAATAAAAAAGGAGCTCATACACATAACAGCAAGTCAAAATGCAACTTGAAAGAGTAGAGGTTAAGCTGATTGACTTGACTAACAGTGTCGGAGAAGTGATAAACTTACTTGGACGTTTGGCTTCTGAATGAGGTTTCGCACTTTTGGCATTTGCTTGTGGTACTGGGGAACGAGGTGTTTTCCTTGGAGATTTTGTTTCACTAATACCTGGATCAACAGATTTTGAGCGCCCTGTAAAAAATTGAAAGTTTATCAGATGAAGAGACAGACACAAGCAAAGACATGTTTTAACAGTGATCAAAATCAGACTTTCATATTAAATGTTTCCGCTATCCAAACAGTGCAAATTTTGACTGTGGTGGAGACTAATTCATGGTATTTCCCAAAAACTTCCTTAGTGGTCATAAACAATTTTAAAAATTTCAGACAGGCAGCCTGTGACATGCTTTTATTTAACTGTTGTAAGTCTTTCAGGGGACAAAGTTTCAACAACATTCAACATGCATGCAACATTTTTTCCAGTTCAGCAAAATCCCTTTCCCAAAGACAATCACAGAAGTCTTTTCTTCTCCTTTTTAGTATATTTTCTGATGAAGATGCACTTTTTTTAAGTTAATTGGTTTTGATTAATCAATGCTTTCACCTGCTGCTGAGCGAATATGTAATTTGGCAGCATTATCCCTAGTTCCTCGCACTCTGGATTGACTCCTTTCCTCCTGCAATTGAAAAAAAAATCACTGCATTAAAGTTGCAAATTAGCAGCATCAATATGAAGCATCCGTGAAGACCACTGAAGATGACCTATTTCCTATTTAACTAGGATCAAGTTTTTATGAGCGAACTGATTTACATCATTCAATATTTGATAAATTTGATAGTTCTACCCAGAGCAAGAAGACTGTTTTGATGCTGATTGTTTGGCAGGGATTTATAGAGGCAGCAAAATTAGATGGCTACATTTTGAACAACATAACCACTAAACTAGTCTATTTCTGTTGATTTCAATTCAGCTTCAGTTTACTGATGAAAGCAGAGGTTGCTACCACTGAATTGCTGTAGCACTATATCTTGGCTAATCATACCATGACAGAATTATGTCCTTTTTTGAAAAAACAAAAAAAAAAAACTACCGTAAAATATCAATGTTTTTTTCAGGATCCATCATCGCCTGCTGTGTACCATAGTCTTTCTTGAAAACTCTCATACATGATTGCTAAAAAATATAAAAAAAAATAGCCCCTTAAATTATAAAGTTAACCCTGGGATACCCTATCACTGGGTGTCATGGGTCAGAATTAACTTATTTTGTTTGTTCATCATTTTTGTTTCTTTCCCTAGCAATATATTTAAATTCACAGCCATTTATTTACTAATTTATTTCCTTCTGCCAAAAGTATTGTCTATTTATGAAGAATGTTGAGTATCTCTCCGTTTAAACAATACACATAATTTTTCTAGATGAACAGGTATACTCTGTAAGAATTTGAGATGAGTAGAGACAAACCAATGTACTACTGTAGGTACTTCACTGTGAGAAACATTTGATTTGCTTTCTTATAGCAGTTCAAATGCATGTTGCACACAATACATTACCTTATTATGGGTAACAGATCTATCACGTTGATGTGGTGTGGTTGTTCTTGACCATGCCGTTCTTGTGGGCCAAACTTTTTTGGGAGCTTTCTCTTCTTTTACACCAGATCTACATGAACATGGAAAAAAATCATGAAATTATTCACTCCTACTACACCTCAGTTACATTAAAAGTAGCAAAGCAATGTTAATAACCTAGGGGAGGGGAGATGCAAAGAAAAAATTATGAGAAAAACACTGTGGATACTCTACAATTCAGAAAAATCAGTCATCAGAGGTTCAAATTATTGTTAAATTCAGGTTAAAAAAAATCAAGCCGTTAAAACGCTCATCAAAATTCCTACTTATAGATAAGATGTCCAGAGGATACCCGGCAAAGTTCTGTCTTTCAAAAAATAAGCTAGCTAGGGATTATATCTCGAACTCTTTTGAAAAATTAACTTGAAAACTAACAATTGCGACTGCAAGGTTGACTCATTTAGTCAAAACTTTGCATGACTATGGTAATTTGAGAAAAAAACAACTGGACTATCAACCACTTTGAACAGAAATAATTATCTGGGCAGATGCACTCCTTAAAATCAATGTCATCGGTACATTTTACCTGAAACAATACAGGAAAACTAAAATTAAGCAGCAACACTGTTGGATTGCCATCCGACTGAAAATACTAAGTACCCAAGTAGCATTTTTCAACAGGAAGATCGGTATATATTGCAATTTTATCGGCGATAAAATCTATAGGATCACCAACATCTGAGCCATTATCCTCGATCTTATCGAGATAAAATTGCAATTTTATCGCCAGGCAATTTATCACGATATTTTCGGAAAAAAAATGGTGATAAATTGCGATTTAATCTCGATTTTATCGACGAAAATTGATCGTGGTTTTATCAAGCAAAAAATTGCGAGGTGTAGCGATTTAATCGCCATAAGTCGCAATTTTTGGTGCGATAATATCTCAGTATACTGCCACCTATATAATCGCGATAACTAACCAATAAAATCACTATTTATCGCGATCACTGCTACTTGGGTAGGAGGAGTCGGACAGAGTCTCCAACCTTCCTAAGACAGGAATATTTCTTTCAAGCAAAGAAGTGATAAGTGCAGTTTGCGCTACAGTTTGTGGGTAATTTTGGCTTCTTTTTTGCCAGAATGCTGTTATTTGTTCATTTCTTTGTTTTCTTACATTACTAGTTCCTTCTGACTAGACTTGGTTCATTTAATGACAATAAAAGCGCAATTAGAATCTTTACCTTGGAGTCGTTGATGCTAATGACAAGGCTAAGAGAGAGCTGCGACACTGTACTTGCTCCCATAGATGCCTGCTATCTGTTTCTGATTCATTTAATAACTCCACGCCCCATCCTCGGTGCTTGTATTCATCAGCTTTCTGCCTTAACTCTAAAACCTCCTTGTACCATGTTGAGTCAGTGGGAATGCTAACTTCAGTTTGTTTTTCATCAGATGCTTCCTTTTGAAGGAAACGACCTCCAACGTAATCATAATGAGAGAACGGACGAAACTTTTTCTTGTACTCAGTTTTGTATTCCCTGCAAGAATGACATTAATAAGATGTTAAAGGATACAATGATCTGCTTCAAAAGTGCTTTTTCATATGTACGTCAGTTGCCAAAAGACCTTTAAAAAGACTGATACATAAGGTTTAAGCGGTGGCAGAGCACCATGGATTTCTGTTAAGCGACATGTAGGTACGTGAGGACCTTTCCGATCAAACAGTATACAACAATGTCAGCATTGCTAGAATTGTGCTTACCTCTAACTGTTTAGCTGGTAGAGACCTTCATGTCTTGCTCTGCAATTTGTCACAATTTTCTTCCGATTTTCCGAAACATTTTGGTTATGATGTAACCAAATACATATTATATCCAAAAATATTGCAAAATAATTGCAAATTTATCTTTGACTTACTACAATACTGTTCCCTGAATAAGAATCTTATTCTTTCTTTCTGCTCCATTCCCTCAAATTCACATTCTCAATATTGATGCAAGTATGCCCCTTATTAGGTCCTTTAATGAGAGATACATACATGAGAGCAGGGCCGGATTTACCAATAGGCTACATAGGCTATAGCCTAGGGCGCAATATTCTGAGGGGCGCACAATTTTTGAAAATTTATTCAAAAACGTATTTCCCAAAACCAACTTGCGAACGTAAACGTATCTCAAAACTGTTTAAAATCGTGCTTTTTTAAAGGTGAATTTGAACATTTTCCGGAAACCTAACATCCTCCTTCTGATCTGGAGGGGAGGAGCGCCCCCCCCCCCACAAGAGCGCCTACTTTTAGGGGCGCCACCCTAAGTTTAGCCTAGGGCGCTAAAAATGTAAATCCGGCCCTGCATGAGAGTCCTTCTCACAGCGCTCTTTGGCACTCTGCGACCCCTAATCGCCACAAAACTTGGTTCTCCCACAAGTCATCAGGGAGTTGGCACTCCCTCACCTCATCCAAAAACCCCTGTCGCCACCCATTCACCAGGCGTCCCACGAGGAACCCAATCAAGCATTTTTTTTTGGCAGCCTCTCTTCCAATTCACTTTAATTTAATGAGAGGTACACACCACTAAATTACATACAATATTTGCTCTTAATTAAGAAACTTCCGAGGTAACTAGGTTTAATTGATAGCGAGACACAATTCATACCTTAAATCTTCATTTTTACTTTCAGTCACTGGTGGTTCTGCTTCTGATTGTCCTGAAAAAAAGAAGAAATTAGTAAATTAGGTGCCAAAATATAGTAGAAAATGACTGTGTGACTCTATTGACCCAAAACATCTTGAATGTGTCACTGCAAAGAGTAGGCTGTTTATTTAATGGATTTCCCTCCAATCTCTAGATTGTTATTAGACACATGCACATACTTACTAGTAATTGGACCGCGTTAAACAGAAAGGAACCAAGCCACATCAGCTATTGCCAAATTTAATTGGGCAATTTAATTTTTTACATGAAAACGGTTGTGCAGATTTTTGTACACATTTCAGTGAATTTTCTCCACAATGCAAAGCAAATTCCTTAAAAATTTCAAAGGAATCTGCACAAACGTTCTCTCGTAAAAAATAAAATGTCCTTGTTAAATTTGGCAATAGCTGATGTGGCTTGGTTTCTTTCTGTTTAACGCGGTCCTGCGACAGCACTGGCAAACATGAGCAGCATATTTTCCAGATGCCCACTTCTATTCTTATAAAATTTAAATTGCTTCTAGGAGTTCAATACTTGGAAATTAAGGGTGGTTTTCACATCAAAATGATGCAGAGGTAGCCCCTCCACGCTGAGGTACAGTGATCTCAATTTTTTCTCCTACCTGAAGGCACACTTTTTATTGACTATGTAACAATTTGTCTTCGAATGATTATTTTCCGTTGACTAACTTTACCATTCCAGTGTCAAAAAATCATGAGGTTTTGCAAATAAAACTAGTGCAGACAACACTGGGTGAATCACCTTCTTAATGTCATACTTGAACGATCATTTAAGTATGTTGTTACCTCGAGGTGTCAACACTCGGGTGGAAAACGTCAACCTGTATCAGTTTCTGCAAGGCTGAGGATACCTACCCTACTGTTCCAAAATTTATCTCTTGCAGACAGATCACCATTTGAATGCTCACCTACCTGCTCACACACTTCAATGTTTTCACTCACATACGAATTAATCCAAGTATTGAAAAGTGCAAATGCCTCATTTAAAAAGGCAATGAAGAAATCAGGCGAACTATTGATAAAACGGGCTATTAAATTATACTACGTAGGGTACATCGATTTAATTTGATAATCAAGTATAAAATTTGAAATTTAGTGACAATTTCATAATTATGTACCATGCATGGAGAACCTCAAAATGTTTGTTTGTTTACATGATGCAGTGCTTCCACTTTTTCTAACTGAAGAATTTTCTTGGTATTGAATACCTAAGAATTGAGCAATGCCCACTTAAACACCAATGGTCATGATCGCAACTATGGTTATTAAAATTCCGTTCTTAATCATTTTCCTCCATTACAAGTGCAGTATGAGATATTTCATAGTATCAAAGACATATGACGGATTTAATGACTCTTTTTTATTTTTCTCCAGAGTGAATAACCTGTCATTCCAGAAGAGCGCCAATGTCAAATGTGCGCTGTTTCTCCAATTCTTGCATATTCTACTCCAAATTTCCATTACAATATCCTTCACAGTTTGTTGCCTCATTACTTATTACTTAAATTTTTCTAAATGGAGGACGGAGGAACGCAAGAGAAGTTCATACTCCAAATATCGCTTTTTTAAGAAAACGACCGATAAAATTTTGATTTTGGTTTACGTGTATTACATTAGAAAATATAAGAATGAATTTTCAAACTTTGAGTTCTCTTTTACAGGTGAAATTCGCTGAATGAAGGCTATGTTAAAGAATTAAGAGAAATATAAAAGCAAAAGTGAGGTCTTTTTTTCGTGGCATAAAAATTCTCTTGGTTGGGGTAAACTTATTTTAGGTACATTTCCGCAGTGCTCAGTGGTGGTATTTCTTGCGGGATCTGAATGCATTAAAACTGGCAGGCAAAAATTAAGTACTTTTACAGTACTTTTTCAGTACCTTTCCAAAAAATTCATTATCTCTTACCCAGAAAAAAATTCAGCACTTTTTTGGTACCTTTAAGTTGATTGTTGACTTGAGTTCCTATTATTTAGTGATATTTCTTAACATTTATTGATATGTAATTCTTCTATAAAAATTATCTATTTGCTAAATACAATCATATAGCTAGAGCAGACTTAAACTTTGCTGTCAAATCTGCAATAGCGGCGAAGAAAAACCGTCAAGGCCAGCGTGGACGCTGATTTGATATTAATCTTCCATCGAATTTCTACGGCGCGGCGCAACGATACAACTATTCGATCTCTCCGGAATGCGCGAGGTATCACGCCACAATTGAAGGCGTTTTCGAAACTGCCAACTTTCCATATCGGGATTCTCGTGTCGCATAAATAGGGTGTCTACTAAAACCGGCTGGCAAATATTAAGTACTTTTACGGTACTTTTTCAGTGCCTCTCCAAAAAAATTCAGTACCTCATGAGCAGAAAAATTCCGTACTCTTTTGGTATCTTGAAGAGACGAAATTTGAAAACTGTCAAACTTCACGCACAAATTGCGAGAAAAATGACGTTGCCAGAAAATTCGAAGCTCATTGGTGGCCTAAAGACCAACTGGCTTTGCAATCTCGATCGAGTAAGAAAATATACTGCACTAAAAATCATTGAGCAATGGATAATTGCATATTTCGACAGTGAAACTACCAAACCACGTATCTCGTTTGCGGTGTTTAAATATCTACGCTCACATTTTATTTTTTGGAAGTAGACCAAATCAATATCATTCCTTGAAATTTTCACAGAATTTTTTCTGCACGAAGAGGAAAAATCACAGAAATTTTCAAGACTGGACGTTAAGTAGTTTTTCATTTAAAAAATAAAGTATGACAGGAAGTCTGCGACGTCGCAAACCGAGATACGTGGTTTGGTAGTTTCACCGTCGATTTGCCGTGCTGTTTTAAAAAACGCCCGTGGCATGAAGCAATAAATTCCGGACCTTCGTAGAGAATGGCCGTACTTTTTCAGTACCAAGTTTAGCGAACATTGTAGCACAATGTCCAAAAGGTAGCAGCACTTCAAATTTTTCGGTGTAGGGAATGTAGCAGGTGCTAGAAATAATGTAACAGTTTTTGGTAAGCTTTCATTTTATTGATAAAATTTGACCAAAGCTATTCGAAGCAAGCGCTTCATCGTCAGGGTCACAAAGTAGGTATTACCACTTTCTGAAATTAAGTTATGGCCTTTGTAATCAATAGGTACTTTGTGACCCTGACGATGAAGCGCTTGCTTCGAAAAGCTTCGGTCAAATTTTATCAATAAAATGTAAGTTTTTCAAAAAATGTTACAGTATTTCTAGCACTTGGCTACATTCCACATAGCGAAACATTTTTCAGTACTTCCGGACTTTCCGCACAAGTGGACGCATTGATTATGAATTTTGGAAACTGAGCCGTTAAACAAAAATAGGAGGGTAGACAGTTTTAAAATCGAGGTAACATTGTTTTTAGGTGTTTTTTGGCCACCGCCTCCTGGACGCAGGCCGCAGAGTTATATAGATTTGCATAAATTTCAGCGACTAAATGCCACGGAAATTTTCTATCTCTGCGCCTCAGAACCTCAATTATTATCTCAGACTTAAGAGAGGGCAGCCGATGAACCTTCAATTGGCTGTGTATGCAACATCGACATCCCTCGTGCACGAATAGTTGTATGCAATCGTTACCTCAACATCAGGTGCTTTTCTTAGCCAAGATTTCGATGATCAATGTCGAAAAACGCGTATTTATTTTCTTTTTCTTTTTTTTTAAAAAAAATGAGGACAAATAGAAGAAAATGTCATCGGTTAGGCTTCCTACATTTCCCATGGAATAATGGACATAGCTGAAATCCTTCCGAAAATAAGATAAGAATAATGTAGTTCCTTCGGAAAATACACTAAAAAACGAGACTGAAGAGGTAGTAGGACAAAATGTCCGAAGTACAAAAATGTCCAAAATCAAGAAAATCCATGTCTAAAACAAGTCCAAATATCTGGAATGTCTACTGGCGGTATTATGCCCAAAAACAAAAGTTTCCAAATGAGAAATAATTTGACAAAGTGGCAACATAAGGAGCCTGGAAGCTTTCTATATCAATATACATTGGTATCCAGCGGTATCAAGAATTTAAAGATAAAGATGATATTACACGATATCCTAGGGGAATAACCTATTATAATCGAGTTAGCAACGAGCTGCAAGACGAAAGTATGATGAGGAAGTAGGAAGAATTTCTTCCAACAGGTAAATGGTAATATTAATTTTGACCCACAGTAACCAGACATTTGGACATTTTTAATTTTGGCCATGGTACCGCTACTGGACGTTTCAGGTGCTTGGACATTTTTTACTCATGGACTTTTCTTATATTAGACCCTGGTAAAAATTGGCGATAAGAGCTGCGTTTCAAAATACCATAGAAGTTCTTATAGCCGACTGAGGAAGGCGATAGAAAATCATACGGCTGGCTATAGAAAGTGGAAAAAATCATACGGCCGGGCTACACGAAGTGCTAAAAAATTATACAGCCGGGCTATAGTTCCTATCGCCGGGCTTTACACTTTATCGCCTGGCTGTTGCTTTTTCGCCATCGACTATGAAAGGCTATAAGAAATTGTGTAGAAATTCGTGTGCTTTATGTAAATCCTCAAGTTTTCTACGGAACCACCTTAATATTTACAAAACGCTTATTATATTTTCCTTAACTACATATTTTTTTTCATCAATTAAAATGAGAAATAATCCATACAGAGTGTGCAAATATTTCAAAGTCATGAGTTGAGAAAGGCTGACTCCACGCACGAGATTAAATATTAGAGGCTAACACAAAGTGGAGCGGCGGCGCCTACAAACCTAACAGGGATACTTCACGCATTGCGCAATGCGTGAAGTATCCCTGTTAGGTTTGCAGGCGCCAGTGCTCGTTTCGAGCTGGCTGCCCGCCCGCCGCGCCGCCGCAGCGCAGCGTACCACGGCGCTTGAAGCAACTATTTCACACCAGAGGTATTGCACAGTATCATACGAAATTGAAGGCGCTCCAACATATTAAGAATGACAGGCATCCTTCAAAAGTACGGAGCTTTCCTCGCAAAATACATCAAGATACTACGGCCCAAAAGGAGAGAGGTAGTTCAAAAACTCACTTAGTCCTAGCATCCGTAATTAGTAACGTTTAGCATACACTGTACCGACAAGCTTTTGCTTAATCGCCATCGGCTATAAAAGGCTGTAAGAAATTGTGTTGCCGGCTTGGAACACAGATTCTACTGCCAATTTTTACCAGGGAACATTTTTTTACTCTGGATATTTGTTTTTGGACATTTTGACCTATCACTGCTGAAGAGTCAAAAAATTACCGTCTTTCCTGTCGACTTCGGCGTTCTTTTTCCTGTGAACGGGCGCTATGTTTGATTGGTTGGCCTTGATGGTTCCCATGGAGATGGATTTACGCGGGGGGCCGAGTCCTGGTTCGGGGACGACCATGCCAGCCGGCGGCTTCCCATTGGACATGTGTTCCTCGCCCTCTCTCGGCCAGGCAAACTGCAGTCTGTACTCTGTGCTGATCTTCGCTACTGCGTTCCTGAACGCGGCTGAAGCAGGGCCATTTGTACGTTCGTGTTTCTAAACAACAAAATCAACAAAAAAAAATACGTTAGAAAATACAGTAGAACTACAATTCGGAACATTCAGACGCATTAAGAGCCCTGGTGGCAGTGACCTTGAGAAAAGCAATTTTCAAAAAGTACATCCACGAGTCAGGGTTGCCACGGAATTTAGAAAATGAAATTCCCTGACATTTCCTTGATTTCCCTGACACGTTTTGGTGGAATTCCCTGACATTTGAAGATGTGACGAATGGTTAAGAAGGCATAATTGAAAATAGTTTTCAGGCAAAATTTTTTGTTCAAAATCTCAAACCCATTCTGGAAAGAAAATGAAGGTGATTTAACGAATTTTCCCTGGCATTTTCGTCATTTTCCCTGACATTTCCCGGTTCTCCCTGACTTTTTAAAATTCTCTGACATTTTCCGGTTTTCCCTGACTTTGGCAACCCTGATGAGTGCTACCACCTTAAAAAGAGCTTCTAGTGACTGTAAGTATGAACCCTGAAAGCAGCAATACCCATTCAAAAAGTGCAGGGATTTTGCTATTTTCTGATTGTAGCCCACGTAATATCGTATTTATTTCAACAAAAAAGTTCTGGGTGCCAACAGTCCACATTGCTATCCGGCGATACTGCCTGGATAATCGCTGATGATCTTCTTATCCATTTGAAATTCCTAGACGATGTTTTGTTTGTACAAGGAGAGAAAGTATTTGTGTTATTTTGTTTTCATTTCATGGATTCGCTTTTTTATTCATCTTTTGTTGAAAAACTATTCGTACAACTCGAAAAAGTTGCAAACTAAGTTCAGATTTGACAAAATTTTTTAGTTTCAGTCTGATGGACCTACCTGGGTTGCATGAAAAAAAATTTAAATTGACAATGCATTGACATTTTTCATAAGGAACGATGATGCAATAAAAAAGCAGTATTGTTCAAGATTCATCTACGTAGAAATCGAGTAAAATCCATGGGTTAAAATAATAAATGATTAAATCACATCATTAAAATACAAGAGGGCTACTTAATCTTACCTTTTTAAATTAACTACTAAAGCCTATTCCAAAAACTGATTCAGGTGATAAACATAAGAAAAATTATTTAAACGAGGTACTAAAAAGAACGAAATTGAAAAGGTGAATGTGTCCAAACTGATGAGAAAACTCTAAAATCAATGTGAGCATCTAGATATATGGGTTATTTAGGCATCTAAATAACTTGGTTATATCCACTATTTCTAAAAATAATGCAGGCGGCATCAATACAGTACCTACAGTGCTCTTTCATAAAAAGTAATTAATGTTTAAATATTCTAAGGTTTTTGTGTGACACTTCAATTAATATCAACGGAGATTATCTACTGAGCAAATTTAAACAGTGAGACTGAGAAGGCAGACCCATACATCCAATGAAATTTATTTTAAAAATATTAAGAAAAAAAATGAGAGCTTCTGAGACGCACAGAATTAATATTTATAATTGGAGGCAATAAGACGAACTTGGCGATTCACTTTTTTCAGTATTGCAACAGTAAAAAATAGCAGAGAGTTTCTTCAAAATTGAAGATCTCCACATTGAAGCATTTTTGAGTCGTAAATTAGGATAAAAAACTGTTGAAATGATATGATAATTCATGGAAAAAGACAAAAACACTTGGAAACGATCGGACTGAATGCATTGCAATGCATAGTTGCAAAAAAGTAACTAACAATTATTTAATTCTGAAAAAATAAAGAAAACAGTGGTGCACTCTTCTGTTTTAATTTTGGAGAAATAAATTCATGGCATTAGAGAAATATTACCAAGCATTTTTTGAGTGGGCTTACGAATATTATGTTTTTAAAAGCAGATTATCTAAAAAGATGTTGCAACATTGCTTTGAGCTCGTTGAACTCCAAAAGTCACAGGCGATATAAAAGAAAATAAAGGGCATGAGACAAAACAACTAGCGAACGATGAGTTATAATAATAATAAAAATTACTGTTCAGATAGGACAAACCCTTAAAATAATGACACAAGACTTTGAGAAAAGCGTAGAACACATGAACAGCAGAAAAAAATTATGGATATCAAAATAAAAAAAGTATAAATGAGTACAATTAGCTACCGAATCCGCAAATGGAACTAAGGTACCACGACCGATAGTCAATGCGTCTGAAACTAATGCCCATCTCCGTTTTGATCATATTCATACTGTTTTTCTATGTCCCATGTTTTCCCTCTGAAAAAAGAGGTTTTTTTTTTGAGGTTTTTTCTTCCTCAAATGAGATGAATTTCTAGTTTGAGCGCTTTCCGAATTTTTAGAGCGAGAGGGGGCTTAGGGTAGCTTAGAGGAGCTTAGGGTATATTCAAAATCCAAATTCATGGGGGTAGAAATTTTTCCGGAACATTCTCTGTGTTTATACGAGGAGAAAATGTAACATCACACATTAAAATCATTCAAGCGGTCAGGCATTTCAATTTTCACGGCCAGAATTACCGGCATTTCCAGAAGCTTTCCCCAAAATCCCTCTGATAATCCATGAGTTTTCCCGGAGAATATTGTGTACCCTCTGTTTTTCGGGTTGCCTGAGCCATGTTTCAAGTAAAAATGGATATTTCACGGTCGATGAGGTGGTTTCTGAGGTGGATTTTTATCAGATCCCGGCCACCACCATGTAGGGCTCAGGTTCTCATCGTTTTTTTTTAAATTTTTACTGTAACATTTCCGACTGAAAATGACTCAGTTTTGAGTTGAAACGTCTCGATTTTTTAAATTGTGTATTTTAGCCGTGTTTCCCGTTTTTCCCCTTGTTTTTCTACTGTTACCATTGTCTCGGGCTGCTCTATAAACATTTGTATCTATGGATCCTGAAAACCGATGTTTTTTGTGCTGCCGAAGAATAAGCTGGGAACGAAGAGGGAACTACAACTGAAGAACAAGGGTAAGCATCTGATAATTTTATTACAAGACCAACGAAAGGGATAACTCGAGGCGCACATGCTATTAAGCGTATAACGGGCAGCCGCCGGCAACAGCGAGAAAATACTATGCTCCCGCTCAAAGCAAAAACTTTGTCACACCCAAACAAGACCCTCTTAATGTTTTCCTGACAAAATGCTCGATTACGAGAGTACCTTCCACTCGTTCATTATCAGGGTGTCTACCAGTTATGAAAAACCAAAATTTGGGACTTTCGGGTACTCTTAGGGGTGTTTTTTCAAGAAAATCGGGGACTTTTTTTCCCGAAATAGAAACAGCAAGAGAGCTAGTTAGAGCGTTAAGGCGTATTTCATACAACTAATTTTACAATTCATGTTGAACCGATGAAAGCATACAAAAACCAAGCAACACTTCGGTTTTTCTATTCCTGGTTATACTGTGCCGCTGCGGCTGGCGGGAAAATTTGAAAATGCCGGTGTACAGGACGATATTTCTCAATTTTTGGGGACCTGAACAAGGAAATTGGGGACTTTCGGGGATATCGGGGACACCCTTCCAAAATCGGGGATATCGGGAATACCGGGGTCACCCTTCCAAAATCGGACATAATCGGGGATATCGGGGACTTTTGGGGACCGGTAGACACCCTGATTATGAGTTTTCAATGGTCACAGTCATCCTTAAAATACGAAAGATGGATGAACACTGAAGTTTTTTTATATTCAACAGTTTGTCAGTGAAAAAATTGAAGGATTCAGCATGGGGTGACTTGGTTCTTTCCTTGGACGGCAGTATGGAAAGGACAGCCAATCTTCACGCCAAATCCTGGGCTCATATCCTCTTATAGTAGCTGGCTCTTCAATGAGGAGGTCCCAAGTTCGATCCCCCGCTACGCGATCAGAGTTCGATGTTCTCAAACTACGGTTGTCTGGGGCTGATTGTATAGAGTAGGGACCGAGAGGCTGTGGCTGTGAGCAAGGGCATCTTATCGAATATGGAAAGGGGTTGCGGTACCGTCAACTTTCGCAGATTATCGCCTACAGTCTGATTGTTTAAGTTTATAGACAAAGCGATAGACGAAGACAAAAAAGATACGGGGGGATTCTATATGGGTGGTTCCTATAGACTAAGATGGACTGATTGGACGGATTTCTGTTAAACGGAACTGAGTGCCAAATTGAGTACCTTTTGAGGATTTTAGTCTTTCAGAATCCCGGATAGCGCGTTCTGTCAAACGGAACTATGCGCCATGTAAAAGCATTGCAAGTATAGGACGGAACGAGCATCGCGCTGCGCAACACCCGCCAATCCAAGCCCCCCTCTCCCTATAGCCCTGGATAGACGATCAAAGTCCCGAACCAATTCCGATGAAAGTGTCGGGAGTCATCGGTCTTAAACTCATTAATTTGCTTCATTTTAAAATGAATACTTGGCAGAAATGTTTCCTGTGGCAGGAAATGATGAATGGTGGCACTCCATTCTGATCTTACTTTGAACAGATAAGTGCGGCCCGTCAAAATTTGATGGTAGATGGTGACCGTCAGTCATCAACATATCTACTTTGATCGGAATTGGTTCGGAATTTGATCGTCTATCCAGGGCTTCCGGCGCTTAGTTCCGTTTGATAGAAATACGTCCAATTACAGGGTCTCTCGTGGGTTGCCTGCGGGGGGGTTGTCTGTGGGGTGGTTAGTTTGCCCTGCCTCCTTTGTCCATTTCAATCACCCGCCTCCACCAATATAATCCCTTCACAGCCCTTTTCTCTTCTTTGTCTAAAACTTTGTCCACGGATTTCAATGATGAGCCCGGAGTCTGGTGAAGAATCCTACGAAAATTAGCTTTTTCAGGCCTGTCGCTATGGGATATTGGTTGTGAAGACGGGTTGTCCTCTCCAGGCTTTGTCTAGGGTTCGGGTACTCGAGAATGGGGTGGGAAAAGGTGGTGAGAAGGCCTACCGCTCCTTCGTCCGAGTCGTTGCGGAGGATGAGACGGGTGCGCGCTCTACCGCGACCGTAGCGCAACCTAAACGTGGCGTTCGGGGGACCCTCGGACCTGCTCCTTCGCGAGGATCCGGCCGCCTTCAGCTTGGCCCCGCCTCGCTCTTCCGACTAGAACAAGTTCAAAACATTCCGCCCGTTCTCAACATGTTCTCAACATGTCCCACTTCAGCACGAGGCCGGGGCCCAACACCAACTTGTACAATGTTCATGTACACTAATTGCACACCGAGTAAAAACACTTCAAACACATTTCCTTCCTCACTTCACTTACCTCTCAAAATATCCGTCAATTGACAGAAATTTAGCAAAACTCACTAAAAGTTGATCCGCTCTGAACAATGAAGTGGCGTGATTTGCGATGTATCAATGGACCGGTAGATAAGGTACGAATTTCAGCATTCTGATACATGTTTCTTAACCAAAATTTCACATTAAACACGATGCACACAACGAAAGTTACCGAAATTAACTCCTTACGAAGATATTCAACGGTTCTTGATGCGTGAATTCAAACCACCCGCTCATGAAAACTCAATGCTGTACGTGATTCACATCGCGCGCTAAATGCTTATCATGACAGTCTCTGCGATGTAAAAATCTTCAACTTCAATCTTGACACTTTGGCTCAGCTATAGCAAATTACCAATAGTTTGAACAACACAAGGTGTAAAATGAACATTGCTCGATTGAGAAGCTTGCTGAAACCGTTGTAGTAGGCGATTTGACTCACGTAGAGCTTTGAGTTTCTTGTGAGCGGGTAGTTCAAATCCCTCGTAACCAATGTGAAATAAAAACGTTAATATCTTCGTTAGGAATTGGTTTCAGTAATTTTCGATGTGTGAATCGTGTTTTACGTGAAATTTTGGTTAAGAAACATGTATCAGATCGCTTGAATTCGTACCTAGTCTAGTGGTCCATTGCTATGTCGGTTAAGATTATGGAAAAAGATCGATTATCAGGGCATTCGCAACGAACACCATAATAATCGATTCTTTACCATTGCTTCAAATGGTATAAAGTCGATAGTCGATTATACAGCCGACTGAAATGCAAGGTGGCGGAGCAAATGCCCCCCTCAAATGATGCTCCTGGAATCAACGCATTAAAAGCTCAGAAAACGAATGTAGATTAGCACACACTTCATCCACCCATTTCGCGACGAGGAAACGCTGATTTTCACTTAATTATTGAAATAGCCATATTATCTTTGTGAGTCATACCCTTGCCAGATGATCATGACCACGTAGTGTAAGTAAAACCGTGAGCGAAAATTTCTTTAGATCAAAATTGAAACATTTGAATGTATCGATTCCAAGACGGGGCGAAAAAAATGCAAAGTTTATGGACTGAGTAATTTCGCCAACGGGGCGTCACATCTGCGCCACTTGCCTTGGAGCAATAGACAAAGAAGAGAAAGGGAAAATGGAGCGATCCTATTGGTTAAAACGAGTGGTTGTTATGGACAAATGAGGAAAATGATGGACTGAAGATGGGGCCTCTCGTTGGTTACTGATAGTTAGTCTGTAACTTACCAGCAGGCTGATTATTGAAATCGATGGACAAAGCGATAGACAAAGAATACGTAGGGAGTATGGAGCGATCCTCTTAGTTAAAAATAGTGGTTCCTATAGACTAAGGAGGGAAATGATGGAGTGACTACATATAGGATCTCTCGTTGGTTGCCGTTAGTTAGTCCATTACCTACCTCCTTTGTCCATTTGCGACCATCCGCTTCCACGCTAAGGAAGAACGCCGTATGAATCTTAAGGCGTTACCAAATTTCCTTTTACATTATAACACATTTCCTGGTAAACTTATGAATATTTTCCATCTATTTTTTTAGATAAGTTTGTTCGCAATGTCACCTGAAGCTCTTGAAAGTTTAAAGGGAAAACATTCATGGCTTACCCCGAAAATAAACATTTCATCGAAGGAAATTTGGCAACTCCCGAATCTTCATACGGCGTTCTTCCTTAGCATGGCAGTATAGGATCCCTCCATACCTCTTTTGTCTTTTTTGTCTATCCATTTCAATGATGAGCTCGTTGCTTCGTCCATCGCCATCAGCCGCTTCCAAAAAAAGGATGGCTCTATTTACTTTCTGTCTTTATTCTCTATCCCTTTGTCCATCAATTTCAATAATCAGCGCGGCTGTGATATGCAAAATCGATAACAGGTGACATAAAAGTCCCAGTCAGCTAATATTTCCCTCTTACACTGGCACAACAATGCATCTCGACATCTTCCGCGGGTGAGGGAGGGGGCCGGGGCCGGGGCCGCCGTCCCCGACGCGATACGTCCCTTTTTCACTTAACTGCAGCGATATCCCTTTGAGGACCCGTCCTTTTCGCTTCCATCCGGGCGGTCTTTTCTCAGAGATAAAAGGCAGATTCCCTCTCGCGTCCCGTAGCTCCCGTATAATACTGCCGTGCTATGGAAAAACGCCGTATGAGCCTTCGAACGTTGCCATGTTCCCGCCGATAAAAACCGAAATTACTGAGAAAATTGTGAATTTTGTTTTCCGAAAATTTCAGATAATTTCGTACGCAATTTAAGCTAAGTCATCTGAAAATTCCAAGGAAAAATATGCATGAATGTTGTCAAAAATACATGTTTTATTCGGGGAAATTTGGCAACTCTCGAATGTTCATATGGCGTTCTTCCTTACCACGGCAGAATATCCAAAGACCTTACTCGGGAGTTAGCATGAGAATATTTTCCATAAAGAGGATGCGTGGCAGTGGCGAGGCGGTAAAGATCGATTATCGATATTTCCCCCATTAAAAGTATGGTAAAGAATCGATTGTTGGAGTGTTCCTTGCGAACACCCTGTCTATCGATCCTTTTCCATAGGTTTAAGTGGCAAATCAATCGATATATCGTAAAGCACGCAACGCAACTGATCGGTGTCCCCGGAGAAGGCATAACCGCCTTTCTTTGTCCGTCTTCTACGCGTTTATTCAAGTCTTTTCTCTACCTTATTTCTTCCCCTTGATACTCCTGGTGCGCCTGCAAAATTGATTCTCTTTTGACTCTGACATTATCTGAAAATCACAGGAATCCCAACTTGGGGAGCTTTAAGGATAAATCCCCGTTTCCTAGACGGAGGGACGTAATTCCGTTCCAATGCTGCAAAATTTATATTTTTAAAAAAAAATTAAATAGTTTACGAAGATATGATCGTGCGATTTCTGACCAAAAATTTGCATATGTTTTGCTTGGACCTAATCAGAGGAGAAATTCTTGACATTTCCAATCAGGTACACCCAAAATTTTTTTAGTAAAAATACAATTAGCGATGGGAAATTCTACAGAGTTGAATTGACTTGATGAAGGACAAGACGCAGAAGTGCGGCTTTTGAAAACTAGTCCTAATACCAATTCTGTGAAAAATACACTCCCAAATTCCAAGACGTCGCAGATGCCGCAGTTGCCGGCAATTCGCAAACAGTATCGCCGCAACTCGTCAAATTACAATAACTCGCATCGACAAATTAAAGGATGCATTAGTAAATAAATTCGAATGCTGGAGCGCTATCCGATCCCTGTGATACTCTCCGTTTAGTTTAGTTGCCTATCCGACCCAAACCCAACTGAGGTCACTGATTTCACTGCACGCCCTCGCGAGTGAGCTATCACCTCACTGACAGCATACAGCAGAGCATTGAGAGCTCACGCATCGCGTCATCGCGCCTTCAATTTTTCAGACGCAGCACGGACGTCCATCAAGTACGAATAGTTGTATCTCTGCGCCGTCGTAAACGCGCATCCTTTCCCTAGCTTTATTTCCATATTGTGTTTGTTTGCGTTTGTCTTATCACTCAAAAAAAAAACTACGGCCCTGTGACCCGGTTGCTCTGGACACTGGTGATCCCGGTGTTAACGCGCCGTCAGCCAGCTAGTACCGGACGCCGCGGCCGATGTCCCGTGGAACGCGCGCGGCCTTCGTGGCCGTAAGACCGGTTAGGAGCCGAGCGTAAGTTACGGGTTTCAGGATCGGAACCAACCGCTTCCACGGCCGTTGGCAGTGAGGTGAGATTCAGTTTTCGGAAAATGGCGTCACCATCAGATTAAAATCGAGACGGCTACGTGTATATTCGCAGAAACTTATAATATTTTACGTCAATGTTATTCAGTGCGTGAATTTAAAGTTGCCGCCAGCCTTGAACATTTTCGGGAGCGATCGCAGCCACCACTCAGCGTTGTTTATTGAGGTTAGAATCTAGTAAATTGCTTGTCATTGTTGCAGGGCTGCCGATTCGTGAGTAATTACTCACATCGTGAGTAATTTGAGCACCGGTGAGTAAAACGTGAGTAATGAGTAATTGGTGAGTAATCCGACGATCCGTGAGTAATCGTGAGTAATGCAAAATCCATGGGTAATTCTCAGTAATTCTCCATTTTTGGCGCTATTTGTGTGAGTAATCGGTGAGTAAAATTTAAAACGATGAGTAATCGGTGAGTGAAAACAATGTCAATGTGAGTAAAATCGGGAAAGGGTGAGTAAAAAGTGAGTAAAATTGAGAACGGTGGGTAAAAGTTAGTAAAATCGGGATCAGTGAGTAAATTTTAGATTGGTGAGTAGCGTGTGAGTAAAAAATTCGTGAAATGTGAGTCCGAGTATCGGCAGCCCTGCATTGTTGGTCATTGCTCATTATGTGTGTTCGTTTTTCGTTTAATTTTGGAGGTTTTCGGCATATTTTCTTGATTCTGTGCGGTGCACGATTGATTCTGAAGTTCTGTGTGATAACGCTTGTCAAATACTTTCGGAAATGCGACGAGAGTTAAGTGAAAATTGTCAGTTTTACCTACGCACTGAGCTCATATCCTCTCCTCCTGTAAGTTCGTTTGCAATTCACTTATTTTCCCCCTACTAAGGGAAAGAACTTAAATCAAAGAAAAGCAATCAATTACCTGCCACGCATCTTCCCACAGAGTAAATTACCGCCACACTAAAATACTGATAATGTAGACACGAGAATGTCTATTTACCGATTGCAACTTCATTGTGCCACCTTTGCTTGCTCATGAGATCGGATTGATTTTTTATTCCATTTCAATCTAATCTCTGGCTTATACTTAAATGTTTTCAATTGAGAGTAGGTAGTATTTCACTCTCCTACATCCAACACCTCCCTTCTCTGTTGCCAAAATAGCTGTCCGCCAGCGGAAGCTATAAGCCAATCTTGCCTGCGTTGATTATCCGATAAGAGCCAGTGCAAACATTGTTGCTGTGAATAATCTCTCTGATTCCATATCCCAATTCTAGGGAGCTCAGTGTACTGTAATAGTGGTAAAATTTTGTGTGAATCGCGCTTCAGTTTGCTGAAGGGAAGATCTACAATTTTAACAAGTGTGACAATTTTCGGTGGTATATTTCTTCGCTAATATTTTGTGGAAATTGTATCCGTTAGTTATTGCGGAGAGTTATATCTTGAAGTTTTGTCAACTTTTACTACTGAATTTACACTTTGAAATATTCTCAACCTCATTTTCAAGATTCTGAAGCTCTTCTAGTCTTAAGGAGTAAAAATCTGTAAGTACCCAGACCTACGCCTGTGGTTTTCCTTTGTTAATCATTTAGGTGATTTCCTACTTTGCATTCGTATTTTTTATTAAGGGATGAACCAGGTTTTGTTTTTGACAAATGCTGAATTCTCATTGAGTGAAAGTAATTACATTTATTGAGAACGGGCTGCCAAGTGATAAAAATGATTTTTCAATTTACATTTTTCGCTGCAATGAGTTTTAGCAATTTATCATACCTTGGGCAGTCTGTTCTACATTTAAAATAGGTAGCAAGAATTTTTGATCTATCTACATTTGTTCCTTCCAGTGCTTCCCCAGTGCTTTATTTATTTCTAGGAAGGCTTGCAACATTAAAGTTAGGTTTTTGAAAATTTCTCTTGATATCTCTACACGATGAATAAGCTAACATTCATATGCTGATTTTCTTTCTCAATAAGCATCATCTCCTCTCTAAGATTCATCTCTTGTCTCAAATTGACTTGCTGAACTATCAGCCAAGGAGTTCAAATCTCTCTTGATATCTGAAACATGATCAACAAGCTAACGTTCATATGCTCTTTTTCTTTCTTAGACAGTGAATTATCCATAACTTTCCTGAAACTAAATTGTTATGAACTATCAACAAAGAAATATATACCTATTTTAAAAAGAAGGAAAGAAAAAAAATCTTGTTCAGAAATTGACACAAGATAATTCACTCAATGTTTAAAACTTTGCTGGAAAGTTTTTCTTTTCTATGTACTTTAATGGTGAATTTTCAGCTGTAGTTCCGAAAAAATCCACCACGTCGCGGACAGCGTCGGCGCGCAGAGCTCCGGCCGTCCAGCCCGTAAGTAGCGCGGAGAGCGCAAGCTGCCTATGCCGCTCGAGGCCGCGACTTACGGTTTTCATGTCCGTAGCAATCCGCATCGTCCCCGCACGTAGCACTCCGGCCGTCAGGCGCGTAGGCGAACGGTAGTGCCATATAGCCCATCCAGTCCGTGCTCCAGGTCCGCTGCTCCTGGCCTCCACGGCCGGAGCTTTTTTTGAGTGTATTCGTAATGGTGCTTCAAGCACTACGTGAGTAACACAGCCAGAGGTAGGAGAGATTTGTTCGGGCCTCTGTTTTTAACTTTTCTCCCAAATTTGAGCGACACCTCATTGGCAGCATAAACGCAGAGCAGTGAGAGCTCACGCTTCGCGTCATCGCGCCTTCAATTTTTCGGACGCAGCACGGACGTCCATCAAGTACGAATAGTTGTATCTCTGCGCCGTCGTTGACGCGCATCCTTTCCCTCGCTTCATTTCCATTTTGTGTTTGTTTGCGTTTGTCTTATTCGTAATGGTGCTTCAAACTAGTAGCATGGGGCATGGCATTCCGAGTTCACGACTGACGCCATTGCGTCTTACATTTTTCATATGCAATGTGGACATCCATTTTGCGCGAATAGTTGTATCGCGTTTACAATTTAGATGTTTTTTTTATTTTTAAATTTCGAGATTAATTAAGGTTAAGTTTGCCCGAGATATGCTACGGTATGTCCAAATCAATAGTCATTTTGAAAAGGAAGGAATATGTTTAAAGGTCTCTCAAGAGGTCTATAAAGTGTGCATATGTCTAAAATTCGAATCGATTATCGCTTCTAAGGGAGTTACACATAGCGAAAAGCGAATGAAGGAGGGGGATGATAAAGCGCCTGTATGTAAACAAGAATTTGAAAATTTCACAGAAACGTGTTAACGCTTCAGAAAGTAGTTCTTGGACCTCTGTTCACCACTATCATGCGAAAAACCACCTATCTTTACTCCTAACTCTCTCTCTTCTTCCGTTCATTTAAGACATTTTCCGCAAATATTCTGGGTCGTAATTTTTTTTCTCTTCTTATTTTGCTATTTGTCAGAGGGGCGCGTTTTCGGCGCGCCAAGGAGTCGTATCTGCCAATGGCAGAATGCCCTTATGACCAGTCCGAACCTGGGTCCTGATAAAAAAGGCACACATACCATTTTTTTAAGCAGGATACTGTGCTGAATTAGAAAAACACATCCTCGATCCAAAATAATCAACTTTAAATTTTAGTTTTTTTGGAGGTCAAATCGGACAGTTTTCGTAGAATTGCCCGAATATCGACAGGAGGTATGTTTTCGCGATATAAGTGAAATTAGGTGAATCCCTCTCCTCTCGACAAACGGCATGGAAACCCATAGAATCCCTACCTAGAGCGGGTAAGCCATCCCACCGCAGATACCCCGGCTTTTGAGAATCTCCCGAAGGATTGAATTACGAAGCGGACCACGTTGACATGCAGTGCTGAGAAAATTGATTTTTCCGATCGTCACTAACGGACATTTCCGGAGGATCCCGGAGACATCGGCAACGCCGGGGATGAAGCACGAAAGTCGCGTCAAGTGGAACGGCACACGGTGCGACGACCGAGAAATCAGGTTAAGACCTTGGCAAATTCACACGAGCTCCCTTTCCTCGCCTTTGCTCCAATGTTGTCGACCAGCATAGAATTTCCCGTTAATGTTGTCGACTAACGTAGAATTTCCCGTTAATGTTGTCGACTAACATAGAATTTCCCGTTTTTCCAAAGGCACCAACTTTCCGCTGAAACAAGCACACGAGAAAGTCTACTAGTCCGGAAAAAGTAACCGTTTTTTAAGGGCAGTCCGGAAGTACTAAAGAAGTGCGGAAATTCCGCAAAAAAGTCTGGAATTATTCCCTCATACCACGCGTGGTTTTTAATAAAGCCTGAAAAGAATGCAATCCCTTGCGCGTTGATTCTTAGAGTAGTATTTGCCTCCAAGATCGCAGTTGTGCAGTCAGTTAATTCTCAAGCCACCAATGAAATTTTGCGGCTACTATTTTTGTCGCAATTCAGTCGAGAATGTCAAATTTTCGAAAGGTTTCGAACTCTGTCAAATGAAGGTACTGAAAAACTACTGACTTTTCCTATTGAGGAAGTACTGAATTCTTTAAGAATGTACTAAAAAAGGAGAAGCTCTGGCAGGATCGCTATCAGTGGCGGTTGGGTGTCGCAGAGCGCACAGAAGCGCTCTACGAAGATGACTAAAAATATTTGAATGAATCTCACTCAAATTTCCATATTTTAAAAAAGTTGGTGTTGAAAGTGAGTAATACGCCTATTTGTGTGATTAGAGTGGAGTTAATTGTGAAGTACACATAAAACCTCATTGTATGCATCTTTAAACTATCTGCTTGCGCAACGTTTGGCATTTTTTATGATTCTAAGATCTCAATGAAGCCTACAATGGCTGAGCCAACCAGTAGGAGATCCTCCAATGACCATACTCTCCCCATAAAGGTATTCAAATTCAATAGAGTGCGAAAAAATCCATCAACTTGAACTAAAAATTGGTCCACATTCGATGGGATTGAAAATAAGATAGCGATCGTAATGTGCTCCTAAACGTATAGCAGGTGAATTTGATAGCATTGTCTGTCGATGAGGTCACTTCTTTTGCCAAAGCTTTTCTTATCTTAAGACTACCGCCATGTCCTCGTACAGGAGAAAGATTCGCATCCAGGCGGGAAAAAATAAACCAAAACATTCGCTGTAGAAAGGTAAACCAATCATTTCCTCAGCATTCGCTGTAGAATGTTAATGTTGATAATTTTTCCAAATTTTCACCGTTCAGATTTAGACATATCAGAAAAGGACCGTCTGTGCTGGTGACTTAAGGAAGTCGTTTACCGGTCGGGGGTTTTGTATCGGAGCAAGTATTAACTTTTCCCATTGTGCTACGTGGTATCGGTTCATAAACCTCGCCTCCTTATCAGCACTCAAGCAGCTTGCATTGTTCGGAAAAGTGCATATTTTACATGAATTTATGCACGTTTATTTCAGCAGTAAACGCATCTCTAATGCAATTATTTCAATTTCTATTGGATCCCAACGTTTAGAAACAGGTGTGTAGAAAAACTGTATGTCTTAGCAATGCATAAATGAGAAATGAAGGATTCTCTGCATGGAACATTAAGGAAAACATTCAGAGGTATCCATGGTAGTATCCAAAGTATCTGAAAGTTTCTGCGAACATTACTAATTTTGTTACAAAAAAAAAAAAAAAAAAAAAAAAAAATTAAAGAGAATACCCGTTCCCGCTTAAATGCTCATGAAATTAGCGCCGTAGGTCAAGACGTTTAGTTAAAAATGCCCTTTTGAAGTCGCCAATCCCATTCAGCCCCTAACTTTTGACGGATAAGCCCTAAGGTCCCCCCCCCCCCANNCCCCCCCAACGGCATTTATCATGTTCTTTTGTTGAAAGGATGAATCTGTACAAATAAAGGAAAGCACAGTCTTTAATAACTCTTCCTTGTTTACTTTTCAATGGAGATTTTTGCAATTTTGACATGTCGCTCAGATTCGGTAGAAAAGTTAAAAAAGAGGCCCAAACCCATCTCTCCCACATTCAGCTGTGTTACTCACACGTAGTGCTTGAAGCACCATTACGAATAAGTCAAACGGAAGCAAACACAATATGGAAATACAGCGAGGGAAAGGATGCGCGNCCCCCCCAACGGCATTTATCATGTTCTTTTGTTGAAAGGATGAATCTGTACAAATAAAGGAAAGCATAGTCTTTAATAACTCCTCCTTGTTTATTTTTCAATGGAGATTTTTGCAATTTTGATATGTCGCTCAGATTCGGTAGAAAAGTTTAAAAAGAGGCCCAAACCCATTTCTCCCACATTCAGCTGTGTTACTCACACGTAGTGCTTGAAGCACCATTACGAATAAGTCAAACGGAAGCAAACACAATATGGAAATACAGCGAGGGAAAGGATGCGCGTTTACGACGGCGCAGAGATACAACTATTCGTACTTGATGGACGTCCGTGCTGCATCCGAAAAATTGAAGGCGCGCAATGACGCGAAGCGTGAGCTTCCAATGCTCTGCTATATGCTGTCAAGAGGTGTCGCTCAGACTCGGCAGAAAAGTTTAAAAAAAGGCCCGAATACGCCTTTCCTGTCTTCGGCTGTGTTGATACTCGTTCTTTCTTCTTTTTTCAGGTTCTTGTCTGATTCTCTTTTAGGATGGATTTGCAGACCCACGTCTTAAGCTCGTGTAAACCGCAGCACTGGCTCGATTCTTTTGGAAAGTAATGGTGCTTGGATGCGTATGGTGGCTTTAATTTTTTATGTTTCCTTTAATTTCAGAAGTCTGTCGGTTACTTCAATACGTTCAATTGTACAATTTTTACTCTGTACGGTTCATAAACTTTGAACCTGAAAATAGCGTAAACTTGTTCTGTGTCAAAGGTTAGGCAAACTTTTATAGCTTTACCAGCTTCCTTCTGAATTTTTAACGAATTGTCTAACGTGTTTTTGCATATTCCAAAGAACTGAAAAATGGAGGATTCGATGCGAAAAAGTGAACATTTACACGAACTTACTAACTACTAAGAGGCTTTAGTGGCGCTCGCCTCTCATCGAATGACGAGGCGTGAATTATCAACTATCAAAACCATCCCATTTGAAGCTGTGGTATGGAGAGTCGATCATTAGGGTAAACTCTGATGAGTGGCAAGGCGTGAACGATCGATTATCGATATTTTCCCATTTGAAGCTGAGATAAAGAATCGATTATTAGCGTGTTCGCGGCAAAGACCCTATTTATCGATACATTTCCATTGGTTCAAATGGTAGATAAATCAATATATCGCAAAGCACGCGACACCACAGACCCTGTAAGCGATCCTTTTCCATAGATTTATATCGCAAATCAATCGATTCATCGCAAAACACGAAATGCCATTTCTTGGGTCGAACACAGCCGGTTGCATGGGCCGGTTGCAAACTTTTTCTAGAGCAAAAATAAGAGGTGTTACTCAAAGAAAATGGTTCAAAAATCACGATGAGCGCATTGGCAAAGTTAAAATGCACCCTTTCAGTGGCGTGGCGTGAATTGCGATATATCGATTGTTATGCCATTTAAACCTATGGAAAAGGATCGATACACAGGGTGTTCGCAGCGAACACCTTAATAATCGATTATTTACCATAGGTTTAAATGGCATTACAATCGATACATCGAAACTCACGCCACGCCACTGCACCCTTTGCTTCACAGTTTGCGTAAGAAATTTGCAGTTTTTCGAACTTCCCGCCTCACAAACGATACCACGGCACAGGTGAACATTTCGTTAGAGGAGTCAGTCCATCCAACCCCTGCTCACAAGGACACTACGCAATATTCAACATAGCCGACGCCAATCCGCCAAAACACATCATGTAACGGGACGATGATTCTGACCACCTGATAACAATCGGCGTGTTCACATTCACATTTTTCTCGCGTTGATAGATATCCGCCTCGATTGACCAGCTCTCCTCAACTTGCACGCGGAAGCGTTGGCCATGTTGAGCAGGGATTTAATAGAACAACTCCTCTAACGAAATGTTCACCTGTGCCGCAGTACCCTTTTTGAAGCGGGAATCTTAAAAAAACGCAAATTTCTTACGCAGATTGTGAAGTTAGGAGTGCATTTCGGACTTGGCCGATGCGCTCATCGTGATTTATGAGCCACTTTCTACGAGTAACAACTCTGATTTTGCTCTAGCAAAAGTTTGCAACAAGCCCATTATGGATGTAATTGATGGGGCTAATATCCACATTTAATGGCACAACCTGACAAACCAGGGAGGAATCCACCTGAGCGCCGAATCTCCCGGTGAAAATAGGGCGGACGTTTTCCGGGCGTGAAGGTGCGCGCTCCGGAAAAATATAATTCACGATGGGGGGGGGGGGGGGGGGGGGTGTTATTGGCGGCAGTTATGGAATTGGATCGAGCATGTTGGGATAATTTTCCACTCGGAATGGTTCCACATCACCTCGAGAATGCGTTCGGAATATCGGCTCCTGAGCCTGGATCCTCGACCCGTTATACCGATCGATTTATCCCTATTTCAGTGATGTGTTTTATCGACCAAGGACGTTCGACGATAATCGATAATCGATAATCGAAAATCGATCCGCTGCTCCGACGGGGGAAATTCGCGAGGGGAACCCGCTTATCCCCCCTCCCGTTCCTCTGACCCTCCGGCCCCCATCCCGTGGGGAGCACTGACTTGAGATGCTCCGACGACGGAGATGTGGGTTTATGCCCGAGTGGATGTGATTTTCATACTGTATTGTGCCTCCGGTGGATGAGGGAGATGAAGTGGCGTATTTTGGTAAATTGGGATATTGAATGCGAATTTGAGCATTTCCTGCCAAGATTGCGCACACATTTTGAGTGACACTGAAAAAAAAACGCTTGGATCTTGAGTCCAGACTCTTAAAAACATTGACAAAAAAAAATACTCTTGGTTCAATCGGATTTTTGCTTCGATCAAGAACCAAGCCTCTTAATTGGACGGATTTCTATCAAACGGAACTATGTGCATTATGACATAAGCCCTGTTATGCATATATTCTTATGGGTCCCAGGGCTGATGTCTGAATGCACATAGTTCCGTTTGATAGAAATACGTCTAATTTGAGCGGATTCCTTTCTGATTTTGGCAAAAATCCGATTGAATCAGGAGTGTTATTTCTTGTCATTGTTTTCAAGAGTCTGGACTCTAGATCCAAGCCATTTTTGTTTTTAAGTGCTGTATTTTGACAAACAGGAAAATTCATATAATAGCATGGACAAATTAACGAGAGCAAACACAAGAAAATAGGTGTACCAAGCTATAAATGGACGTATTTCTGCCAAATGGAACTATGTGCAATAAGACATGAGCCCTGAGACCCGTCAGAATATATGCATGAAAGAGCTCACGCCATGATACACAAAGTTTCGTTTGGCAGAAATACTTCCAAATAATAAATATAAAAATGCCTGTAACGTCTCCAAGCTGGTGGAGGGTATCAATCCCTTGTCAACGAGGAAACAAAAAAGTGAAAATTAAATCATTTCATAGTTCATTTTTTTGTTAATATTATTTTTACTTTTTTGTTTCCTATTTGACCAAGGGGTCGATACCACTCCAAAACGATCCAAGTATTTCAATATTTGTCTCAGACATGTTCGCCCATTTTCTGGTTTTTGTATTTGCTTTCGTCCATGTTGACTTTCCACGAAAGAAAACTTTACTCTCGAGAAAGGTCACAAATATTTGATGACTTACACTGACAAAAAAAGATGTTAACGACATACGTTTGTCTTTGGTTTGAAGAAATTTCGTGATTTTTGCAAAAAAGATTCCTTTAAGTTAAAAAAATTGTTTTCGCTCAAAGATACATTTCTAGAGTGGAATTTGAGTTTAATTCACATGAAGTTCGTTTTAAGTTCTAAGAACATTGAAGCGTCGTCTAATTAAAATATACCGATTCCTCCCTCTAACAAGTTTTTCTTTNCCTTTCTGATTTTGGCAAAAATCCGATTGAATCAGGAGTGTTATTTCTTGTCATTGTTTTCAAGAGTCTGGACTCTAGATCCAAGCCATTTTTGTTTTTAAGTGCTGTATTTTGACAAACAGGAAAATTCATATAATAGCATGGACAAATTAACGAGAGCAAACACAAGAAAATAGGTGTACCAAGCTATAAATGGACGTATTTCTGCCAAATGGAACTATGTGCAATAAGACATGAGCCCTGAGACCCGTCAGAATATATGCATGAAAGAGCTCACGCCATGATACACAAAGTTTCGTTTGGCAGAAATACTTCCAAATAATAAATATCAAATTGCCTGTAACGTCTCCAAGCTGATGGAGAGTATGGATCTCTTGTCAACGAGGAGACAAAAAAGTAAAAATAAAATGAAATCATTTCATTTTTCATTTTTAGTTGCTATTATTTTTACTTTTTTGTTTCCTATTTGACCAAGGGGTCGATACCACTCCAAAACGATCCAAGTATTTCAATATTTGTCTCAGACATGTTCGCCCATTTTCTGGTTTTTATATTTGCTTTCGTCCATGTTGACTTTCCACGAAAGAAAACTTTACTCTCGAGAAAGGTCACAAATATTTGATGACTTACACTGGAAAAAAACGTTAAAGACATACGTTTGTCTTTGGTTTGAAGAAAATTTTGTGATTTTTGCAAAAAGGATTCCTGTAAGTTAAAAAAAATTTTTTTCGCTCTAAGATACATTTCTAGAGTGGAATTTGAGTTTAATTCACATGAAGTTCGTTTTAAGTTCTAAGAACATTGAAGCGTCGTCTGATTAAAATATACCGATTCCTCCCTCTAACAAGTTTTTCTTTGTGCGGACACACTTTTTTCCACTCGAAACAATTGTATTAAAGCCAAAAACGTTTCCTATAAATCGAAGACAAGTTTTTTCTTTGACTCGAGACATTTTTGGTGATAATTTTTTTTTCTGGGTGTGACTTAAGTGGGAGTATGGTGAGTTTTTTTCGAGCGAGACATCTACGAGCTGGGTGATGAATAACATTAAATGGAGAATAATTGAAACGAGACGAAAATTAAGTAGGGGCGGGATGAACGTCGGTGTTTCTCACGCTATTTATTTTACTCGTACGTCGTGCTCAGCTCACGACCCTCAATCTACACAGTTGTCGCATTTTACGGAACGACTCCCATTTTTTCAGGAATTCCTGTGAAAACGCTTGCACAATCTGGCAACAATCATGGTTGAGGCGCCGAGAATAAATCACCCCAAAGCCCCGTGCTAGCCGTCACCGCACCGTACGGTTTCCTAGCTCCCGTCCTCAGGAAGAACACGTTTGAGTCTTTCGAGGTTGCCAAATTACTTTCGACGAAACTAGATATTTCTAGGAAACTTTCCAACATTTTTCTTCCAATTTTTCAGAGAATTCTAGTCTCTATCGAGTGTTAAAGTATTTGACAATTTCAAGAAAAAGTAGACATAACTTTCGTCAAAAATAAATATTTTATCGGGAAAAATTTGGCAACATTCGAATTTTCATACGACGTTTCTCCTCATCACACAGGGTTACCACAGAATTTCGAAAATAAAATTCCAGGATATTTCCCTGATTTCCCAGACACATTTTGGTGAAATTCCCAGACAATTGAAGATGCGATGGGTGGTTAAGAAGGCATAATTGGAAATAGTTTCCGGGCAAAATTTGTTGCTCGAAACCTCAAACCCATTCTAGAACAAGGT
This sequence comes from Bemisia tabaci, assembly GCF_001854935.1. Classification (NCBI taxonomy): domain Eukaryota; kingdom Metazoa; phylum Arthropoda; class Insecta; order Hemiptera; family Aleyrodidae; genus Bemisia; species Bemisia tabaci. Next base: position 416,949 of record NW_017547752.1, on the reverse strand, counting down.
GGTAAAATTTCAGGAAAAATAAATTTTTGAAATTTCACGTAAGATATTTCATGAAATTTCAGAAAGTTATGAATGAATTGGAAAAATATCGGTTCCTTTTCATGTTTCGCAATATGTAAAAATTGTGACTTTCTTCTAAATATTTTTGTGTGTTTGATGCAGGTTGCATACTCTAGCCCCTGAAAAATATGAAATATTTCATAGCCCTGTGAAATTTCGTGAAATATTTCACAGCCCTGTGAAATTTCGTGAAATATTTCACAGTTTTGTGAAATTTCTTGAAATATTTCACAGCCCTGTGCAATTTCTTGAAATATTTCACAGCCCTGAGAAATTTCGTGAAATATATCACAGCCTTGTCAAATTTCATAAAATATTTCACAACCCTGTGAAATTTCATGAAATATTTCACTAAAATTTCAAATCTTTTATTTCTTTCTTACGTTTAATGCCACCTTGTTCTAGAACGAAAATGAAGGTGATTTAACAAATTTTCCCTGACATTTCTCAGTTTTCCCTGACTTTTAAAAGTTCCCTGACATTTTCCGGTTTTCCCTGACTGTGGCAACCCCGACCACAGCTGTGATCTAGCTCCCGACTTCGTTGCCTCATTTGACGGGGCGAAGGGGAAAAATGGGGAGGGGGCTACGAAGAAATTGATTCGGATGACATATCTAATATCAGGAATGGGGGGGGGGGGAGACAGAAGGAGAGGGGAGCCAATGGCGAGGCGTGAATGTTCGATTATCGATATTTTCCCATTTGAAGCTATGTTAAAGAATCGATTATTAAAGAGTTCGGTACGAACATCCTATTTATCGATCCTTTCCCATGGGTTTAAATGGCAGATCAATCGATGTATCGCAAAGCACGCCACGCCGCTGAAAGGAGCCACAATAACTCGCCGAGCAAACGGAGGAGAGAACGTTGACAATGGGAAAAAGGAGAGATTATTTTTAAGTTAAATTCTTACGCAGAATTTGCTTTCCATATTTTGATTTTCAAAATGTCACCCGGGGAAATAAAGCTTGCGGCAAAAGTTGTACGAAAGCTAAGTTCTTGAGACGAATCTACTGCTCCAAGCATTTGCATCATGGAAAATGTCGCCAAACGATCGAAATACAAGCAATCGAGCTAAACATGCTCCAGCTCTGTAGGGAGGCAATACACATCGATGGCCCAAGTACGAAACCACTCACTTCTATTGCGATGTTTCGACATTTCCTAACCTAATTTGTTATTTCGAGGAGAAACACGCCCACTTGACAGCTTGAAATGTATACAGATTATTCTGCTAACATCGAACAAAAATCAAGGATGTTTTCGAGAAATTATTTTGACTAACTTTCTGAGGCGAAAAAGGAGTAAGACAGGAAGATTGCAACGTCGCAAAAAAAAGGCGCGTAGTTTCGTATATTCTCGCTATCGATAATATGCTCCGCGTAGATACACGTATAGTCCCTGAGTCGTGGGTAAAGGGTCAAATTTTCGTTTCCCACGGAAAAAATGGATTGCATTTTGCCAAAAGGAACCAAGAGCATTACACTGTAGCTCGGAATGTGCAACTTACATTCTTTGCAAAAACTTACCGAAATCATGTAAACAAATTAATTTACAAAGGAATCTTTCATCTTGAATTTGTAGTTTATTGAGAGTAAAGATAAGACTTGTTTAGATGATCAGTTTATAATTGCAAGGTAAAAAAAGTTGCACAATTTCAGCAACATTAAGATGCTCATGGTTCCTCTTCGCAAAATACAATCCACCATATTCGCATACAGAGACTAAATGGATTGCATTTTGCAAAAAGGAATCACAAGTACTAGAATGTCGCTAAGATAGTGCAACTTTTTCTGTAAATATAAACTGATCATCTAAGCAAGTTTTGTCTTGACTCCCGATAAATTATAATTTCAAGACGATAATTACTTTTATAAATTTAATTATTTGCGGGATTACATTAATTTTATTGCAGAGAATGTAAGTTACACAATCTTAGGAACATCGAATTGCTCTTGGCTCCTTTTTGCAAATGCAATCCAATTTTACGTACCTACAATTTTTTTTTTTTTTTTTTTTTTTTTTTTTTTTTTCCAATGAGCCAAACATACAGTTCTGGAATGCAAGACGTAGTCGACTAGAGGTCGAAGCCCGTTGTTGAAGCAAGATTTGGCAGGAGTGGTCGGCGCCGAAATCAAATCCCGCATCATCCCCCGTGAGCACGCCGCGCCGCGTAGCCGACATCTCACGTTTTCGATTTAAAATCATCAGTGCCCCTAATCCCCGCTTAAGCCCGAACCGAACGAGCTGAAATTTCAAGCTCATAGCGACTCGCGCACTGACTCCGAGACTTTTTCCACCCACCGAGGCACCGACGATGAGAAAAAAATTGCTACTAGGGTCATTCCACGCCTAGGTAGTCCGGGGGGTATTTTTTTTCCCCCCTCCGAATGACCCAACAATATTTATTTTTGGACTCCTTAATACTCCTAGTTTTTGGAAATATATGGGGTTTACATCCATTTTGTTTTTTTTCTCGCAATTTTCACGTGTTTTGTAACCCCATTGGTTAGCCTCATCCTACTGTAAAAAGAGTGACAGTTTATGGTAGCAATATTTTCTGGTGTTCCCGCCAAAACCAAGTTTCAGTTTATGTTTGCAGTTGTCAAGAAACTGTTTCAATGTGCTCCTGCAAAGTTTCAATTTTTAAAAGTAATTACTGTGTATTATATGTAACTTTTAAAACTTAGTGTACTGACTGTCACACCCGTTACGCAAAACATGGGTTTTTTAATGTAACTATTTTAATTCATGTTATTTTGAGATGCTAATTTTTTCCGTACGTCTTCAAGTCAAGTACAGCTTTGGAGTATTTTTTCCAAATTTGTATTTCAACAATTGATAGGCAAAACTGCGTAACGGGTGTGACACGTTACGGGTGTGACCAATGAGAAGAGGCTTCAATTATGCAGATGTTGCCTCACTTCTCACCATTTTTTCTATGGTTATCACAAGAAATACACTCATATGCACAATTAGAGGTATGTATGCATCTAATAAGAGAGAGATAGCCAACTTTCTTGCCATATTTCAGTATTTAAAGTGAATACACCTATCTCAAAAGGACTTCAAATAGAACTCGTTGAACTCTCTCCGATTGGATTGAAATATTTTCACTTTACTATAGGCCTAGACCTACCGTACCAGGATTTTTTTTTGGTTAATTTGGATCATGCGAGGTCCAGGACCGTGGGGACGAAAGGGGAATCCTGGGCTACCCGAAGAAAAACCCTGGGTGGGACGGTAGGTCTGGGCCACCCTGTAGAAAAATGTAGTCTTGGCATGTTCTACATTAAAATGCGTCAAATTGCTGATTGATTTACTGCTTAGGATTGCCTACAATAAGAGTATGAAAAGAAAAGTAAGTTTTTTAACTTTTAATTTCTCTCAGAAATGATGGACCTCAGAGAGACAATCTGTCACACCCGTTACGTCACACCCGTAACGCAAACGGTAGGTCTGGGCCACTTTGTAGAAAAATGTAGTTTTGGCATGTTCTACATTAAAATGCGTCAAATTGCTGATTGATTTACTGCTTAGGATTGCCTGCAATAAGAGTATGAGGAGAAAAGTAAGTTTTTTAACTTTTAAACTCTCTCAGAAATGATGGACCTCAGAGAGACAATCTGTCACACCCGTTACGTCACACCCGTTACGCAAACTCTCCCATTTTTCAAGGAAAGAAAAAAAGATAATCGAAAATGGATCATCGGCAGATGAAGCAAAAACCCTTGGCTTCATCATATAATTTAACCAGATTTTTAAATTCATAAAATTCGCTGAGTTTCCACTTTACACTCACTGAGGAAAAACTCACTTCCAAAATCGGTCACGCCCGTTACGCAGCCTTTTAATTTTTTCCTGAGGAATGGAACAAAGTAAAAACAATTTCTGATAAACTAAAATGTCTATAAAAAAAGTTCTTTCTGCTACTGCAGATAATTTTTTAATTAAACCCCAGGAAAGAGTTCAAATTCTTGCTTAAAGTTAAATTGTTGTCACACCCGTTACAATGGAATGACCCACTACTGAAGTGAATTAACCAGACAGGGACCTGTGCACTGCCATGTTAATGAGATTGTACATTCCAAAAGCTATATTGATCAAATTAACTATGTTTTGTCACTCGCCTCAGCTAAGTCAAATTTTGAAGACCCACATACCAATTTTCGCAAGTTTTTATAGTTTTTATGGTAAGTTTCGTAAGTCAAACTTTCGGATAGTCTGTATTTAACGAAAAGTGAAGCAATTCTGAGTTAGATGTTTGTTTGGTGCTTAAAGCTCTGGAAAATATCATTAATTTACCAAAAATTTACTGAAAATTTTAATATTGAGTTTGATTGTAAAATGTCAACTTACGGATTCGCTTTATCTACGATATTTTTTAAGAAATAAAATAGGAGAACTTACTGTTGGGTATACCCTCGTAAAATGCGTGGTACAAGTATTTCAACTCCTAAGCCGCTCAAATTATATCCTCGGACATTGCGCTATACTGATATGCAAAGATACAACTACAATAGACACTACTTCGAAGCCCTTTAATTCGAAAAAGCCCTATAATACGAGGGCACGGCTATCCCCTTGAAAAAAAACCCCTTCAAATCGAAAGATTTCAATATATTTTGGTCCCCTCGGTAATTCGAAATTTTGAGCGCGAAGCCCGTTTTCTGCCTTGCTACGGAAGAACGCCGTATAAACATTCGAGAGTTACCAAATTTCCTTCGATCAAACGTTTATTTTTGCGGAACGTTATGATTATTTTTCCTTAAAATTTTCAGGTGAAATTGAGAACAAAATCATCATATCCTGAAAAATTGGAAGGAAAATATTCATAAGTTTACCAGGAAATTCGTGTTTTAGCAAAGGAAATTTGGCAACGCCTGAGGGTTCATACGGCTTTTTTCCTTAGCACGGCAATATTTTGGTCCGGAATTTCGCTCCTACGTCCGGGAGACGACGATTTATCACGTCAAGGACATTCACAAATAATGAGAGTGGTAGCTGCTACTTTACAGATTTAATGAGGATGAAAACAGATTTTTGTAATAAGAAAAATGAAAAATAAAAAATTATGTGTTACGTGTGACACTGGAGGTTTGACGAGCGATGTTATTCTTTGAATCTTCGTGGGGAAAAGTCTTGAGCTGTTTATTAGCGTATTTCGGTGTAGTTTTAGCAGTGCGATGAAGGCAAAACTGCAAATCTACGCCGAGAGATTCCAGCTTATTTCCTCCCCGATGATAAATCGCGATTGAGGCAGTGACTTGGATGGTCTCGCAGCCTTTCATTCATATTCCGCCGTAATATCCCTGTCAGGATAATAGTTTGTTGAGGTTCGGTGGTGGCACAACCGCAACGAAGAGGGGAGGAAGTTGATGCAATGATGCCGGCTTGGGCAATAAATTCTCGCGAGTCGAGCGAATTTCCATGGGAAAATCCAGAGACGAGGCAACGCTAAGTTGATGCAATCGTCATTAATTGATCTCCCCCATCGGCGGCCACAGTCGGGCTAGGCCGTTGCTAAATTGAGCGCTCTGCGTTAATGGTGACATGAATTTATGAGATGGACGTATTCGAGCTAAAAGGAACTACGTGACACGCAAACCCTGTGCACATAGTTCCTTTCAGCATACACGTCCAGTTGTTCTGCGGATGCACATTCGAGGAACTCAAGGGCTGGGTTATTGCTCTCCGAGGAAAAACTTCCGGGAAAACTTGAGCGTCTTTTTAAGTTTTAAAGAGGCGGGTAGGCATGCTTAACTGTCCGAGTTGTTTATGTAAAGCAGTGACTTTTCCTGGATACGAACTTGAGAGACACTGCTTTCTCGCGGAAATTCGGGAGTGGATCAGTATTTTCATGTTGTTTGTGTATTATCAATCATTGATAGATACTCATTGAGAGAACAACGGCAGGGATAATACTGCCGTGCTACGCAAGAGCGCCGTATGAGCCTTCATACGTTGCCATATTTCCTGCGATAAAACGCAAATTTAGCGGGAAAATCGTCAATATTATTTTCCAGACGATTTTATTTGCAATTTAATCTGAAACATATGAAAATTTCAAGGGAAAATGCGCATAACTTTCCTCAAAAATACAGGTTTTATACAGGGAATTTGTACAACTTTCGAATGTTCATACGGCGTTCTTCCTCACGGCAGAATATACTTTAGTTCAAATTTGGCACAATGTCCCTGAATACACACATTTTGCTGCGTGGCGAGTGTCATTTGGCCTACTTCAAAAACTGAAGGCGAAATACAGATCGTATATAGTAAGTGTTACGACAGTGATTTTTATTAAAATTACGGTACCGACTGAATTATTGCAATTTATTATTGCGAAAAAATCACACAAAGACTAACGCTTGTGTGCGATACTGATATACTGTATAAATTTCCACTTCTAGGTAATAGCAGGTGGACAGACGAAAGGAACTCACCCTTCGCTGGAATTTTATACAAAAAATTAGCAAGAAAATTCATATTCTGGAATGTATACTGCTGAATCAATGATGAAAGATATCGTGGCGGATATCGTGTTCTTTGAAAATACAGTTTCAGGTCCGCTGACATTTTTTTAATGATTAAGTGACACGCTTGTTGACTCTTGACCTTGGTAATGATCTGGCATTACACTATACAGAAAATTGTTGAAGAGAAGGGCAATGAAAATTTTAATTCGAAGCCAAACGTAGCGTTACAAACCGATAGAATTTTGCACTGAAAAAACACTCCGGCCGTGGAAGCCGTACTTACGGGCTATATAGAGATACCGTCCGCGTTCCGGGCTCAGAGGCCGAAAGTTCCGAGCGTAGCACCCGGAGCAGTCGAAGTGCTCCGGGTGCTACGCCCGGAACGCAGACGCTATGTCTATATAGCCCGTAAGTACGGCCTCCACGGCCGGAGTGTTTTTTTCAGTGTGGCTTGCTGATTTGCGAGCGATAAAATTAACCGGTGCGCATGCCCGGTGGCGATTCCTTGCGAGTTGGCAAAATCTATTATAAACATCGAAAACCTATATTTTTCAAGGACTTAAATGAAAATAACCTAGTGTTGCCAACTAGCGGGCATGGTCACAGCAGCTGCGAAAAAATTGGAAGTTCTCATGCGAAGTTTCACTGAGCTTCTAATGCGTTTTCAGAGCGATGTAGGATCAAGACCAGTAGCTATGCAAGATTGATCGATCGATTAACGATATTTACCCCCATTTCAAACGGTGAGGAATCGCTTATACTGATCCTTTTCCATATCTTTAAATGGCAGATCAATTGATATATCTTAAAACACGCCACGCCACTGATCAACATGAAACCCTGCATAAAGTTTAGGAAGTTTTACCTCTCCTGACATGAGCGCATGCTGATCAAACGACAATGACCCGTGGTCAAGACAATATATGAGTGTAAAAACTGACCGTTTAGATAACATTTTGTCTTTCGACTAAGATTGCGGAGTTGAAAAGTAATCTTAGTTTGAGTAATGAATTCCTACATTAACTCCTTTTTTCTGGCAAGAGACAGAGTCAATAATTAATAGAACTCTACAGTTTTTGTTGTTTTTTTCTATGGCCAAAATGTATTTTTTTCCAACTCCTTTTATGAAGTACATTATGTTTCATCTTAAATCTTAAAAAACAACTAATCACAATGCATAGGGTTACGGTTTTTCATGGGCGGTGCGGTGGATGCGCATGGGGCTTTGCAGACCATAGCTACCCTTACACTTTATTTTTTTGAACCGAGAGTTTTAATTTTTTTCTTTTCCCCTAAAAAATTAGGAGGACAGGAGGGAAAAGAGATGGAAGGGGAAAAAACGGGAGATTGTGATCGGAGCATAAGAAAGTAGGACGAGACCAATATAAAGAGAGGAAAGTAGACGAGGGAGAAGTGAGGATGAGGAAGAGGGGATGATTCGTGGAAATAGAATAAAAAAGAAAGATAAAGAAGATAAGAAAGGCGAAAAAAGCAAAAAAATAAGAGGAGCAGTGAGAAGAGGAGGAAAGAAACGACTAAAAAGATGAAAAAGAAGAAAAAAAAACAAAAAAAAACGAAAAAAGGAAGAAAGGAAGAAACACGGGGAAAAAATAGGATAGTCGTCACAACCAGCAGTTGGTTAAAAAATGCGCCAGCGACCATGCGGTATCTCCGATAACTACCGCGATAGAGGACGCGACTGACCCGGTAGTTACAACAACTACCAAGGTAGTTATCGTGACTCCCGCACGGTATCCTGCGCATTTTCACTCAGCCGCTAGTGGTGGCGACTATCCTATTTTTCCCGTGAAAATAGGACCAAGATAATACACGAAAAAGAGCAAAACTGTGGTAAAAAACAAGGAGTAACAGAAAGACGATAGGGGTTACTAATTTTTAGTAATTTTGACTCTCTCAGTTGGACGTATTTATGCTTAAAGGAACTACGCGCGTGGAAAGATGGGGTGTGCTCGTGGAAGCTGCATAAGTAACAATGTAAAAGTGGATATAGTTTCTTTTGAGAAAATGGAAAAGCGGGATTTTCAATTAAATCAAAAGGAACTGAGTGCGAACTCGTGAGCCGTGGGCATGTGACAAGAGCGTTGTGGACAGGGCTCATGAGTTAAAGCCGAGCAAGAACGACATTGGAGGCGGCTTCGTTGCCGCTGACGTCATTGGCGCTTTATATTTCCCATTCATTCTTATGGCTTGACCACTAACAAGCACACCTCATCTTTACACTTGCACATAGTGCCATTTAGCAAAAATACGTCCAGTTTATGGACCCCATGCGCCGCCCAATTTTTTTTTATTAATTTTTTTTTTTTTTTTTTTTTAAGATTTGATTTTTTCTGTAAATTTTGAGTAAATTGCCGAGAGATGAATCGTAATAGTGAATTATCTGACACGAATAAAAGAAAAGAGAGGAGGGATTTGAGAAGGTTTTCAACTTACTCGTGCTCGTTCGGAAGTGATGGCGGGGATATCGTTGGGGACTTTGTCCCGTTCCTCGTTCATCGTCGAAATGAAGCGATGTGTCGTTTTGTAAGCCAGTTCCGGGTTTTTCCGACGCCGCGGTAACGCCGGCTCGACTCGTTTTCTCGCTGAAACACGCCAAGGAACTGCATTAGTACACTGTAGTTCTCATGAAACATTAACAGGACAAATCATTTTTCAGGGTTGACACAAAATTTAGAAAATTAAATACCCTGACATTTCCCTGACACATTTTGGTGGAATTCTCTGACAACTGAAGAAATGCCAGATGGTTGAAAAGACAAAATTAGTAATAAGTTCCAGGCAAAATTTGTTGTTCGAAACGTCAAACCCATTCTAAAAAGCTAAAAAAGATGACCTAACAATTTCTCCCTGACATTTTCGTCATTTTCCCTGACATTTCTAGGTTTTCCTTGAATTTTTAAAATTCCCTGACATTTCCCAGTTTTCTCGGTATTCCCTGACTGTATCAACCCTGATTTTTATCAGTTTCGACTTGATTTTTTTTCTTACATTTTTCGAGTTGGAGCTGCAAAGCACGATCCTGATTGGTTACTTTCCCGACTAAAACTTCACGTTTTAAAAGTGATTTTAACTGCAGCCCCGTTAGCTGCTATTAACGGTGAAAGAAAAGAAATGTCTTTGAAGAAATCTTAATGCTCCCAAATCTGTGTCCTGTTTCAGGATGTCCATGGTCCTCTGGTCTTGTGCGGTACGTGAAATTTGAACGTATGAAACGCCTTCAAAATCGAAGGATACTTCCTCGCAACACGCTTAAGTTCGCATAGTCGTCCCACAGCGCCAGTTAGCCAATCTACCCCCTTTCATTCGATCATTCAGAGCATAAAATGATGACACAGGCAAACGTGCTCAAAGTCAACATAAACAAACGCTTAATTGACGTATTTCTATCAAACAGATTTATGTGCAGGTGAGACCCTGATAAAAATTGGCGATAGGAGCTGCGTTTCAAAATACCGTAGGAGTTCTTATAGCCGACTGAAGAAGGCGATAGAAAATCATATAGCTGGCTGTAGAAAGTGGAAAAAATCATACGGCCGGGCTACACGAAGCGATAAGCAATTACACAGCCGGGCTATAGTTCCTATCGCCAGGCTTTACACTTTATCGCCATTGGCTATAAAAGGCTATAAGAAATAGTGTAGAAATTCGTGTGCTTTGCAAATCCTTAAGTTTGTACGGAATCACCTTAATATTTACAAAACGCACTTTATATTTTTCGTTACTACATATTTTTTTCATCAATTAAAATGAGAATAATCCATACAGAGTGTGCAAACATTTCAAAGTCATGAGTTGAAAAAGGCTGACTCCAAGCACGAGATTAAATATTAGAGGCTAACACAAAGCGGAGCGGCGGCACACTGGCGCCTACAAACCTAACAGGGATACTTCACGCATTGCGCAATGCGTGAAGTATCCTTGTTAGGTTTGTAGGCGCCAGTGCGCGTTTCGCGCTGGCTGCCCGTTTCAGTGTTTCTGAGAAGAATTGTTCCTCAAATCAAGTAGAGAAAACGTAAATAAGAGTATATACACGAGCACACATGCATTAAATCGCCATGTTAGTATCAATTAATTTATTTATTTAAAGAAATTTCTGGATGGATTTTCATTATACCATTATTTTCCTTTGCTCATTGTGCCGGAGTAACGTGCTAACTTACTGTTCTAGTTACAACGGAGGGATTGTTGCATCGATCCCGCTTCAACCCTAATATTCTTGCCACCATAAACCACACCCTTCGGAAATAGCTACACGCCGTGCGAAGGGGGGGGGGGGGGGTAGAAAAGGGGGTGGCAATCTGGACAGGGTAGCCAGGCCACGAACAGCCCAGTAAAAAACTACACGTGAAATCGTTTCCCGCCCGTGGCATTAAGACACGAAAAGCAATTCATCTGAACTCATTTGAGCCGGCCAAAAGGTCACGAACAGACGACCATAGATTCAACCACCAACAAGCAACGACCCCACTCCCACTCATACTCATGCGAATGACTATTGATGAATATGGTCAACAGAGAATTTGCAGGTGTCTGAAATTTGATGAATTTCGCGTTTAAGTGGAAACTTCTGAGTGAACTGAATGCGAGGATACCCTTAGTTTAGGAATTGAAAAACAATTGGAGAAAATATGACAAAATTATTTAATCTGCTAAAATACGTGTGTTTAAATGGAAAATGCCGCTAAATGACGTCACTAAGCGGTGCATTTTTTCACTTTGAAATTTATTTTTATAATATTTCCCATAATTAACAGAAAAAAATATAAAAATTACTGTAAAATCAGCTCTTTAAGCACTTCCAGATGAAAGAATAAAAAATATGCATGCGAATTCTCCATTCGGGTACTTTATTTGGATAACTTGATTATTCAAGAATTTCTATATGTCCTCATTTTTATTAAAATTGCATTGTTTTTTAAAGAAGGGGGATGTTGAGAGAAAACACTGTATAAAAAACTTTATAAAAACTTTCCCAATTTCCCATGATAAAGTGCACATTTTTCTTTCTTTTTGGAAACATGTGAATATTTTCCTCGGAAAAATTTCCGAATATTTTATTCGCAATCTATTCTAGCTTATCTAAAAATGTTAAGGGAAAATGTTCGTAACTTTTCACGAAAATTAATGTTTCATTTCGGGCCATTTGTCAACGTCTAGATGCTCTTACGGCGCTCTTCCCCAGTGCAGCAGTGGGCTGATTATTGAAACTTCTAGACAAGCCAATAGACAAAAAAAAACAAAGGGAAAATGAAGCTATCTTATTGGTGGAGGCGGTTGCAGCAATGGACAAATAAGATAAGTAAGATCAAGTGACGGCAACCGGCGTGAGACTCTACTTCCCCTTAGTCTATAAGAACATATGCGGTTCAACCATCAACCAATGAGATTGCTCCGTTTTCCCGTCGTCCTCTTTGTCTATAGCTTTATCCATCAGTTTCAATGATCAGCCGGCAGATTACGCGAGACTGTTAGTTCCAGAGGGCCAAGCTCCGCGCGACTTGGTTCAAAGTCGAAGTTTCTCCTGCGAAACTAGTGAAGGAGAGAAATGTGGGAAACCGTGCGGAAGAATGGGAAAAGCGTTCGCGCAGTTGCCAAAATTCGCAAATGTTATCGATGACGCATCATCATGTTCAAATTAAACTTTTTACTTTGAAAAAGCATTAGAGCCAAATACATACATTCAAATGTTAAAATTTTAAAAATTCTAAGTTTTATGACCCGTGCTGAAAATTTCAAGAAAATGTGCATTTAGGCTCTTAAAATTGTTTAAAATACTAGTGTATGCTGCATATTTTTAAAGAAAATTCTTTTTTACAGGAGCAACAACTTATTTTGTCTTAGATTAGGTAAAAAAATCAAAAATTCAATCTAAGTAGGAATGTTTCACTATTTGCCTGAGCATTTAACAAAATGCCGATTTGACTATTTGCCTTCGACAGATACACTAACGTCTTCTTATGTATACATTAATGAAACATCACAGAGCAAAAAAAGACATATCCGCCAGTACTAACATAAAACATACTTTGAAGAAAACACCGTCCTTGAAGAAAGATTTTCACAGAATTGCCTCTTAGCAAAAATCAGGTGAAGTTTTGAAAAATACGGCAACATTATGTGGCCGTCAAAGCATGCACTGCCACGGACACACGGCAAGGGAGGGGGAGGGGGGAAGGACACATCTCGATGAATACCTTGCGAAAACACTCTCATTTCCATGCACAATGGGTGGTTTTCAAACGTTGAGAATGTGCCGAACGTTGCGCATCGACCATTTCAGCCTCATCCTGGAAAATTGCTTTTATGATCTCAAAATTCCCGCAAATAAATGTGTTTCTTTATCAAAAATCTTTAAATAATTCGCGTCATTGATCCGATGCAGACTCTAAAAGCGCAGGAGTCCACTTATACGCTACTAGGGTGTCTATCAGCTGGAAAAAACCAAAAGGGGCTCTTTTTTTCATGAAAATTGGACATTTTTACCGAGACAGAAGAGAGATAAGCCGCGAGAGAAAGTGACATAAAATGAAAATAGATAAACTCAATACCGAGCTCCCGAAGTTTCGGACCGTTCCCACCGTAAGACGCCAGCGAGGGTTCGAATTCTGCCGCCTCACGCTCAACCGCAGCACCACGAAAATTTGAAATTTTCGGCCGACGATTCTTGGCAGTTTTCGGGGACACCTTTCCAGAATCGGGGACAATCGAGGACTTTGGGGACTTTTGGGGACCGGTAGACACCCTGCCTACACTGACTACATTTTATAATCCAAAGAAGGTGAGGTTTATAATCCAAAGGCTCTATAGATTGCGATCACATCGAAAAAGTATTGCTAGTATATAGAGGTTTTGCGCATGTTGTCTATTCACTATAGATGAAGAGGCTTCTCATATTGAAATTTATTGCAATAAAATTGAAATAATCAGTATATTTTGCATTGAACACCTTTCCTGACCCGTATTTTATCGGTGGTTTAAATTCCGTATTTATTCATAGAATGATTTAAAAATATTGCTGTTGAGTAAGTTTTTATAGTGAGAATCTCACTTCGCTCTCAGTCCACTCGGATTGTTTGGGCGCTGAATATACGTCAGGTTTATAAAAACACAGAATTTTACTTGGAGATTTTTAGCAGTCTACTTTACACCCAAAAAAAAGTTTTGAGACATTATTAGACTTAGAGCGCCGTTGCTTGTCAACGAAATTTGGTTTTTTGGAGTTAAATCCATGCGGATTTAACTTAAAGTCAGTTTTTTAGTTAAAAAAACGTAATTTTGCTAAAGCTTGGTTTAAGATTAGAAAACGATGGCAAAACAACGTTTCTTTCACTCAAAAAAACTGACTTTAAGTCAAATCCTTGCGAAAAGTCAGTGGGATTTAACATATTTAAGTTAGAGCCAGAAAACCAAATGTTGTCGAAAGAAAGCAAAAAACGACGCTTGGTCAAAATAATATTTCAAGAAAAATTGTTTCCCCTGTGCGGCATTTTAGGCGGGAGAAATTGAGGAAAACCCTTCAAGTTGTTAAAACAAACGATGCAACTGGGTGGAGATCCATCATTTTCAGTTGAGATCAGGGACCCAAGCCAGGAGATTCTCGTAACAGTCCCCCTTTTTTATAATAGCGGGCTGCCGATCATAATGATACAAGTTCATTAGGCAGGGGGAATGCGCGAGCACCTAATTAAATTTTTCCTCGAAAAAAAAACGAGGATGTGAGTATGAAAGGTGGGCGGATTGGCGAGGAGGAGGAATCTCGGCGAATTTTTCGCTCCAGTTGCCCGACGCCTCGTCGCGTCGCGTAGCGTCGGCTCGTGCGTGAAATGAAGCTTTCAACGACTTTTAAAGCGACGGTGGCGCTCGGCGGGAGGGAAAAGCGCGGCGGAATAGTGAAAGTCACGTCGCCAAGTTCACATCTCGATCGCGTGCGCCGGCAATTAGAGGAAATAATTAATGAGTTGTCAATTACTCGTATCACAGTGCGTAAAACACCTTCTTCGAGTTTCTTTTCCTTAGAGTACCTATATTGAGAGAGTATGGCCACTGGAGTTACCACCTCTGATTGGTTCAGCCATCTTAGGCTGAATGGAGCCCTTAGGACCCAAAAATGGCGGACGCCATAAAGTTAATGTAATGCAAAATGATTCAAAATGTAGTTGTCTTCGCTTATCGTAACGAGAACTTTACCCAAATGCACTATTGCGACTTTTTTACATATTTTTAAGGCTAATCGTGTGCAATTTTTGAGAAAAATGATCTTAGATGTAGTAAGGTTGGCAGCAAGTGCGGTTGGTGATAACCGTCAAAAGTTGGCAATGACCCCCCTCCCATCCTCAAAAACCAAAACAAAGCACCGCCATTTTTGGGTCCTAAGCCTCTCCATGGGACCCAGTGGCCATACTCTCTTAATATAGGTACTCTACTTTTCCTGAATGCATTGGCGGATGGCCGGGCGCATCGGATCGGGTCATCGTGTCTCGCCACATTCAGGACCGCTGGGAGTAGTTTGAAAAGGCGTCGGGGCGCGTGCCGCCAGGTCCGCCCCAAGGGGGGGGGGGGGATACTGGGTCCCTGGTACCGTGGAAAACCGCACTACAAATTCACATTCAACCCTTGTTTCGTATAAGGGGAAGTGAAAAATTTATCCTACGAATTTCGCCAGAGGTGAATAACTTTTCAAAAACATGCTGGGGCACTGTAGAATTCTTCAGACTTCCTTGAAGATTTCTATCTATTTTCAAGATTTTTAGTACAGAATGATATTTTTCATAACTGCGTTTCATAATCTTCCGTCGTCGGATGCTAAGAGTCTCCAGTCTGGGCATTCTCGACTTCAAAGCCTCAACTCTTTTGCCATAGACGAAAGAAAAGGGAGTCCAGGGGGGCCTCTCCCCCCCTAGAATTGAAAATAGTATCATATGCCATCCCCAAAAAAAAAATTGCAGATGTTTTGAATGCAACAATCGAAAGTATTTTTTGCTGAAAGTAGAAAAAAAGCGTAATTATTCTACAGAAATTGATGGAAAATCTCCGTCATGGAAGCTTCAAAATGCGTCCGAATAGATTTAAAATTTCAACAATTTCCCGGGAGAGGCCCCTGAGACTCCCCTCTGTGCTGGGGACCCGGGCCTTAAACTGATAACTACCAAGGCCCGAGATGGGATGTGGCAGGCCTGGTGCCGCGGTGGCTTAGCGGACCAACCCTCCGTGGGTAAAGGTTATATCTATGGTCGCTGGCTCCTTACACATCTCCATTCTTAAGGGAGGCCCCATATGATTTACCTACATTGTGATTAAGGGCTGCGCTCATAATCGCTCCTTGAGCAGCTCCTTTCTTTAGCAAGTCCCATATAATTTACATTTTTAATTCAGGAGCTTGGAGGACAAGATGCATGAGTGCAGTTTTTGCTACGTCGAGAAATACGTGTTTGAAGTCTCGAAATTACATGGATCCTTATGGCGTAAAGAAAGTTCAAACTAACTTTGTGATGCTTAAAAATTGAAATTTGGTAGCAAATTTTTCACAGAGCGTGCATTGAGACTGGTTTTACATGAATTCATTAATAACTCAATTGCACTTATGCGCCGTGTCCTCCAAGCCCCAAAGGAAGTTTTCAGGAAATCCTCAACAAAGCATCGTAGAAGAAACAAGTTGCAAGTAAAATTCAATAGTAAAGCTTTGAAAATACAGGTATTTGCAAGGTATTACAATTATTTACGGCGGCAAAAATCATCAAGTGTAAAATAATACCGAGTAAAAAATGATGAGTTTCACAAACTTTCAAGAAGGTAAACCTTGAAATTGTCATACCTGTAAAATGTATTATGAAGTTTTGGTAACTGTTTAAAGAGGTCACTTCTCTTGTGATATCTTTTTCGGGTCTATTTACAAAGTTACTTTGTTGAATTCTATGCTTGAAATTCGTTAAAGTTGTTCTTTTTGATGCTGCGTTAAGGATATCCTGAAACTTTCCATAATCACGATGAAAACCATACGTGGCTTCCTAAGGGAAGGTGCTGCTTTAAAAGCAACTAGGAAAACGCCAATACGTATCCTTGAACACAATTTTGAGGATCTAAGACCGCATGAAAATGACGATTTTCACAAAACTTGAGGAAAATTCAAATGTTTTACTTCAGAAATTTACTTCTTTTACTTTCTAATGCGGTTTTACTTCTAAATTATATTTTAGGAAATTTTATTATTGTTTACAAGTTTTCTGGCACTTGACTGAACATTCATATTAAACTGTGCAATATTTAGTAGGATATGGTACCAAGTATGTAAAAATTTGTCGGTGCAACGTGATAGGTCATATATCAAATCGTTCAAAGAAATTTCAGTTCTATGCTTGCTCTCAAAATATCTAAAATAAAGAGTTCCAAAAGTTCTTTATTCGAAACATTTCAGATTTCGTGAATCCATAAAGAAAGAATTTATGGAGGCATTAGGAGGAATCGGATTTCACCATTTGTCTGAAACAAGTACATTTGCAATTTGAGGATTTCACCACAACAGAACTACACCAACAGTTTTTTTGCGATTGTTTAAAATTGATGACAATACACGAAAACAGACTATTATCAATGAGACACATTTTCATATTTTTATGCGAGTTTCTGAGGAAATACTTGCTTTTGACATACATTATTTGTGAGTTTCTTTTACAAGTCATTATTCTTGACAACAGTGTTCGGACGGCCTGGAGTTGAGTCTCTTCAAGCGTGGAAAGTGTCTCACTCTACCGTTCTAAAGAAAAACGCCGTAAGAGCATTCAAATGTTGCCAAATTCCCTATCGGAAAATATTTAATTTTCAAGAGAGTTATGAACAGCTTCCCTTAAAATTTTCCAACACTGAAGATCAAATTACGAACAAATTTCTTGGAAAAAGCGGAAGAAAAACATGAAAAAATTATTCCGAAAATTAGTGATTCCACCGAGGGGATTTGGCAACATTTGAAGGTTCATACAGCGCTCTTCTTTAGGACGGCAGCAAAGATGCTCGGTCCAGACCCAGCGCGGTTGTCTTCAATGAGGAGCGTGGAAAAACAGTTATCTGATCCATGCCCCTTCCCC
>NW_017547752.1:224329-399290 GCF_001854935.1 Bemisia tabaci | reverse complement strand
CCCCCCCCCCCCCGCGGCCAAGGGCCACGCCAGAAACTTGCGCTCTAAGCGGCAAGAAGACGGGAAATTAAGAAAATTCGATAAGATAGATTGAGTTGAGGACTTGGAGAGCTTTGATAGAGCTTCATACAGGTGCACAAATGAAAGAGTTTCCACCTTCGATGCGAATCAAGATCGAAAGGACAAGAACAAAACATGAGTTGGATTATATTTTGCAAAAAGGGACCACTATCTCTGGCTCCCCCATAACAGCACGTATCTGCATAGGGAAACCAATGGCACGTATGTTGTTTCCAAAATGGGCCAGAAGTAGTGGTTCCTTATTGCAAAATGTAATCCAGTTATGAGTGTGGCTTTGACTCCAACTTCATTCGTGGAAAATTCGACGTTTAAAAGGAATAGTTTGAAGTTGAAAAGAGGGAATAAACTTTATTTTTGACACTGAGCCATGAGGAGGTGTAAAACTTTAAACCTCTTTTTCTCCGTTTCAACTTAATGTGGTTCTGTTCTTCTCTGCTGGACCTAGTCAAAATATGGGCATTTAATTAAAAATTACTGTATACTATTCACAATTGCTTAGGGGCCGCAGGGACGTTGTGTTTTGATGCTGAAATGTGTGTCTACTTGTGTTCTTCAAACATGAAAAAATTAACTTGGACCTCGCAATTGAGAAGATACGTCAAGTGAAGAAAATGAATGGAAGTTTTTCTGAATTCCTGTTCTGGAAAACTAGTGGGAATAAAAAAAGTTTAAGTGTGAAGGAAATCCTACCTACAACCAAGGTCCCTTCAATGTTCAAGGGTACCATTAAAAGTCACAATAGTCTTAATCAAAACTGAACCACAATTTTAGTCGTTCTTTCATAAAAGAAGCGGTTCATGCATGAAGAAAGGAATCTCAAAACCTCGTAAGCACCATCGCATGTTATTAAGATTACGCAACTGTCTCACTTATTCAAAGGGAATCAAAAAGCCTGAAAATGAGACAAAAATGGGGAAAATATTCCATAAAAATTGAATTAAATGGGGGCTTTTAGATTCTTCCAAAAACAAGCACATGTAATAAGACAATCTTAGAAGCACCTGATGACGCTTAACAGGCCGTTAATTCCAACTCTTCATGTGAATGTTGTAAATCTACCGATATTTTGAGTTTAACCTCATTGCAATTTCATTCCTGCCCAATGGTTTTGCCTCGGTCCCTCTATCTGTATGCTATAAAATATACTTGGTGGTCCTTGGATAATTATGCCTGAACATGTCGCCTTCGTTGTTCTCAAATGAAATTTATTTATTTATTTATTTATTATTTTGCTTTTTGCACATTTGGCTTCACAAAAACGTCATTTTCTAAATAAAGGTACTGATAGATATAAACATATTTACATACAAATCATCTTAAATTCATTCATTGACATTCAAAAATTCATTGATTGAGTACGGGCATTTTGCAATCAAATGCCTTGTGGCCAGCCTACCGAATGTTGGACTATATATGCTTTCCTGTATAATATTTGGTAATTTATCAAAGAATTTCCATGCCTTTGTTAGGTATGCGTCGTTCTTTGACAAACTGCTAAATTGGTGATATCTTGTGCCATACCCATGTGGCCTTGTCTCCCTTCAGCCTTTTAGCCAGTAATTTTAAATGGGAAAACGTAAAATGAACTTTAAGGAATATCACCGCTTAGAGGAAGACCGTTCACTCCTGCTGGAGGGAAATTCTCTTGAAATTTGAGATTTATTGGTAGAAAAACGGCATCGCTAACTTGGAGGACATGGCAGACGCACCGTGTCGGAGCGGTCCAGTTTCCCGCCGGTAATGATTGTTCGCTCCGCACGCCGTTGCCGTATCTGTCGGAAAACTCAACCGTTTAGGCGGCGAATTCAGGGTTTTCCCGAAATATGGCAACGTCAACGCGTCAACGTAGAATTTTCTCGAGAGTCAGTCGAACGACGTTGCCTTCCTCAAATCAACGCCTCGTTGGAAAAACTAATCTGCTTCCCAACATTTTCAAATTTCACAGGCTAAAGTACACAGCCGTGCTTAGGAAAAGCGCAGTATCTATCGGTTCTTCGGAGTGGGAAGAATTTACAAAATAACAAAATTTGAGAGGGAAAATCTGCAAAAACCTATTTTATTTGTCGAAAAGACACGATTGGCGAGAAACGAAACGCGCGTATTACCGTATGAGGAGAAATCGAGGTGCTGTACACGGGAAAACAACCGAGTATCCAAGGGCGCAAGGATGGACCCACCGATGCGACTGTTTTCGTGAGTAAGTTGTTCTACGCTGAGGATTAACGTGATCGAATGCACAAGAATCGGCGTTGTGAGTTATGGAACAAAATTTGGCGATTTAGGGACTACGATTTCTGGCTCAACTGTAAAAACACTCATATGCATAGGAAAACTGATCGTAAATACGTTGTTTCTTAACTGGGAAAGAAATTGTAGTTCCTAATTTCAAAATGTAGTCTACAAATTTCCGTCGGATGCGCAGTCTTTGCAATGACTGATCCGTACATGGGTGGTTTCACGATAACTGGAATAGTTTTGTCGCTGTAACAGCCGAATTGCCAAATTCCTGATGTTATCTGTTGTTCTTGTTCAGGGTCATTAGAAAAACTGTCGATTTAGATTCAATCATTTAATGATCAGCGGGCCGATCATTGATGGTTTGAAACAGCACGATATGACATCGAAGTGCCATGCGTTGCATGGTTAAGATACACGGCTATGTCTTGTCTTATCGAATTAACACAGATTCAATAATCGGGCCGCTGCTATTAATGCGCCTTCATACATATGTCCGCATATGCATGTTGACCCGTTTGTTTGCCTTTCGGCGCATTTTTAACGAATAAAGTGATTTCTTTTTCTATTTCTATTTCTAAGCACCTCGACCGACGAGGCAATGTGATTTTCCCGATCAAGATAATTTCATGATTTAGTTTCCATAATCGGATACAGTCACCCCTCGAAAAGATCAATGTATTTTCATCCCCTCGGTAATTCGAAATTTTTTAAGCAGATTGAACCCTCTTTAATTCAAAAAAGGCGTTTCACTCCCTCTGTAATTCGAAGTCCATCTATAATTCGAAAAGAGGCCGTCCACTTCCTCTATAATTCGAAAAGAGACCGTCCTCTCCCTTCATAATTTGAACCTCTTTAATTTGAAATTTTTTCATACAAATTCTCTCTAATCCTAACATTCTTTAATAAGAAAGACTGGAAAAAAGTCACTTGGATCTAGAGTCCAGACTCGAGTATTTTTTCTTTTCAATGTTTATAAGAGTCTGGACTCTAGATCCAAGCGACTTTTTTTTCCAGTGAACTCCCTTAATTTGAACAAATTCCTTTATCCCTTAAATTTCGAATTATCTAGGGGCAATCGTGGTCGGAGTTTTATTTATTCCCCCCCCCCATGTATTTATTTATTCATTTGTGTTTTTCCAGATTTGACAACGGGGCGGACTTCGTCATGGCAGAGTGAAACCGCAGAATGCAGTGCGATTCGTGAGGAGGCCAACAGACTGCAAAGCACCAGGACCGCCATTGTTACACTCATTTAGTCGAAGGACCCATCAGTCAACGCGCATTTGACCATGCTCGCTTTCCACCGTTCGCCTCGAAAAACCCACCAAGAACGTGTTTCTCGCCGTCGGCAATGCGATCCTTCGAATCGCTATCTCACTTCCATCTTCGTTCGACGATCGGTGAGGACCCATAGACAATATTTTTTAGACACCCCGCAAAGTATGTAATCGGGAGAGGCAAGATAAATGCGGAGGTCATCGCTATTTTTCGCCTGATGATGATTGATGAGCAACCAGTGGCGTGGCGTGAAGTGGGATTTATCGATTGTTATGCCGTTTAAACCTATGGCAAAGAATCGATCATTAAAGTGTTCGTTGCGAACACCCTGTTTATCGACCCTTTACCATAGGTTTGAATGACATACCAATCGATGTATCGAGAAGCACGCCACGCCACTGGTTGAGCATAAACTTCGCAAAATGATAGCTTATATATGTTGGGGTGAGGACTTCGAAGGGAGAGTTTTGGCAAATCACGTTAGGTTTGCTAAAACCAATAACTCAACTCTTTGATCATCAGCCACCACTCAGCGAATCTGCGCGTTGAATTCCGAAAGTAACTTTTTGTAGATAAGATAGATGTGTGGAGTCTCTAAAATAAATTGGAAGAATAAAATAGCTAAATGTGGTGATGGTTCGACAGGATATGTATCCATGGCCGGATTTAGGCGGTGGCCACATGGGCCGCGGCCCATGGCAGGAAATTAATAGGGCGACAAATTTTGCAATTTTTTTAAATGTAGCTATAAACAAAATTCGGATTAAAAAAAAATACAAACGAGGAAAGGTGACAAAATCTCTCATTTCCTGAGAGTATATCTCTAAATTTGTCGTCTTTCTGTAATACAATAGACAGCACCTTTAATTAGTCGAGTTAAGACTAAGAAAGAAACCGAACATGGAATTTGGCCTGGAACGGCGCGGCGTAGAGAGCAATGATGACGATAACTTGAGATGAAAAGGAGAAACCCTCGGCGCGGCGGTTGGCATGTAACACATATTAGCGCCTACAAGACTGCATGAATACTTCACGCATTGCATCAAAGACAATGCGGTCGCTGCGGTCAGCAGCGAGCGGCGTGAAATGAACAGCACCTACAAGACTGCATGAATACTTCACACATTGCGCCACACACAGTGCGGTCAGCGCGGCGCGGCGGAAGTTATTAAACCACATTTATTGTGTTATAAATTATTAAACCACATTTATTGTTCTTTCATAATTTCTTCGTTCATTTCATATAAATGGAAGACCTTGTCCACACAGAGATAGGTTTACGGAACTTAACTTTCACGCCAAGTTCCGAGAAATTTTGCTAGTAGTGTTGACAGGGCTTTCGAAAAAAATGTGTCCAACACGAGTAAACGCGTCTTTTGCACCCCTCCCCTCCGGCACTTTCACTTGATGGTTTTAATTGGTGTTTCAAAACGAATGAGAAGGGGGCGGCAAAATACAGGCGGCCCATGGGCGGCAAGTCAGTAAATCCGGCCCTGTATGCATCGTTTAAATCAGTATAAATATTTGACTGTCACTGACTCAGATAAAAACATTTGCTTTTCAGTAAAAAGACAGTTATTTTTCTGATGTACTGACGCGTGAATTCACCCCCGAATTTCCTTTTCAACTATCCAAATCAAGCTACCCAAAGAATTTCGAAATTAGGAATTTGCACTTTCTATAGATTTCCCCCAACCGAAGAATTATTATTAAAAAAAAGTCAGTCGATATACCTCACATCAGCAGTGCTGATCAACCGTCGATGATATTAAGGGCACGTTTGTCACTTGCTAAATAATGAGAGGAATCTCGTATACACTTCTGAAGGACTCACTAGTTTATTTTTAGAATAGAAAAATATCGGCTTTCTGATGTATTCTTTGAGAACTGTTTTCCATCAAAGATTTAAGTTTTTTACAAATAAATAAAAAAATTAAAGAAAGCACCACTATTGAGAAAAATAGTTATTCATATTCATATGTAAATTAAAACTTAATTATTCCACAAATTGTTCTTTACATACAAAATAACTCAATTTTTGTTTAAAGAAAACAATTCGAAATCATTTATTCTGCGGTGCTGGCAAAGGCGAATATCGTCGGTTCCTGGACGAAGGAAGCTAACTCCATTCCAAGACTGCAAAATTGCAAAACCTGAACAATCCAATATATAACAGGAATATACCTCCATGATTTTTGCCCAAAATTTGTCTATTTTTTGCATAAGCACAGAGGAGAACTCAGAGAAATTTTCAGTCAGAATTATTGCCCAAGATTTACCGGTTAAAAATGAAATTTACAAGAGGACATTTGGACTGCATTTTGCAATTTGGAGGTGTAAATTCTAACTCATGTGAAAAAACACTTATGTGCATAGGGAAACTAATGGCACATACGTTTTTTTTAAACCGGGCCGACATTTATAGTTCTAAATTGCAAAATGTAGTCCATTTGGCAACATCGAGATGTAGTTACGTTCCTCCGACGAGGAACCGACGCACAGTGGATTAGAGAGGTCGGACATGAAAGTTTTTACTAAAACTAAAATTTTTATGTTCATTTCGTCACAATTTACATTTCAAGGGGTGTTGCTAGAAGAAAAATTCACGTGGAAACCAACGGAACCACTTTTAGCACCTTAAAGTTTCGTATAAACGGAGTTATAAGCATTTAAAATTGTCAAAATTTGTCCGACTTTTCCTATTGACTGGATCCACTGTGCGGTCCCCGGTGGAGAATTTCGCCATTTGCCCGGGGATCGATTAAAAGGTAATCTACGTGTGTGCCCTGCTCACGTTAACCGCCTAATCTTGTTAGCCTGTTTGCTCGACTCATCGGATCTACCATCTAGTCCGTAGCATCAGCGAGCACTTTTTTTCGCCGTCGCGTTCGCGTTTTTATCTGCATATCGTTTCGTGCGTATTTGCGTTTATTGCGTTTCCTGCGTATTTGCGTTTATTGCGTTTCCTGCGTTTTTGCGTTTATTGCGTTCCCTGCGTAATTGCGTTTATTGCGTTTCCTGCGCATTTGCGTTTATTGCGTTTCCTGCGTATTTGCGTTTATTGCGTTTCCTGCGTATTTGCGTTTATTGCGTTTCCTGCGTATTTCCGTTTATTGCGTTTCCTGCGTATTTGCGTTTCAAGTGCATTTGCGTTTTTTGCATTTCATGCTTAGTTAAGTTTCATGCGAATTGTGTTTATTGCGATCCATGCGTTATTGCGTTTCATGCACATTTGCACATTTTTCATACTGTATACAGGGTTATTTTTGTCACCGACATTACATTTGGACACATTGAGGTGCCATTAAGGGTTATCTCTTCGGATTGGATTGTTTTTTCTTGCCCGTGTTTTTATCCCAACCATTGGTATTGCTTTTTTAGGAGTTGGTATCATTGATGTGTAGGATTTTTTCTATAACGATTTTGAAAGGAATTTTCCGTTTTTAACGGACATTACATCTTCCGGTTACTTCAAGAGCATTTTTTCCACAAAAGTATAAATAATCCAAATAATACTTTTAAAGTGCCTTTTTTGATTTTTAACTTCTTTTACGACGCATATTTAAAAAGAATACTTTTTTTTACTAAACATGTAAGTTTTAGACGCAACAAAGAAGTCTCTTTTTCACCTTGAATCCCCCTTTAAAAGAAAATGTCTTTTCGTAAAAACATGCCTGTTTGATGCCTGCTTTATGCGCATTTGCGTTTAGTGCATTTCATGTGTTGTGCGTTCCATACGTGCTTGCATTTATGACATTTTATGCGACTTGGGGCTCATTATCTTTTCTGAATTTATGCGTTTATTACGCTTCATGTGTTTTTGCGTTTAGTGCGTTTCATTCATATTCGCGTTGCAATTGCCCCCTCCCTCCACCTCGATCCCTCCTCCACAACAAATATAATATCATATTTTTAACAGTCGCTCTCTCGTATCGTGAGTCATGAATACTCCCGTGCTAAGGAACAACGCCGTAAGGACATTCCAGAGTTGCCTAATTTCCTCGAATAAAACATGTACCTAGGAGGAAAACTTGCTTAGTTTTCTTTCGAATTTTCAGAGATTTTAGATAAAATTGCGAAGAGGACGATCTGAAAAATTTGAAAAAAAAAATACTCACAATTTTTCGAGTAAATTTGACTTTTATTGACGGAAATGTGGCAACATCTGAAGGCTAATACGGCGTTTTTCTTTAAAACAGCAGAATATCGTTCAGACACAAACGAAAACGAATGTTGCACATAACCACGTGTTTAAGACCCGACGAAAGTCATTTGGACGTATTTCTATCGAACGGAACTAAGCGTTAATTTGAGTTCCTTTTGAGGAATTTAGAATCCCGGATGGCGCGTTCTGTCAAACGGACCTAATCGTCATGGAAAAGCATTGCGAGTATAGGACGGAATAAGCCGGACGCCCGATTCCGCCGCCAATCCAGGCCCCCTTCTACCTTCCTCACCCTATGGCGCTTAGGTCCGTTTGATAGAAATACGTCCATTTTATACACAACTGCATAGTTAAATATTTCCATGTTTTGGGCCAGTTACGTTGCAATTAGGTTAGCCAAAACGATACGGTTGATAAACGACAATTACGTTCAAAGTCGCCGAAACCTTAGGAAAAGACGAATTCTGAAAGTCGACAACACAGTTTTTCATCCATTTCAATCAGTGGCGAAGCGTCAATAATCCATTTTCGATATTTCCCCATTTGAAGCTTCGGAAAAAGCTCGATAATTAAGATGTTTGTTTTCTGAAAAAAGTCAGAAAAAGCTGATCAAAATCAGTAGAAAACTTGCATTCCCTGAGAAAATTTCAAACTTCGGTGTCTCGAAATTAGGATCAGCCAAGATTTTGATTTTCCACGATTTTAAGTCCACACGAACCATAAACTCACCCCTTGCAAACCGTTTTAGGGTACATTTTTGTCACATTTTCTTTTTTGCTTCAAGACCACCGTGTCAGCGAATAATCATTCCCAATCTCTACTGAAAAAGAGAGTAAAAAGTGAGAGTGAGATCGACAATTGAACGTTTTTCTGCCAAACGGAGCCAGAGCCAGGTGAGAAAGAAGGGGTGTGCTCGTTAGTCGAGGGCCGTAAGAGTGAATAGGAATTATAAAGCGCCGGTGACGTCAGCGGCGATAACGATCCGAAAACTCATGAGTCTTTTAATTTTAACTCATTTTTTAGTTAAAATTAAAGTTTTTAACTCATGAGTCCTGCTCTTGTCTACAGCGCTCTTTTGGCATTCCCACGGCTCATGAGTGTCGCATACAGCTGGCGATTAGTTCCGGTTGGTAGAATGTAAAATCTCCGCTTTTCCATTTCTCCAAAGGAAATCACACCCCCTTTGAGATTGTTTCTTATCCAGCTCTCTAGAGCACACCCCATCTTTCCCACTCGTCTACGGTTCCGTTTAGGAGAAATACGTCCAACTTGGCAATAAGTCAGGACACCATTCCCTCGATCCATTCTTCTGCGTTCATCGAAAATCCGTCTAAAATCGGGCGAGGGAAATTTAAACGACTGTGACACGTCATTCGGATGGTTTCATGTCACCTATACTTCAATCGGGAACATGTCTTCTTGCGTGTCCGCTCGCGTGAGGTCAGCAGCCTGATTGTTGAAATTTATGTCGGCACGACAAGAATCGAAAATCGATATATTACACGGCGCAGATAGGGCTACTTCTTGTCTTATCGTGTCGACATAGCCAGTTAAAGTTTCAACGATCCGGCTGCAGACCTCGCATTATTCATCAGAAAACTGTGTACGCTAGAGAGTCCCTCTCATCGTTTATATCAATTCCAGCGTCGCCCAGACGTTCTTTTCTCTTCAGGATACAAATCATTTTCTTTTGACCGGTAGGTAAGGATGGCTTGATTTTCGAAATGTATAGACGAAGCAATAGGCAAGGATGACAAAGGGGAAAAGGAGGGATTCTATTGGTGGAAACAGGTGGTTCTTACAGAGTAAGAGAGAAAAATATGGACTAATTATGGGGTCTCTCGTAGGTTGCCGTCAATCGGTCTATTACTTACCTCCATTGACCATTATAACCACCCGCTTCCACCGATAGAATCTCTCCATTTTCCATGTGTCGATCAATTTCGATAATCCGCCCACGGGCATTGTATGGTTGTTTAAAGGCTGTTTCAAACATACTTCATCGAAAAAAATATCGATATTGCGACGATTCCTGCTGAACTTTCACGGGCATCATGGAAAGTGGAACGGTTACAGACCAAAATGAGTGGAAAATGACAATCTCTTTTAATATTCGAAGTAGAATTTATCAAAAGCCTGAAGAATATCAAAATTTCAACTTTAATACTGCCGTGCTAAGGAAAAACGCCGTATGAACCTCCAGGCGTTGCCAAATTTCCTTCGATAAAAACCGAATTTAATGAGAACTTTGTGAACATTTCTTTCCAGAAGTTTCGGACAGCTTTGTACGCAATTTAATCTAAAATATCAGAAAATTTCAAGGAAAAATAAGCATAACTTTTCTCGAAAATACATGTTTTATTCGGGAAAATTTGGCAACTCTCGAATGTTCATACGGCGGTTTTCCTTAACACGGCAGAATAGGGATAACATGGGATCAAAAGGGGGCCAAGTTTTTTTACCCTGACTGATCCAAGAACGATGATTTTCCGAAAACTTGGGGGCTACACTTTCTGACCAGTGGCGAGACGTTAACGGTCGATTATCGATAATTCCCCCATTTCAAGCTGTGATAAAGAATCGATTATAAAAATGTTACTTGCGAACACCCTGTTTATCGATCCCTTTCCATAGGTTTAAATGCCATATCAATCGATACATCGAAAAGCACGCTGCGCCACTGTTTCCGACTGGGAGCACTTTCAGAAAAAAATTTACACAGGAAAAAATCTTATTTTGGCTCGTGGAACACCCTTCCGCAGTCTGGTGGTTTTACCTTGAGATACCCATTATATATTTCAAATTGGAGTGTTGCATATGAACCTAACGATACGTGAAATCGCACTTTTTCAGTAAATGCAATGTTTGAAAAAAGTAGAAGGGACTTCTTAAAATGGCTGGTTGGATGGTTCCGTGTTCACGAAGAGTTAAAAAATGGTATATAAGAGGAAAGGCGATAATAATCCGTTAAAATGGTAATTACTGCGAGTGCCAGGCTGTAGCAAAGCACTGAGACAAGCGCTCGACAGCTAGGACTAGTGTGAGGATTGTACAACACCCAAAATTTTTGGCCCACTGAAGAAAGTTAATTACTTCGAACTGCCTCTAATTAGTCAGTGGTCGGAAAAAAACCGGGACAGAAAAACTAGACATAAAATAGACTAGTGTACCTTGTCCACTCGCTGTTTAAAATGTATATGTACTATTCATTTGATTATTTTAGATGATTCTCCCTTATCACTTTTTTTGGATTGTCTGAAACAAGCGTGAGCAGTAACAGTAAATTTGACAATCTAATTAGGCTGAATCAGTGTGCTCCCGACTTATGTTTTCTCAAATTCTCGATTTTTTTGCAAAAAAATGCTCCTCAGATTTCACCAAACTTTTACTGCCGTTAGAGAACACCGCATGATTATTCAAAAGTCGCCAAATTTTATCCACAGCGATTCTATCAAAATCACTATTCGATCGCATTTTTTACCAACTAGATATTTCATTTAGTGGAGAAAGGACGTAAGTTCCGAGCCACCTCCCTCAGCGTAGAGTAATTCTCAAACCATAGAGAGCAATGGCAAGGGAAAGGGCGCGCGTTGACGACGGCGCAGAGATACAACTATACGTGCTTGATAGATGCCCGTGTTGCATCTGCAAAATTGAAGGCGCGATGGCGCGAGGCTTGAACTGACAATGCTGGACACTTTGCTGCCAATAATGTTGTGTCGCTCAGATTCGGGAGAAAAGTCAAAAAACAACGCCAGATTAAGTCTCTCCTACCTTCGGTTGTCATTAAAACCATGAGCAAGGACACGAACTATGATTTTCGATATTGTTATAAGAGTGCTAAAAATGGCATTACTGAGCAGTTTTGTGGAAGAAGGGCGTGTCCGCCAAATTTTGAAACATTTTATACCTTGCCAAATTTCTCTGGCACTCCTCATGCGACCGTGGTCCAATTACAGATGACCCTCAGAAGAATGGTTGCGTTTTTCGGACAGAAACATGAATTTGTAAGTGTCTGAAATTTGATGAATTTCGTGTTTAAGTGGAAACCGCTGAGTGAACTGAACACGAGGATACTCTTGGTTCATGAATTGAACAATTATTGGAGAAGATACGACAAAATGATCTAATCTGCTAAAATACGTGTGTTTAAATGGGAAATGCCGCCAGATGACGCCATGAGGCGCGATGCATTTTCTCACTTTTCAATTTTTTTTTTTTTTATAATCAGAAAAAATTGTAAAAAATACTATGAAATCAGCACTTTAAGATGAAAAAATAAAAAATTTGCTTGCAAATTCTCCATTGTCAAAGAAATCAAGTTTTCTCGCGTCTTCTCGAAATCTAGCTTTTGGCGGTTGCGCCTTTCTTCAAATGTGCCGTTCACTTGCTTCTCAGGTCTCTCTATGCTCCCTAAGATTTAATTAAAAAATAATGAATTTAATAAAATAAAGAAATTAAGAAAGGAGGCGCGGAAACATAGAGGCAGCGAAAGCAGTAAAGAGGGAGCTCAGCGGTTGTCTGGCCTGAATTCGCGGGTGTCATTAAGAGCAGAAGTCAGCTGATTTAATTAGCCCAGTCACAGAGTTAGGGGAAGGGGCGGTGTTGCCGTCTCCACTCTAAAATCCGAAATTTCCGTCGGAGAATGAGGGACATTGTCGATGCGATTGGCAACTCAGGCAAGAAACACAGTTCCTCTTGCAAGTAATTGTATCGAGCTAACCCGTGACCACGGCGCATTGAACCCCTTGCCATCGCCTTGCGCTGAAATAACATCGAATTGAGAATTTTCATGCAAATTTTTTATTGCTTCATCTGAAAGAGCTGATTTCACAGTATTTTTTATAATTTTTTTCTGGTAAGGGAAATATTGTAAAAATACATTTAAAAGTGAGAAAATGCACCGCCTAGTGACGTCATCTGGCGGCATTTCCCATTTGAACACACGTATTTTAGCAGAATAGCGTGTTCAGTTTACTCAAGAGTTTCCACTTAAACACGAAATTCATCAAATTTCAGACACCTGCAAATTCTCTATTTAGAGCGTTTTGATAACTGATTGGTTAATCCATTAATCTAGTATCTTCAGATTCTATGTAATATTCGATTCTCAACATTTCAATTTACTGTTTACCATGTCAGTATGTAATTACCAAGGTTTTTTAACATTTTTTTATTTTAATTTCTTTTCTTCTCCTTCAGCTATTCAAAATGACACCAGGGCGTCGAACCCTGCATTTATTTTTAATGTTAGTTTCTGACCTTGTTTCCACGATTTCCCCTTCTTTCTCATTTTACTGTTTAATCGATTTTTAACCACCGCTCAACCGTAAAAATTATAAACTTCCCAGCCCCCAGGTCGATTTCCTATGAAGTCAGCACAAAAATTTAAGAATTTCAGCTTAAAGCCCAAAAGTGCTGATACTGTGTGTAAAAACAGGATTTCAGGAGCAAATACGGAAATTATTTTGCCGAAATTTTGGTTATTATTGAAAATGTTCAACACGCATGATTTTTGATACTTAAATTCAGCATAAATACTCGTGGGAACCCTGGCGGGCATCTCACAGGGTACAGGTTGTTATTTTGAAAATTAAACGTCTCAAAATATGCACATCCGTCGATTAAGTAATCTATGAATCGATTACTAAATTTCGAGTATCCAAACATTTGATTAATCGACTTATCAACCAATCGAAAAACACCCATCGAGAGCTCTGGCGGAAACGGGGATTTTTTCTCCGCCGTCCTAGAGGCGTGAATCGATTGATTTGCCATTTAAACCTATGGAAAAGGATCGATATACTGGGTGTTTGCAACGAAAACCTTTAGAATCGATTCTTTACCATAGCTTCAAATGGGGAAACGTCGATCTTTCACGCCTCGCCACTACGCGGTCTGGCAACTTTGGCTCGATGATTCTATTGCACAACTTTCCTGGCTCCTCCCAAACGAACGTCTTCCGCATTGGCGTTTTGAAGCGTAGATTTCGGTTCGTGGTGCCAGGTAGTTTACACTCCACCGGGGGAAACATTATTATGGGAATTTCCTTTTAAAAGGCACCTAAGTTCCAAAGGAAACTTGAAACTGACATATTTGGGACCACTGCTTTGAGACGAGTGGCGTGAGCCTTTTGGTCACTTTAACACACACCCCCCCCCCCCCCGACTTCACGCGGAATACGAGACACTTGGACCTTCAGTTCTACCGTGCTAAGGAAGAACGCCGTATGAACATTCGAGAGTTGCCAAATTTTTTCGGATAAAACGTTTATTTTTGAGGAAAATTATGAATGTGTTTCCTTGAAATTTTCAGACACTTAGATCAGACTACGAACAAAATTATCCGAGAAATTGGCTGAAAAATATTCAAAAACTTTCCTAAAAATTAGGGATATGCCAGAGGAAATTTGGCAACGCCTAAGGCTAATACGGCGTTTTTCCTTGGCAAGGCAGAACAGGTACTCTACTTATTCCCGTCCATCGGTCCATTGATATCTGTGTCACTGCGGCTGTGGGAGGAAAGAGAAAAGTGATATCTGTTGGGCTAAAATCTGACAACCATGTTCTGGTTTTCCGTCCTCCGAGTGAATCAAATCTCGACTGTGGGGTCTCGCCTCGGACCGCTGCGATCGCGAGTCATTGCTTCGATATGGACGTATTTCTGCCAAACGGAACTATATGCATTAAGACATGAACCCTGATACTCATAGAAATACATGCATTACAGGGCTCACGTCATAATGCACATAGTTCCGTTTGAAGGAAATACGTCCATATAATCTCCAGCTCCAAGGAGAAACGAAGAAGGGGGGAGAGGGCTCTGTCATTATGATGCAGAAATTGAGGAAAACTTACGAGGAAACCAAAGGGCTTTCCTCCAAAGATAGCTAGTCACCCTAACGGAGAGCAAAACAGTGAAAATAGAGAAAGGACCGAGGGTAGTGGGGTAGCGTACTTTGCGATATATCGATTGATCTGCCATTTAGGGCCGGATTTACCTACTTGCCGCCCATGGGCCGCCTGTATTTTGCCGCCCCCCTCTCATTCGTTTTGAAATATCAATAAAAACCATCAATTGAACGTGTAAGCGGGATTGGGGTGCATAAGACGCGTTTACTCGTGTTGGAAAGATTTTTTGGGAAAGCCCTGTCAACACTACTAGCAAAAATTCACCGAACTTTGCGCGAACGTTAAGTTTCGTAAACCTATCTCTGCGTGGACAAGGCCTTCCATTCATAAGAAATAAACGAAAAAATTATGAAAGAAGAAACATAAATGTGGTTCAATGATTTTAACTTCCGCCACCGCGCCGCGCAGACCGCACCGTGTTTGGAGCAATGCTTGAAGTATTCCGACAGTTTTGTAGGCGATATGAGTTTCATGCCGACGACCGCTGGTGAACGCACTGTGTTTGACGCAATGCGTGAAGTATTCACGCAGTCTTGTAGGCGCTATGCGTTTCACGCTGACCGCAGTGACCGCACTGTGTTTGATGCAATGCGTGAAGTATTCGTGCAGTCCTGTAGGCGCTGATATATGTTACATGCCTATCGCCGCGCCAGGGCTTCTCCTTTTCATTTCAAGTCCTCGTTATCATTTCTCTCTAAGGCCAAATTGCGTTTTTGGTCTCTCAGTTTACTCGACTTATTGAAGGTGCTGTCTCTTGTATCACCGAAAGACAACAAAATTAGAAATTACTATACTCTCAGGAAATGAGAGATTTTGTTTGTAATTTTTTTCTAAATCCGACTTTTTTTTATACCTACATTTAAAAAAATTGCAAAATTTGCTGCCTCCTAGATTTGCCGCCATAATCCGGCCCTGCTGCCATTTAAACCTACGGAAAAGGATCGATAAAAGGCTGTTTGCAACGAGGACCTTAATAATTTATTCTTCAGCATAAATCGTATTCGATACATCAAACGGGTGAGATTGTGTCGATATCGATGGGTTCAAAACATGAACATAGCCTCAAAAGTCAATTCAGAAATCTGAGGGAACGGGTCTTTTGTAACAGATTTTATATTCATTTGAGTACCAAATGCCGATGCAAAGTGAAATAGTTAGAAATTTTCTCATTTTTAGCTTTTCCAACTTAAATCCTAATAGTTTCGTTTGAGGTTATGCTCTATTGGTTTGAACCAAAAGATACATCGAACCATTATCGAATACCGTCTACGGCTTCAAATGGGGAAATATCGATAATCGTTTATTTAAGTTCCGTTTCTATTAGGGATGAAGTTACAAACGGGATAGTTTTAAAATTATTTTCTCGGCTAAAATTCAATTCTTGATTAAATTAAATTAAATTAATTATTAAATAAAATTAATTATTCGTTTGAGGTTATGCTCTATTGGTTTGAACCAAAAGATACATCGAACCATTATCGAATACCGTCTATGGCTTCAAATGGGCAAATATCGATAATCGATTATTTAAGTTCCGTTTCTATTAGGGATGAAGTTACAAACGGTATACTTTTAAAATTATTTTCTGGGCTAAAATTCAACTAAATGAGAAACGAAAACAAGCGTTTCCCTAATTTGAAAATAACTGCCGAGACTGAATAAAATAGATGAATAAAAATTTGCGTTGGGTGTAGAGACTTGGCGATTAAACGAATCTTGCTACTTGTAAGTACACTAATCTGTAGCCTTCGACCGCGAAAAGATGATTCTGCGACAGGCGCAACCGGACCCATTTACCGCTCACAATCAGTTTGATAAACGACTGCATTCGAACGGATAAAACACGCCCTAGATCAAGCGGTAATTTCGTCGTTTCTTCTACGAAAGCACGTAACTTGATTCTAACGTTGCCAAAATTTACCTCGCAAATTGTTAATTAACTAAGAGAATCTTGAGCGTTCCTAACTGAAAATTTCACCGCTCTTTCCTCCAAACCCATGCAAAAATGAGAACAATTTTTGATGAAAATTGCACAGGTACAACGTTTTAAAATAAATTGATTGTTTGAGTCAATTTGACAACCCTGGAATGGAGTTATGTTCCTTCGAGCGGGAGCCGACGATTTGTCACGACGTTTCCGGTTTCAAGCGCTTTGATTTCGACGGAGAAACAGGAGAAATAAGAAATTTGACAAGGTGGCCAGTTGAAAATCTGGAGAAAGATCAAGGAAAAGAGGCGATCATTTCTATCGGTTCCGGTCAGTGTAACGAATGAACGCTGATCTAACCTCGACGGTTTAGAAGCGGGACCGAAACAGGACCTTCATCTTTTACTCCATGCAGCAGAAGACACGGCAGGCTGGGGAAAATACGGAAAATTCACGCTTTACGTGGAAACAGGGGTATTTTGCGGGCCTATTATTGAAACAGATAGACTAAGCCATAGATAGAGATGACAACGGGAAAATGGAGCGATCCTATTGGTGGATACTGGTGGTTGCAATGGACATAGTTAGTAATAATCCAATTAAAGAATAGTTAATCCGTCAGAGTCCCCTGTCCCCTCTTAGTCCGTGAGAATTACCCATTCAACCAATAAGATCGCTCCATTTTCCCTTTTTCCT
Source organism: Bemisia tabaci (assembly GCF_001854935.1). Taxonomy (NCBI): domain Eukaryota; kingdom Metazoa; phylum Arthropoda; class Insecta; order Hemiptera; family Aleyrodidae; genus Bemisia; species Bemisia tabaci. The sequence continues at coordinate 381,994 of NW_017547752.1, read as the reverse complement.
CTTTGTTCCAGGGCCGGATTAAGGGGATGGCCACATAGGCCGCGGCCCATGGCGGCAAATCTAGGAGGCGGCAAATTTTGCAATTTTTTTAAATGTAGGTATAAAAAAATCGGATTTAGAAAAAAATTACAAACAAAATCTCTCATTTCCTGAGAATATAGTAATTTCTAATTTTGTCGTCTTACGGTGATACAAGAGACAGCACCTTTAATTAATCGAGATAAGAGAGAGACCAAACACGCAATTTGGCCAGGAACGGCGCGACTGAGAGAGAAATGATGACGAGGACTTGAGATGAAAAGGAAAAGCCCTCGGTGCGGTGGTCGGCATGTAACACATATTAGCGCCTACAAGACTGCACGAATACTTCACGCATTGCATCAAACACAGTGCGGTTACTGCGGTCAGCGTGAAACGGGTAGCGCCTACAAAAATTCATGAATACTTCACGCATTGCGCCAAACACGGTGCGGTCTGCGCGGCGCAGCAGCGGAAGTTAAAATATCATTGAACCACATTTTCATAATTTTTTCGTTCATTTCTTGTGAATGGAAGGCCTTGTCCGTGCAGAGATAGGTTTCCGAAACTTAACGTCCGCGCTAAGTTCGGTGAATTGTTGCTAGTAGTGTTGACAGGGCTTTCCCAAAAAATGTTTCCAACACGATTAAAGGCGTCTTGTGCACCCCACCCCCGCTGGCACGTTCACTTGATGGTTTTTATTGATGTTTCAAAACGAATGAAAAGGGGGCGGCAAAATACAGCCGGACCATGGGCGGCAAGTAGGTAAATCTGGCCCTGCTTTGTTCACATTGTTTTGTCCATGAACCCAAAAAATCACTGGAAAAAAATGTCGCTTGGATCTAGAGTCCAGACTTTTAAAAACACTGACAAGAAAAAATACTCTTGATTCAATCGGAGTTTTGCTTGAATCAAAGGGAAATTCGCCTAGATCAAGAGGCTTGGTCCCTCGATTTAAGGAAAAATCGGATTGAATCACGAGTATTTTTTCTTATCAATGTTATTAAGAGTCTGGACCTAAATCCAAGCGACTTTTTTTTGCCAGTGAAGAATCTAGACTTCTCACGTAAAAGAGCCGAATATCCAGCGGTCCCTTGCTCATCACGTATGTTCCTTTTGACACTTTTCCGTCTTCTTTACTGATAACTTGGGACTTCTCCCTTTTATTTTCCCTACTTCGTCCTTCAGCTCCCATTCCTTCGCTCTCTCTCTCTTTTTTCCCATTTAGTGGGAAAGTTTAGTAGGAATGTCAATTTTTTCCTCTCTCCCTCTCACCTGTCTCGTAAACTTTTGCGATTTTCTTTTTTTTTCATCTGGAACCCAGATTTTTTGAAACCACAACTCTATTTTCCAAAGTAAGCTCGAGAGGTTGAAATTATTGTTGGACAAGTTCGGGCATAGCGGAAAGAGAGGAATGAACTGGGATGTTGTAATGGGAGTCGTGAACAGGCTGCACGATTCGCATCTGCAAAATCGCGTATCACCGTTCGGCTTCTACTGGAATTGAGCGGTTCTCGGCGAGCGAGCTGGAAAACTGCACTCGGCCCGGGGAAGTTTGCACAAGCATTTGCAGAGTGTCATTGAATTTCAAAGGGACGTTCAGTCTGCGTAGAGGGCTCCATTCAGAATCGAGCCTTGCTCCGCGGGCCAAATGGCTCTTTTCAGCGCCCGGAACAGAGGCCATTCATGGCCCGCTGTTCTCTGACGGGTAGGAGTAGGTATCTCTAAGGAGAAGCCAGCTTTCGACCACTTTCGAGTAAATTATGTCTAAATCATCCCAGGCTTCCTCCTAAGGTTTTTGGAAACCCTTACAACGGGTCTCATGGTTTGTGTAGCTCCATTTTTTTTCCCACTTTTTTTTCTTTTAAAGAAGACCAGCTACGATCTTGTTACAGAAACAGTGGCATAACCAGACGTTTTTCGTGGGGGGGGGGGGGGGGTGAAGTCGAATATTTCCCATGAGGATGACGTGAGAAAATTCCTGAAAACTACGGTAAAAGAAATTTTTCGGTCTTGTAGGAAAAGTTTCTCAGTGGGGCCGGTCCGAACTCACCGGTACCTCTCTCGTAAGCTACATGGGGGAATTGAATCAAATAGTAGGAAAGCACCAATGTGCGAAGACAAATACATGGTAAATCCGATATCTGAGAGCTATAGAAGGTAGGCTGTTGGGAGCTAATATGACCTCGGCAAGTACAAGAACCAAAAAGGAAAACAATTTGATCAATGGTTGCACTGGACATTTGGGTCATTTACTCCTTTCTTTGAAACCTTTCATTTCCGGTTAATTTCTCCTGAAATATATGAATAGTCTTAATTTCGTACTTCTCAGCGTAAAAAGTTTTAATCGAAACAGTCGAAAAACAAGAGGTGCATATATACGCCCCCGGGTTGGAAAAATTGCAACGAGTTGAAAATCCACACATTCACACATCTTGATTGCAACGTGTCATAATTTCGGTGTCTAATCTCTTTTCCGTCAGATGAAAAAAAACTAGAATACGGTTAAAAATTATGTAACACCTCACGGTCATCCTGTGAAACTTTCATGTCATAAAATAGATTGGTAGTCCATCTAAAAAATAAAGTTTCCGTGCATGGCACTGTTGAAACAGAGATAGTGATGCACCGAATGGCGAATTCGGATGTGTGGTTGGCAACAGCGATTTTTCATACTTACATTTATTTTTAACAATCCATCCGAGGAGCGAATATCGGCTTTCGTGATGCGATTATCGTGATTTTTTAGTTATTTAACTTGCGAGACGACTCTTTCTCCCATAGAGAAAGAAAAGGAGGTGTTTGCATTTCGGGCATCTTGGAATTTTTTGATGACTTGATGACGTAGGTGGGTACAGCGACGTCCCCTCTTCACGCTGTACCGCTGTACCCAAGCTGTACCCACTTACGTCATCAAGTCACAAAAAAATTCCAAGATGCCCGAAATGCAAACACCTCCTTTTTTTTCTCTATATGTCTTTCTCCGCTCTGGAAAACTTTTGCACCGGACGCAGTCGTGGGTATACAGATGGTAGGGCAGTAAACCAGGCACACTGAATTGTTGTTTCGGGACCTTCACGAGATGGTCTATTCCCTCTCACGTGTTTCGCAAGAGGGCCGAATACGCAATCCGGTGATTAGATTTAAAAGCGGTGCGTAATAGAGCTATACCGAATTATTTCTGATTGTCAGAGCGGCTGCGGCTCCTGCTGGCCACTCTCTTCTGAAGTTCAGAGGACATCATCAACACTCCGAGATGGACAGCCTAATTCATGACGAGCGCAATGAGTGTATCTTACAATGGACCACTAGACAAGGTACGAATTTAAGCATTCTGATACATGTTTCTTAACCAGAATTTCACATAGCATACGATTCGCGCAACGAAAATTACTGAAACCAACTCCTGACGGAGATATTAACATTTTTATTTCACATTGGTTACGAGGAATTTGAACTGCCCGCTCACAAGAAACTCAAAGCTCTACGTGAGTCAAATCGCGCACTATGACGATTTCAGCAAGCTTCTCAATCGAGCGATGTTCATCTCCCACCATGTGTTTTTCCAACTATCAGTAATTTGCTATAGCTCAACCAAAGCGTCAAGATTGAGGTTGTCAGATTTTTTTATCGCAGAGACTTTCACGATAACGTTAAGCGCGCGATGTGAATCACGTAGAGCATTGAGTTTTCATGAGCGGTTGGTTTCAATTCACGCACCAAGAATCATTATATACCTTCGGAAGGAGTTGATTTCGGTAATTTTCGTCGTGCGCATCGTGTTTTACGTAAAATTTTGGTGAAGAAACATGTATCAGAAAGCTGAAATTTGTACCTTGTCTAGTGGTCTATTAGTACCGATTTTCTTCACGTGGCTGTAGTGCCGGATTTACGAATTGTTTTTACCTAGTAAGAGATTAACTTAAATGTCTCGTGGGAGGGGGGGAGACGCCCTAAAGCTGGAGATCTAAGGAAGGACCGCCGCACTTCGTGAAAAATTTGGAGTCTCTCTTATGACATTCCTTTTATATTCAGAACTTTTCCATTTGCAAGTCATGTTATGTTCTTTTGTCTGCAGTAATTCTTGGTGCCCTTTTACACACTGAAAAAAAAGTAGCTTGGATCAAGCATGATAATTCTTGAATTTGCCGCCAAGAATTTTCTTTATCTTGCTTTAAGCTGACTTTTTCTTGATTCAAGAAAAATAATGCTTGGGTTAAGCAAAAAAGTGTAGCTTATATTAACCAGCAAAATTCTGGATTTAAGAAGAAATACTTCTTGGCGGCAAAAAGATTCTTTTTTTTCCAGTGCATTACAGTCGCATTCGATCGACTGTAAAATAATTAATTACTATTTGTAGACTGTTTCTGAGGTAGTATTCATTTTGCTCGCTACATATGTAATTACTTTATTAGATTAAATCTATTCCAGACAAAATAAACTCGAAGTGGAAGCGACGGACTAAAACTTTCAAAATTCGTAATTTACGCGACATAATACTTTTCAAACTGCGATTTTGATCGTTTCAGTCATTGGAGATTTAGAAATGAAAAAGTTTAGAATGGGGCTCTAAGAAAGACGTACTGAGCCAGGAATCAACAGGAAAGCATTTTAAATATCATTTAAATATTCCTGTTAAACTTGACATGAAAATTTGTCACAAACATAATTTAGCGTAAAAAAGAAGGCTACTCATTAATTATTGAGCATGGCGTTGATCGAAAGATTGGAACAAAATAATTTTCTGGAGGAAAAAAAGACGGAAATTATTCATAATCTGCTTACGTTGGCAATTAAAGTACAAACGATGCATTCCTAAAACGTAATTTTAAAAGTTAGGGGTGTCATATTGCTAAATTGTAAACAACATCAAGCTGCAGTTCCCTAAGGGAATGAAAAGCTTAAGGCCCTGTTCAATCTAAGCTTGTGTAGAGATAAATATGCGCGTTACGGGCCTGAGTACCTATATTCGCGTTTTGCCTACGCGGCAAAATTGAAGGGGCATTTCGGTGGACAATTTCCACCACATTTCAAGCAACATTTGCTGAGGAGCAATCTCTCCATTGATGATCAGGAATAAGGTACAGAGGCCTGATGTTCTAGCAAAATTCAATTACACGTATTTCTGCTGAAAGGAACAATGTGAAAATGAATTAAATTGAACGGAAATATGCAGTACGCTAACGTTGTGGGTAAAGTTCCGTTCAGCATAAATCAGTCCATAATATTTGCCTTTATCCATTAGCGTTGACCGGCAAAACACAAGTCTGCTCCAAGCGAAAAGCGGCCTTATAACGACTACGGAAATAATGACTGGGAGGAGGTGATTGTTTAAAAAATTGGGAGGAGGACGAGCGAACTGAGTATGGAGAGAACCGTGTATTGATTGCAGAAGCATTGTTAGGAAGCGGCAAAAGGGGTGGAGGGAACTTAGCCGCTGCAGCGGATCTGTTAACCCACCTCCTGGACAGGTTAGCTGAGCTTTGAGCACGTTAGTCAGATAATTCCGGCGCAGATCAAGTTGGCAAATCGTGCACATATGGACCGAGTTTTGGAAAAAAGCCGTGATGAGCTGGGAGTAATTTCGCATAAAATTGCAAGGTTATCGGGTGGAAAATTGCGATTTCATCGCTTAAATCTGCGATAAAATCGCGACTGAATCGACAGCGATTTATCGGAAAAATATCGAACAAAAAATCGCGATGGATTGAGATAAAATTTCAATCGTATCACTCGCGATTTTACAGGGATAAAATTGCGACACGATTGAGGTTAATCGCTCAGATGTTGATGATCCGAGCGATTTTATCCCCAAAAATCGTAAAAAAAAAAAATCGCAACTTAATTTCAAAATATAGCAATTTTTCCGTTGAAAAATGCTACTTGGACAGTCCCACATCCTTTCATGGCGTTTCAGGGTGTTGGCACTCCATTATTTCTTGTAAAACCAACCCCTAGCGCACCCCTTACTGGGCGTCCACTCGGTCCACCTTTAAGGGGAAAGTCAATGAAGCGTCTTTTTTGGGAGCCTTTCTTCCATACCAGAATACTGCCGTGCTATACGGAAAAACGCCGAATGAACATTCGAGAGTAGCCAAATTTCCTTCGATATAAGGTTTATTTTTGAGAAAATTAATGAATATTTTCCCTTGGAATGTTCAGGAACTTAAGGTGAGAACGCGTACAAAATTGTGTGAAAAATCTAAAGGAAAATATTTATAATTTTACCAAGAAATTTGTATTTTATCAAAGAAAATTCGGCAACACCTGAAGGCTCATACGGCGTTTTTCCTCGGCACGGCAGAATAGCCGATTGTTCATTAGCTCAAAAATGATGGAATCTTCCCCTGTCACACGGAGAAAAAAACTTCATGTGTGGGACCCGAAGTTGAGGTCATATGGATCTCTGAAGTTTTCGGATCACGTATCTAAAAACTTAAGTAAGTAAAGTTTAGTAAGTAAGTTTTCGGATGCGTGATCAGAAAACTTCAGAGATCCATATGACCTCAACTTCGGGTCCCATGCACAAAGTTTCTTTCTCCGTGACGATCTGGACTCCCTGAGTGACCCCTCTGGAAAATCGGCAACTCCGTGGGCGAAAGCATCATTCAGGGGTAAAAAATGTCCTCTCGCATAAAAAAGGGGTACCACTCGGGTTACGGAGATAACCGCGGCCGTTAACTTGATACGGATTCGGGCTGTGATAGGGTTCACAGTTCACAGCTCGAGACCTGATTGGACACTCTGAATGGCCATCGATTTGTATTGGCGAGGATCAATTCCCCGAGTTCGTTTATCAACTCGCCACCCTCAGAATCGTCGAAGCAGTGTTCGAAACTCACAAGCGCCAACGCGCCAAATGCGCCTAAGAAATCGGTCATGGCGCCTAAAATATGAAGGTTCTGCTCCAACGTGGCCCCTAAAAATTGCCCCCCCCCTTCGAAAAAAATCCTGATTTTTCTGTTTAGTAATTTTCAAAATTTCCCACAAGTTACAGCTACGAGTTCTGTAACTAAAACATATTGCGTCTAACTTTTCACTAAATGTGCCGTAATATTTAGGTAAAAAGTCAATTTTCCCCCTAAAAATCCTCTAGGGCCCCTCAAAATCGAGCTTGATGCGCCACGTGGCTCCTGAAACTCAAAGGTGAGTTTCGAACACGGCGTCGAAGGTTTGTTCTGCTGAAACATGGGCAAGAATCTGAGGTCCAAAAATTTCAATTTAGAGATAGCTGAAGTCAAAAATAGTGTCCGAATTTATATAACTCCCACAAAAAATTCCAAAAAAATTTAAAATAAAAAAAAATTAATAAATTGGGCTCCACTCCGTCATCTTCTTGTGTTGGTGCGCCATTTGAACGCAATGCCACTAGTATTCTGGAGTGCTAGAGGCAGGTTGAAATCAAAAAACGCTCCCTGTCGGCTGAGCGCTTGAAACATTAAAAGATTTCCAAAAAACCGAAAAGAAATAAAATAGTTAAAAGGCTCCGGCGCGGGCAACGCCGGGCAGAAAGTAATTCTAATTAGTATTCAGAGAGCTTCATATTTTTATCACTTCATCGTTTCAGAAACCGCGACCGCTCTAGGCCTCCGACCCCAGTCCCGCCCCGACCCCTTACTGCAGAGGCTTTGATATTTACATTTCTCCACTGCACTTCAGAACTTCAGCTCGGACCGCAGACCACCGCCAACTGGGCTGCCAAATCTTACTCTATAGTATCAAATCATATTTTATGATAAAGGCGACCGATTGACAATATAGGAACTTAAGCACGGCAATATACGTTTGGTCACCTGTATTTTACGTGTAACAAAAACTACACCGAAAGAAAAGGATGTTGATTTAACATCCTGGATGTAAAAATGTGTGCGACAGCTCACAAAACGCTGAATTAACCACCGCAGCAGTTTGCTCTACATCTTAACATTGCAATTGTAACTTCTATGGCGGTTAATTCAGCATTTTGTGGGTTGTCGCACACTTTTTTACGTCCAGAATGTTGAAACAGCATTCTTTTTTTTGTGTGTGTAGTGTTTTTTGATAAGCGATTATCGATTTTTTTCTCAGAAAAAATACCGACAAACTGAAAATTTTGACAAAAAAGAATGAAGCTGTGAAATTGTCAGAGGAGGGATTCTTTCATTTGCGCAAGTCAAATACACACGTAAAAGCGAAGATTTAACTCCACAAAAATTAAGAGAAGTCTCCATTTCACTTATTGCATAGACCGTATTCGATAACGGTTCGATGTGTCGTTTGGTTCAAAACAATAGAACATAACCTCAAACCAAACTGTAAGGATTTTAATTGGAAAAGCTGAAAATGAGAAATTTCCTGACAATTTCACTTTGCATTGGCATTTGGTACTCGAAAGAATAAAAAATCTGTTTCAAAAGATCCGTTCTCTCGGATTTCTGAATTTACTTTTGAGGCTATGTTTATGTTTTGAACCAATCGATATCGATACAATCTCACCCGTTTGATGTATCGAATACGATCTATTGTTATTTCAGTCAAGCGTCTTACAGATTTTAGTTCATGTCGACTCGTTTCCACGGGAGTGCATGCAAAACTAAGGACGTTTTTCTCCCGAGCTGCGAAATTGTTAAATTATGAAACAATCTGGCCATGAGTCTCCTGAAACTGTATTTCTGCTTGGTCTAGCCGTGCCTCCCCTGACCGCCCTCCGAACTTTCATAACCTCATTTCTCACTCTCAGCTTTTTTTTCAGATCATGAGCTTAGAACAAACATAACTTTCCGCCCAGTATTTGGTAAATGTTTAGATATTTCCTTAAATTATACACACGAATTCATACAAAGCTACGGGAATCTGATTCCCTAAAAAGTTTCACAAGAGCTGATCTGTGCATTGAAGAATAGCTTAGGTCGAGAGCTTTTAAACACTGCGGCATTCCTCGATACTTTCCGATTATTTCATCGATGGGTCAGTTTTGCTGGTCACAGAATTGTGTTTTGATGCTTGATTTTTGTATATCAGCTGAAAATAATAAGATCCGTCCAAACAACAACTTTCTACGTTCAATATTAATCGAGATAGGTATAATCATTTGGAGAGTCGGGTTTTTGATGTCATCTACCGCGGTGGTGACAGACAGACTTGGTTTTTTCCACCTTGCTTTCATCCAAGTTTGACTCTCTGAGACATGAAAACAAGAAAATGTTCTGAAATCTGTGATAGAAACCAAGGGTGCCACTACCGCGGTGGATGACACCATTAAACGAATTTTTCAAAGCGCGATATCTCAGTTGATATTGAACGTAGAATATTGCTGTTTGGACAGCTATAATTATACGAGAGAATCAAGCATCACCACAAGATTCTGTGACCAGCGCAACTGACATACTACAATTGGACTGCATTTTGCAATTTGGAGCTCTGGCTCAAATTCTGGCTCATCTGAAAAAACACTTATGTGCACAGGGAGACTAATGGCACATACTTTGTTTCTATACCGGGCCAGAATTCATAGTTCCTTATTGCAAAATGTAGTCCAATTGTAACCACGAAAGTTTCAATATCGTGATGCAATATTTCTGGCCGTGATAAAATCGTTTGGTTCTACACGTCAGACGTATTCTTTAGGACAAGGACAATTTTACTTATCACAGCAACTACTTTGGTGAGTAAAACTTTTTTAAGTCGAAATTTCGAAAAATTCGGTCGGGATCGGAAACAAGTAACGAGCAATCATAGTGGAGAAAGCAAACTTCAAAAAAAGTACTTTCAAAATTACGTTGACGGCGCGGCGCACGGTGGATCGAGCCAATTAGAGAGGTCGGACACGAAATTTTTGACAAAAACTCCAAATTCGAGTGTTTATTTCATCACATTTTAGATTACAATGGGTGCTTTTAAAAGAAAATTTTACAAGGAGACCAATGGAACCACTTTTGGAACCTCAAATTTGTTTATAAACGGAGTTATAAGCTTCTAAAGTTTCCAAATTTTGTCCGACTTTTCCCATTGACTCAATCCACTGTGCAGCGCAGTCAGCGACAGAAAGCTGAAACGTATTCATTTTGGTCGGCTGAGAGGCTCTCTGCCCGGGAAATGAGGACGGAATTATTGTAAATGAGCTTTGGCCGAAGTCATAATATTAAAGATTAGGAGATTATTCTGCTCCGAATCCTCGGATCCGGGGATCACCTGGAGGATAGAGCTGGCGATGATTCCGAGCGGATTTTCATCGGGTAGCGATAACGGAATAGGCAATGGGTTTTTATGCTGCACGACAAACCAAGTTCGGCCAACCGGAACGCATCCACTCCGAACGCATCGCGGATCCTCTGTTGCCGATTTTCGTGCATTCAACATCCATCTCAAACAACATCGATAGCTTAAAGTAGATCTTCCGTAGGCGGATCCAAGGGGAGGTACACCCCCCCCNCCCCCGTTCGCCCGCAAAAAGGAGTAAGAAGAAAGAGAGAAAGAAAAAAATAAAGAAACGGAGGAGAGAAGAAAAAAGGACGCTTATATTTGGTACTTATTCATAAAAAATTGACTCAAACTGCATTATACATATATGAGGACTTATCTGTAACAATAGCGGATGTGAAAAATTATCTTTTCGAAACACATTCAAAAACTGTTTTGGCATCGAGAAAATTTTGAGAAAATACTTGAGATGTGATCTTCGAGGTCTGTATATTTTGCTAGAGCCAAACATATTAAATTTTTGTGTGAACAAAACAGTTTTTTAAGCGTGTTTCAAAATGTTAATTTTTCACATCCGCCATTGTTACATATAAGGCCTCATATGCTGCTTTAAAATTTCGAAAATTTTCTGGGGGAGCCCCCTGAACTCTCCCCCGTTCGAGGTGTCTAGATCCGCTTATGAGATCTCCAACGCATTGGAAAACGATTCAATAGTCGATCGATCATTCGAAAATTTCTGGATTTTAGGATACCTACTTGTTAGAAATTTACAACGCAATAAAATGTAATGTTCTATCAGGAATAAGTACTTTTGAGGCTATTCCAAACTATCTATTGGTCAAATTTGGTCTGCAAATTCCTGCCGCACTATAGCGTGATGTGATGTGATGCTGGAAAATCATCCACGCTCAAAGAGCCATAGCGTACGAGCTTTCATGCTTTGCTTCTCGCCACAATGGGAGCCCACGATGGATATGCAGGTCAGAGCTTTTGGAATTCATTTGGAACTTTCGAAGCGGTGCTCTCCGAAGTGCGACTGAGAATAATTGATTCAGACCCTTTGACGCTAAAAGTTGCCCTCGGGTACCCTAAGTGATTGAATATTAAGTGTGAATCGCTGTGAGAAGACTCGGAAATTAATAATGGATTCGGCGGGATAATTGCTGCCGATTCTTCATGGTCCAGAGATGGTTAAAAATTCACCGTAGAAATGGTTGGGCAAATGAAGTTAAGACGAGCTGAGCTTTTCGAAGCAATTAAAGTAAGCTATAGCGTTACATTCGCTGGTAATGGCGCTTTTCCATCCGACCAGGGTTAGCCACTCAAGCTTGTCATTCTCCGTGAAATTTCGCCAGGCGTATAGGCAATTACACTATTACATGGCCAAAGTGAGACCACAAGAATGCACCTACCGCGATTTCGGTGTTTCAAAATGTCCGCTTTTGATGGTCTCTTAACATGATATTGCTTTACATTTCCGAATGAAAAGAGGGATATCGACAGGGGCCAGTTTGGGCCCACGCTCGCTGCATTTCCTCGACTCTACGATTGTTTGCTCAACCAAGGTCTGCATTTTACGGAATGCGTCAATATTCGGTTACTTTCGGTCTCTTTGCAAGTCTAACACTGGCCTACACTTGGGTCTGAACGTCTGTTTTGACGGAAATTGCGGATTTTGTGCACTGGTAAAAAAAACCTCTTGGTTCAAGAGTGCAGTTTCTTGTCGCCGGATTTAAGAGTCTGGACTCTTGTTTCAATGTAAAATGCGCTTGAATCAATGCAAAATCCGCTTGAATCAATGCAAACTCCGCTTGAAACAAGAGTTCAAGACTCATAAATCCGGCGACAAGAAACTGCACTATTATGTCAATGCAATGCGGCATTGGTCCAAGAGGTTTTATTTTACCAGTGTGACATTCGACCGCAAAACCCGCATTTCTCGCCAGAATCGGCCTTCGGACGCATGTTTAGGCCAGAGGCCAGTAACAGACCTATAAAGAGACCCATAATAGAGACGTTGCATGAGTGAGGAATTTGCGATTTGACTATTAATTCTTACATAAAAGTTCGCAAGAAACACGATGGTACCACTGGTTTTCTCTGAAATCAACTTCCAAGCTCAAAAAAAGCTCTCAAGTTGAGGCCAAAATGGAGGAGATATCCCACGCTATCCTGAGAGTCCACCTCTGCATCGAGACAAACTCTCTATGCAGAGATAGGGAGCAAATACATTAGCAGGGTTGCCGTGTTTTCAGTTGTGGAGTCCCCAAATAAAGTGGCAGCCCTGTCCATTTATTTGCTCCCTATCTTTGCATAGAGATTTTGTCTTAATGTAGAGGTGGACTCTCAGGATAGCGTGGGATATCCCCTCCATTTTGGCCTCAACTTGAGAGCTTTTTTTGAGCTTGATAGTTAATTTCAGAGAAAACCAATGGTCCCATCGTGTTTTTCGCGAACTTTTACATAGGAATCAATAGTCAAATCGCAAATTCCTCACACAAGCAACATCTCCATTACCAAATCATGACGCATTCCGTAAAATATAGACCTTTGACGTGCAAAAGATCGAGGAGTAGAGGAAATTCAGAGAGGGTGGGCCCTCATCGATACCTACCCTTAGATTGCTAGTGCGGGGTGACTGAGATACAGTGTCTCCAATCGCACTGTGCGCCGGCGCCGTGTTGGTATGTTATCAAGATGGAAATCCAGCAACGGATTGCGCGTAAATTCACGCACTGTTTTTCGGCCACCAACACCAATGCGGCCGCCGCCACGCGTAGGGTATAATCATCCGAGGTTGCCTAATATCCGGCCTCCCCCTTTCGTCCCGCCAAGAAATCCGCTTGAAAAATATCCATTTCGGAGCACACCAGGAACTATGCCGGCCGCGATTATGAGTCAGTTATCATTAGCCGGTATGACGGATCGGGTCCCCCCCCCCCCCNGGAGACTCACCTGCCCCCTCCCCGCCCCCCACCTGGCCGCAGTGTAATTAAGCGGGGAGGTCACGGAATTCCGGACTGAATCTGGCTGGTGAATTATTCACATTCGGCAACGGATATTAATTTCTTTCCCCTGGTTGGTTACTTTACTCTTCGGGCTGATCAATGGAACCGATAGTCTACTAAGTTATACACAAAAACGGCAAAAGAAAAATGAAAATGGAGGAATCTGATGGTGCGCTGTTATGAACTAACGGGGAAAATGATGGACGAACTATACTGCCGTGCTACGGAAAAACGCCGTATGAACCTTCAAGCGTTGCCCAATTGCCTTTGGTAAATCACGAATTTTCGGGGAAATTCGTAAATGTTTTCCCTCCAATTTTTTAGATAATTTTGTTCGCAATTTTACCTAAAGGTTAGGTCATTCATCATCACCTCATTTGGTGATTTTTACCGATGAGTGGTGATTTTTGCATCGAGATTTGGAATGAAGATTTGAAATCTAAAATGGTTCCGTGCTAACCGTTACCACTGATACTTTCATCGTGAAAAAATTCAAGATCCTTCGGTTACGAACAATCAACGTCTACATCAGTGGCGTGGCGTGAATAATCGATTATCGATATCTCGCCATTTGAAGCTACGGTAAAGAATCGATTACTAAGGTGTTCGCTGCGAACACCCTGATAATCGATCTTTTTTCATAGGTTTAAATGGCATAACAATCGATATATCGCAATTCCCGCCACGCCACTGAACGTCTACATCCTGGCACAAGCTCAAACATTTCCGGCGAGCTTAAAATGATTCCACATTAATGTAAACATTGAGTTTGAATTACCTCCACGTTATTGAAAGAAAGATGGAACTACACTAGAGCGGAAACAAAAGATTGCGAAAAATAGGGGCAGAAGGGTGGGTACGAGGGCGAAACAACATGCAAGAGCACAATTTTCTTCAGAGTCAGACCCGCGGCGTTTTCTTCGGCTCCTCCGTCGACTTGAAAGCGAGAGAAGAAAGAAAATTAAGGAGGAAGAGAGAAAACCTGAGAAGAGAACGGAAGAAAACAGGTCGGAAAAGCGTAATACAGCAGCGAGGGAATGTTCATTCGTTCTTGGGGTGTGTTTTTTCCTTCCTCATTCACTTTTTAATCACGTATAAGAGCTTAGGTGAGCGCTCCACAAAACCTCCTCGCCCTCACAGTGCCCAAAATATTTAAGAAAGCTCGCCTTTCTCTAGGCAATTATTGTGAGAAAACCAGCGAGATCGGGCAACACTGGGAATCGGCCTCTCGTGATCTCGTCCAAAGCAGACAACCAACGCGATCTATCGAATTTAAATTGAAGACTCCGAAAAAGGAGGCACCAAAATGGCGTGGCCCTCGAGGAACGCACGAAGAAAAAAGGAAGTTTCGGCTTACGCTGCTGTGCTAAGGAAAAACGCCATAAGAACATTCGAGAGTTGCCAAATTTCCTCCGATAAAACGTTAATTTTGGAAGAAAGTTGTGCGTATTTTTCCTTGATATTGTCAGGTATTTTCGATCAAAAAGCGAACAACATTGTCAGAAAAATTGGGAGAAATATATTCTCAACTTTCTTAGTAAATTAGTATTTTATCAAAGGAAATTTGGCATCATCCGATAGTTCATACGGCGTTTTTCCTTAGCACGGCAGTGTATCCCTGGAACTTTGTACAGTGCTGCCATGTTAACGAAGAATTTCGAGTGAGATTTCCGACGTTGCAAAATTTTCTTGGATAAAATACCAATTTTCAGGGAAATCTCCTTCAATTTTTTCAGAGAATTTATTGGCAATCAAATCTAAATCATCTGTGAATTTCAAGAGAAAATCTTCGTAACTTTCCTTGAAAATAGACATTATATTGAAAGAAACTTGGCAACTCTGGAATGTTTACACGGCGTTTTCCTTTAGAATGAGTTTCCGAGTCGGAGCTTGATTTATTATCTTGAATTGCTGTTAAGTCAGTGACATGAAAAAAAAGCGAGCTACACATACCTTTGGTTTCACGCCAAAATAAAGAGATGTATATACTCGTAAAGTTTGGTCGTGTTCACTTCCTGAAGTGACCTTGAAACGACTTGGCCACATTCGTCGTCCTTAGACCAAAGAAGGGAGGGGTGCAATCCACATTTTAGGACGGCAACTTTATTATATATTTAAAAAACCAAAGCATTTTCGTAGTATTGACGATTTTGAGGTAGAAATCAGTGATAGTCTACTTCATCGGCACGATAGACAATGCCGGAATCTAGTCACAATGTAAAAGAAACAAGCAAAGCGTCCTTGGGTAGTGTCGAGTGCAACGAACACTATCCAGATTTCAATTTAACCTCTGGATGCAACTATTCGAGCTCCATGGATGTCCGTGTTGCATACGCACAGAGATGAAGGCGTTTCGACTGTCCAGGCGCTCACCACTCACCAGCGGCGCCGACAGCGCGTTCGATGTAACCGTATATACTTGGTTCCGGAAACCGTAGTCTTATTTTCACATTGTTGTCTTGTGTTAACATTTCCCAGTTTTCCCAGTATTCCCTGACCGTGGCAACCCTGCATATAGAGTCAAATATTCACGGTTCATATAACCGAAATTATTTTCTTAGTATCGCACGGAGTATTTCACTCTGACGATATTTTCAAAAATTCGTGTATGGTTTTAAGACTCACCTGTGTTTTCGCAGGCTTTTACGACTGAAAAAAACCTCAATTGAGGAAATTTGAGAGGACCTGGACTCGGGACGCCTTTAACTTGAGCTCTTCAGACACTACTCGGGCGTAGCGCAGCAAGGTCAAACTTTGAAATTGAGCTCACTGGGGAATATTTTTTAGTTTGAAGCATTCTCACTAGAGGTGTGATTCATTTGCGCAGTACATTGTGAATTTTTACAATAATACGCAGAGTATGGACAGAGGAACCTCGGAGACTGAGACCAAAACTATAATCAAAGCAGTTATTTATCCATGATTATATCCACATCACACTTTTGCTCACTCAACGCGCTCAAGGAAATCCGCTTTCCATCCTCATTTGAATAGCGTTCCAGGAAATATTAGTCGTACTGTATAATTGTCGGTTTTTCATGAATTGACTGTTAAAAGCGGAAAACAAATTATATATTTCGTGCGTCCCAAACAAATACACATCCAAACTAAAAATTTCCTATTTTATATTCCTCCGCACGAAGGCATTAGGATCACTTAAATCAATCGATGAAAATCAAATTATATTAAAAATGATACCTTTAAGATAAATGAACCAATTAAGACGTTTTAAGTTGCCTCATACTGAACTGCATTTCCTCCTTTCCGAAAAATAAAATTGTGAGCGAAAGAGAGTGAATTAAAAGACGAAATATTCATTTATATGAAGATGGACAAGGACCAGAAAAAAGAACTCGAAACCACAAAAGACGAATCAAGAATACTAACGAAGATCGAAAAGTATCGGGTAAAAATGTTATTTTTTGGTCTCTGGCTTTAAAGGGTCTATGATGTTCATAAAGCAATCCAGTCGGTTAAATTGCTAACAATGACAGAATGAACCCTTTTTTCTGGCATAAATTGATGGACAAAGGACCAAAAAACTCGACGATTAATCAGCATGAATGAAGCAGTTGACAACCGATTTAGAGATATGACGCGCGGAATCTTAGGATGCGGATTGAAATTTCGAGCAATTCGTAACGTGACATCAAGTTACGATGAAGAATTGTACTTTTCACGAAAATCCCATATTGCGTGGGAATAAAAAAAAAATTCTAAATATCAAGATTTGCATATCCAGTCCTTAAAACGCAATGTTTCGTATGAGGGGCTTGAAGGACAAGGCGCACAAGTGCAGCTTTTGCTACTTCCAGAGATACGTGTTTGAAGTTTCGAAATTACATGGATCCTTGTGGCGGAAAGAAAGTTGAAGCTGACTTTTTGATGCTTTAAAATTGGAATTTGGGAGCGACTTTTTCATAGGATATGCATTAGGACAAGTTAAACTTGAAATCATGTCATCTCAATTTTTTCAAAAACTGCACTTATGCGCCTTGTCCTCCAAACCCCTCATATGTTCTTCGAATTTCAAAGCCTCGCGAAATTTTCCAGGATATTTCACAGAGATTTTCAATTTTTCATACGTTCCTTTCATTTGAAGCCATCCTGAACAAGTCTCGTTACTCCTCCTTTCATATTCTGTCTAGGGGTTCATTTACGTAGCCTCCTTCATATTTTCCCCGATTTATTGCGCCGCGTCAAATTGATCACGATAAGCCTCACCAAGGATACACGACTCATAACTCTCATGTTCCAGACACTCATCGGCTAATTTTTTCTTTTTTTAATATTTCGCCCCCCCCCCCNCAGGAGATCTATTTCGGCGCGCATTTCTCGCGTCTCGTCACATTCGTCTAGCTTTTAAGTAACCGATTAAATTTTTTAGCAATTTCTCCACTTGCGCAAAGGGGGGGGGGTGGTGTTGAACGAGGGGTGATGATGTGATCTATCTTCACAGCCCGTCTCGTTGCGGTAGGTTGCAGTTTTGAACGGGAAACCGAGGACTTTAATGGATCGCGATGGACGTTAGCACCGACAGCTGCAACACTGCTGGTGAAATATTCATAGTTTGGCCGGCGGCCAATCGGTTTCGCCTCGAAGCGGCTTTCCTCTTATTTTTTTCGGTTTCTTGTAAAAAAAGAAGACTATACCTCCTGCGTGTTAATCCCCGCGAAACTCGCGGCTAGCGCCTCGTCGGAGGGCGAATCGATCAAACGGTTCATTAATATTTGTTCTCCTAGAAATCCCATTCGAAGCTATGGTAAAAAATCGATTACTACGAGCATTCTGATAATCGATCCATTTCCATCGGTCCAATTGGTGGATCCATCGATCCATCGCACATTAGGCCACTTCGATAATTTCAACGATGTTTGGCAACGCTGCAACGAATTTTGCAATTATTCCGTGGGGCGATCGGACAGCTTAAGATCATGAATCAATCCGAATGTATTCCAGTCCTTTGCGATACATCGAATGATCTGCCATTCAAAACTGTAGAATAGGGTCGATTATCAGGGTGCTCGCAACGAGGACCTGAATAATCGATTCTTCAATATACCTTCAAATGGGTGGATATCGATGGGCGATAATTGAAGCTTCGGGACTGCGGCGTGCGGTTCTTCCTTTGTGGGAGCGTCTGTTAATGTTTGAAACGGCCGGGCCGGAGTGCCTCGGTTCTCATTACCCGGTCAATTGGAAAGTTGCGAGTATCAGACAGTGCTTCGCTGTTAAGTCCGATGGGAAATTCAGTGGGCCCGGGATTGCTGACGTCGAAGGAGAATTCGGAAAAGCTAAGAAAAAGTACTTTTGATGTGGATGCAGCAGCCTTCTTCCACAACAGGAAGGAGCGTTGTCTCTTTAGCACGGGGAAAAAACTCGATTCAGTTTTTCAATCGAGGCATTTTTCGATAAAAGGGCGTAAAAGACTTTCAATGCTGCTAAGATTATGCAATTTAGTTTTCTAGTTGTAAGTAAATTGTCCGACAGTCTACTATGATTTTTTCCCTGAATCGGCTCTGAGTTTTTCCTCGCTATTGAGTTGCCTAGGCATGGATTTCATCTGCCGCTAGCTCCAAACAAAATTTCGCAAGCTTAGTAGCAGCATTGTAAGCCTCGTACGCCCTTTTACTGAAAAAGTCCTCAATTCCGGTAACCGGAGTTTTTAGCCATAGAGACCGAACTTTGGTTCACTTTACGGAACTTTGGTAGGATGACCGAAAATGTTGGATTACCTGAACCGGAAGACTTTGGGGTTCTTTGTGAACAGAAGTTCAGTAGAAGCAGCTATATTTCTCAGGGTAAGAAAATAATGGAGAATTTGCATGCACATTTTTATCGCTTCATCTGAAAGTGTTTAAAGAGCTGATTTCACAGAATTTTTTATAATTTTTTTCTGATATGGGAAATGGTATAAAATATATATTTAAAAGTGAGAAAATGCACCGCCTAGTGACGTCATCTGGCGGCATTTCCTATTTGAACACAAGTATTTTAGCAGATTAGATCATTTTGTCATATCTCCTCCGATAATTTTTCATTTTATGAACCAAGGATATATCCTCGTGTTCAGTTCACTCAGTGGTTTCCACTTCAACACGAAATTCGTCAAATTTCAGACACCTACAAATTCTCTGTTAAGGGGTGCTTGTGGACTTTTCCAACGTGTTTCTTATATTCTGCGGGAGACTCGGACGAGGAATCAGATATTGTGGTGCCTCAGTTATAAGCCTATGTATTGGTCAATTTCGGGTGTTGGCGGTGGGCATATAATAGGAGAGTTTACGAGGTCTCATTGATGAGTATATTTATTGCGGCTGATTTCCGGATGAATAGGTCACTCCCGGGAGTCCCGGGCCCTTGGACAGTGGGGCACTGTACTGCCGTGCTAAGGAAAAACGCCGTATGAGCCTTCAGGCGTTGCCAAATTTCCTCTGATAAAATACGAATTTATTGGGGAAATAGTAAATATTTTTCTTCCAATTTTTCAGACTATTATGTTTGCAATTTAATCTAAAATATCTGAAAATTTCAAGGAAAACAATACATAAATTTCGTCAAAAATACATGTTTTATCAAGGGAAATTTGGCAACTCTCGAATGTTGATACGGCGTTCTTCCTTAGTACGGCAGTGTAATTCTCCGGCCCTCTTGTCTCAGACGCCCCTCGTTAAGTCCGTCCATCCGCTTCGCTCCGTTGCGCGCTTCCTTCGTTTCTCCTAAATTTTTCTCCGAGGAGCCCTAGAATGAAGCGAATCCTAAGCTGGTGGTTGCTTCAACTGAGCGAGTCTCTTGGTTTTTTTTTTTTTTTTTTTTTTTTTTTTTTTTTTTTTTTTTGAAAAATCCAAAGAGGAAACAAAAGCAGCATTTTAAATTCCGGGCCACGTAGAACCCCCGACTTTCACGAATCGTTTTAGATTGGCCCATCCGCCTGGTGCCCACTTTCTGGATTCCTTGTGGGAAAAAAATACGGGGTTCATTTTTCATCGAAAACATCTCGAAAACAAAGTCAAAATGCGTCGGATATTTCAGAAATCGATTCTTCAGATTTTCTTGAATAAGGGAATATATTCTGAAATGCCTGGAATAAGAGACGACCAAAAGAAACCTCAAACTAATAGAGAAGATGAAATGAGCATAGAACAAGAGACAACGTAAGGAACTAATCCCAAAATATTGAAAAAAAATAAAGAGATAAATAAAATTATTCCAATTTTTATAGTGTTATAGAAATAGTACTTAAAACATTATTTACACTGAAAAAAATAGTTCTGTTCACACGGCTCCTGCACTTCTTTTGTAACAGGCACAGAAGCTTCCGTTATGAGGACAGAGTACTCTGTTCCCACGACCGAAGTTCTGTTCTCACAGCAGAAAAATTCTGTACGTGTAACAAAGAAACTGCAGGAGCCCTGTGAACAGAAGATTCTGTCGTCAGCACCATCTTTTTTATCTGTGTAATTAAAAGCCGCAGTAAATAAAGAAATATAAATATTTGGAACAACACGGCAGTATGAATGATAACTGAGGTACTTTTTCAAAGCGTAGCGACAAATTCTCTGGAATTTTCGAAGAAAATCAGCGAGCGCAAGTTTTCGACATAGGCTTGGAGAGGCCATCAAGAGCAAACACATGTCTGTCTACATTCGTCCAATTCATAATGAAATGCAACAATACATTAAACAAAGGGCTTTTTGTACAAGTGCCCTTCCCCTTCTACCCCCTCGTTCCTGCACTTTACGACCCTCCAGACTCGCTGCACGCCACCTATCGGCGGGCCTATAAATTCTCTCAAACGGCAAGTATAGCCGGTCGCATACATTACCCGAGCAAATAAAAGCAGAGGCAAATACTGTTACGATCATATCGCATCAACAAGTACTTCGCCTGCAGAAGTGGGCGCCATCAACTCCAAGCCAGACTGCCAATTCGAGCCCGAATGAGCGGCAAAATTTCGCGAAGATTCTGGTGAAAAATGGACCGAAACACAGAATGAAACTCAACTTATAAAATGTATATGTCTCTGGTATGGAGTGCATTTTTTAGAAAGGAACCAAAATCATTCCAATGTTGCTAGGATTGTGCAAATTACGTTCTTTCCAATGAATCACTGAAATCATGCCGAGAATTAAATTTACAAAGGTCATTTGTGTCATGAATTTACAGTTTATTGGGAGTAAAGATAACTTTGTTTGGATGGTCAAGTTATTTTTGCAAGGTAAACAAAGTTGCAGAATCTTAGCGACATTGGAATGCTCTTGGTTCCTTTTTGCAAAACGCAATCCATATATTCCTATGAATATGTATCTTGGTAATATTATTACCAAGAGCCACGTTAAACTCATCAAAATTTCATGCAGAATACGTAGAAAATATCCGAGATCATCTCATGTTAAAGAATAGTATTTATAGTATACATTCGAATCGGGAAATTCAATCTTTTCGAGTCCAAAAAAACCAAGATCACCTTAACTCGAATCACTCACCTAGCACAAAAACGTCTTCTTCGGCAAGTGTTGGGTTCTCGACTTCCCGTGCATGAAGAATTTCGCGAGTAATATCGGAGTTGCATTTTCGAAGGGGTTTTTTACTCATGCAGACGTGATTGCGATTCAGGGTTGATATAACTGAAATGAGTGTATTCAACTCAAGAGATATAAAGCTGAGCAAAAATACTTTTCACAGGGCGGATCACGTTAAAATTACGTTGAGCATTTTGAAAGACGTCTTAAATACATTTCGAAATGCACATGTGGAATTTCCTCTACAAAAATGAACTATAATAAATTATAGTAGCCATAGTAGCCAATAGCAGCCAAAATAGTGGTTCTCTCCCGAAAGAACGGAACTACATTTCAATGTTGCCAAATTTCATCCCAAAATTCATTCTTACCAAGAAAATTTTAGCCATTTCTAACTGAAAATTTCACTCATTTCCTTTCCATCACATGCAATAATCAGA
This sequence comes from Bemisia tabaci, assembly GCF_001854935.1. Lineage (NCBI taxonomy): Eukaryota > Metazoa > Arthropoda > Insecta > Hemiptera > Aleyrodidae > Bemisia > Bemisia tabaci. Next base: position 359,827 of record NW_017547752.1, on the reverse strand, counting down.
AAAATTGTCGACAAAAATTACACAGGCGTATTCTGGTAAAAAATGGAATTGTTTGAGCCAATTTTGCAACCTTGGAATGGAGTAAAGTTCCTCCGGTCGGGAAAGGAACCAGAAAGGAACCAAGCCACATCAGCTTTTGCTGAATTTAACTGGGCAATTTAATTTTTTACATGGAAACGGTTGTGCAGATTTTCTTGCAAATTTCAGTAAAAAATCTCCGTAGTACGAGGCAAATTCCTCAAAATTTTCAAAGGAGCCCGCACAAACGTTCTCTCGTGAAAAATTTAAAAGTTCAGTTAAATTTGGCAAATTCTGCGATGTGGCTTGATTCCTTTCGGTTAAACGCGGTCCAATTGTTGCAAACTGTTTACATATAGTGCATTGTGCTTATTCCTTTTCAAACTTTCAAAGTCGCGTCCGCTGGGGAACTTTTCTTAAGGAGAGACTTTCTCGATGAGGATTTGATGACGTTCGGGTTGAACCGTACGACACTATTTCTCCACGGTATTTTCGACAGAGCTACAATGAGGCAGCCTTTGAAGACGGTTGTGAGGAATGTGGACCGGAAGGTGTTCCCTCCTCACACGCGCTCAATTGGACGTATTTATGCTAAAAGGAACTAAGTGCACGGGGTTTGCGTGTAGCATAGCTCTTTTTAGCATAAATACGTCCAATTGTTTTATATGCACTCGACTTGGGACATAAACTGGGTTTCTCACGCGAACACGGCCACGCCGCACAGTGGATCGAGACATTAATCAGAGGTCGGACACGAAATTTTGGACAAAAACTCCAAATTTGAGTGTTTATTTCCTGACACATAGATTTCAAGGGGTGCTTTTAAAAGAAAATTCTACAAGGAAACCAATGAAACCACTTTCAGAACCTCTAAGTTTTGTATGAACGGAGTTATAAGCGTTTGAAGTTTCCAAATTTTGGTTCGACCTCCCCTATCGACTCGAGCCACTGTGCGACGGTGGCAAAAGCGCAGCGCGGAGCCCGACGCGACTGGCAAAACTCGAATTTGCAAAACGAGCGCAGACTCTAAAGTTGAGCGGATCGCCGGAATTGCCACTTGATGTAGGCCGCGAGGGTGGTCTTACGCTCAGTGTAAAATACGGATTCACGCTTACAATCAGAGCGAAGGTGTAAAATTTTCATTCCAAGGATCGAACCTACACTCAAATAGAAAATAACTAAACCGACAAAAGTTGGGCCGACAACCCTTCTCGCGGACTATATGGACATTACCGTCCGTTGCGGGCTCATGGGCCGAAAGTTCTATAGACAAAGCGACAGAGAAAGAAGACATTGGGAGTATGGAGCGATCTTATTGGTTGAAATGGGTGGTTCCTATGGACTAAGGGAGCAAATGATGGACTGACTATGGCGTCTCTCGTGGGTTGCCGTTGGTTAGTATATTACCTACCTCTTTTATCCATTGCAACCACCCGCTTTCATATCCCTTTTGTCGTCTTTTTTGTCGATAAATTTCAACATTCAGTCCGCTGGACTCGCTGCGGTCAAAGCTACGGCTCCAGCATCCGGAACTTTTGGGCTCTGCGCCGGGAACAAGTGGAACGTCCGAATAGCGCGTAATTTTTTTTTTCAGTGTTTCTCTATAAAGACGAGAGTACCTATATAGCGAGAGTATGGACAGATCGCTTCATAGAGGGCTTAGGGCCCAAAAGTGCACCAGCCCGTGTTCTCCTAACCAATTTCTAACACAAAAATTTTCACTGCCAGTCAGCAGAGTCTGCAGATTCCAATTCTAACCAAGATGGCCAAGAATGTACATAAATGAGCGTTCTTCCGCAAAAATGACTAAATTCATGCACAAATTTAGTCAAATACGTGCTTTATAAACGACGGTTCGTAACAATATTATTGTATAAGTAAATCGCTCTGGATAATTGAAATTCATAGGTTGGCTGCATTTCTGGGCCGTAACTTTATTCGCGGAGGCATCATCGGTGAAGGCCTGATGGATTTTTGGATTTTCATATCTGTCTATACTCTCGCTATATAGGTACTCTAATGAAGATGATCCGTACTTTTTTCCTGATTCAAATTAAAAGGTGAAAAATGAAAATAATACTTCAACATGATCTGAAAAACTCTCGCGGGGATTTTGGTGCGAGGATTGGAGTTCGAGTCTGATTGGATTAAAACGCGATGGAGAACAAAAAAGTTGGCGGAGGTTGTCGGTAAGAGGCCCTCATTAGAGTTATATCCGAGGCTTTCAAACTCGAGAGCACTTGCCTCGGGAATATTCAAATGGAGTCGCCGTGGATTATGAATAGCGTCCTCCGATTCTATGCTTTCCGCCGGGCAGGAGCCTACGGAAAACTAGTCTAAGTTCATCTCAACTCGGTTGCAACTCTCCGGCGTGATTGTCACGCTGCGTCGTAGACATCCCATTCCGCGCGACTAGCATGATTTATTCACTAACTTATCCTACAATCCGAGATTATCCGCGCCCTTTCCAACCCCTCGCCCATAGGCGGTTCTACGGGGGTGCCAGTGGGTGCCGGGCACCCCGAAGCAAAAATTAAGTACGGTTACTGGAACCGTGAAAGAGGCTTTTGGGCAAGTAAACGCGTCAAGAAAAAATCGTATTATGAAGCGTAAAAAATTGGCAATATTTTTATTTCATGAATTTTTTAAATCTGAAAATTGATCTAAAAAAGACCAAATTACTGCTTTTAAAGATTCTGTATTCGCTCACACTGAAAAAAATCCCAGCAATCAATCGAAAATGTTTTAAACGGAATTAATATTGATAGCCGTGTTTTACAAAGATTATACTGTTTTTTTTTATGGTAAGAATGCAGTTTTGGTGAAAAGTTTTGCTAAAAATTTTCCACGTTGAATTTATAAGTATTTAAGTAGAAAGAAAGGAGAGAAAAAGAGAAAGGAGGGTAGGAATGGGATAAAACTTGAGGGCCGGAAATTAGGCCTCCCCTGAGCGACCGTCCCCTTTGGGGCCGGTCTCCGACATTTTCCACCTCTGGGCACCCCCAAACATGAAGGTCTAGAACCGCCTATGCCCTCGCCCTCTATTATATATTCATAGTGCAATATCACGATTCTGATAAGTGTACGTACAGGGAGAGGGGTGGGAGGGGGCCTTTGAACAACGGGGAAATTGGGTCACCAGGGCTGTGAAATTAAGAAAGGCCTCTGTGATTGCAAAACTCTTGTCCATCGAGGAGAAAGATTCAATGTTCAGCAAGGAAATTATACCCTCACTATTGATGTGATAGTATTCGACGGGGCCAAACAGGTCGTCTGGTATGGTCATGTTGACGGGAAAGCAAAGAAAGGCTGCTAAAGAATACGGTTGATTGGGTTCCTCCTGGGAGGAGGTGGAGGGGACGACAACCAGTGAAAAGGTGGTGACGGGGGGTTTAAATGCACTGAGAAAAAACTATGGCTTATAAACCTATTAGAGGTAAATATGGAACACCACTAATAGTAGTACCTCTACATATAATAATAGCACATATACCTTAGTTATGGTCTCTGTACCTTAATTAGGTACAGAGACCTTAGTATGGTTCACAGACCGAGAATCATTAGTTTATTTACGACTATTATAGGTGTTCCATATTTACCACTAATAGGTTTATAAACCATAGCTTTTTCTCAGTGTGGAATGAGGGAGTGCCAACTCCCTGAGGGGCTGTACGAGGACAGGGCACTAAAACGCTAGAGAGCGCTGTAAAAGCGGCTCTTATTTATGTCTTTTTGGTGGTGTTTTTTCTAGAAGTCTGGAAAATGTGCCAAAAGGTGGAAATTCGAACTGCCCATCACAACAAGATTACCGGTTTGAGTTTTAAAAAAATTTGATTTTCAAATTTCCGTGTTAAACACGTATTACTCTCACAAGCTTTGGGTCAAAGTTTTAAGCCATGATAAGCACTGTGAATGATGCAATGCGTTTTTAATGCACAGTTGTTAAGACTGGCAACACCGCCGATAAAAAACAGCGGTTTTCTATGATTACAATGACTCGTTTTTCGTCCTCAGACTTTAAGTTGCTGCTAAATAGTCAATTTTTGGAATTTTTCCGTGTGCCTTCCAAAATATGCAGAACTAACCCATCTAAGCTGAAGGAGAGAGGCTGGAGTAAACTTCACGAGCTTAAATTCTTCGTGAAAGCAAGACGTAAAAGTTTAAAAGTTGATTTCCTCGTAAAATTTCATCAAAATTTGTAGTTCGAGCCAAAAATTCATGCCCTACACCTCCCGTTGACTTTGTACGTAACATGTACGACGGATGTTGAGGGACGTGAACATGCACAAAATCATGAATGATATTTCGGCAAGCTTTACAAAATTTCCCCCTATATTTTTCTCTCGTTGTAATGACGCAATAATACAGGTAAGAAAGGTAAACCACAAAATGAAATAGACTCTTTTGACTGCCTCTCCATGGTGAATGAGAGGGGAAAACATTCGATAGCGTTATTACACCAATAACAATCATTAGGATTGGATGAGATGAATGAACAAACACATTTTCAACGCTAACATCTGAAAACAGTCTCGGAACAACTTAAGTACCTGAATGTTAACTTTATGAGCTGTATTCGAGACAGATGAGTCAACGAAAGCGAGAGCTTTATGTTTGAAACGATTGCCGTCTGGACCTGCAAAGCTCTCTATCTGCTGTTGACTCAAAATTGTTTGCGAAACATTATTTGACGAGCTTTACTCTTAAGACTTGCTTCAGAGATACGTTTCCCGCAGGGATGTCGCAGGATGTCCCTAATAATAGCTGAGCCGTGAAATGTGACATTTTCGGATAGGAGTCGGAAAAGTATTGAGCCGCAAGGGACGAGAGTTTATGGAATCGAAAAGGGTGGTCCGTGGAAATGGACTTAAAAAAAGGGTACTCCGAGTGCCTGTTGCCTGACCAATTAAACATTGAGGGACGAACTTAAGTACAATTTAAGATATATTCTGTGTTATTTGGACCGCGTTAAGCAACAAGGAACCAAGCCACATCATCAGCTATAGCCGAATTCAATTCGGCAATTTATGAGTTTTTGCATGACAATGACTGTCCGAATTTTTGTGCAAATTTCAGAGAATTTTCTGCATAGTACGAAGCAAAATCCTTAAAATTTTGAAAGGAATCCGCACAAACGTTCTCTCGTAAAAAAATTAAATTGCCCGGTTAAATCTGGCATTGCGACGGTGAAACTACCAAACCACGTATCTCGGTTTGCGACGTCGCAGACTTCCTGTGATACTTTATTTTTTAAATGAAAAACTACTTAACGTTTAGTCTTGAAAATTTCTGTGATTTTTCCTTTTAGTGCGGAGAAAATTCTGTGAAAATTTCAAGGAATGTAACTGATTTGGTCGACTTCAAAAAAATAAAATGCGAGCGTAGATTTTTAAACACCGCAAACGAGATACGTGGTTTGGTAGTGTCACCGTCGATTGGCTGACGCGGCTTGGTTCAATTCTGCTGAACACGGTCCATATCATTCATTTCAAAAACGTGGATACGGTAAATATTGGAAACTGTTCTCATCGTCAATATTGTCTTTCTCTATTTTTCATAAACCTTCCAGAATTAAAAAACATTACTATCTCGATGGTGCCGCCGATGCTTAATGCTAAGCGGTATCTCCTCATTTGGACGCATTTATGTTAAAAAGAAATATGTGGGACATAAACCCTATGCCCATAGTTCCTTTTAGCATACATACGTCCATTTGGTAGACACTCTGTGTTGTATTCATTGTTGTGACTAAAATAGCTATTCTGCTCATATAGCTATGTATTTTAAATTGTGATTCAGGGAGATATGAGGAGATCTTTAACATTCCACCATAAAAAGACAGTTTTAATGAACTTGGCGTGAAATTTAGTGATTGAACTCTGAATTTGGATCCGTACATAAGTTTACAATAATTGTAGCAGCAAGGAAAAGCGAATTCCAACGGGAAGTATGATGCTGTAGGTTGGGTAAAAATAAAACTAGGTCCGTATACCTATTCAACAATCAAAACTTCGTCAAAATCATGAAATTCATACGTTACGATTGGCGATACTCACGATGGCAATTCAACGTTCGCAATGGAGCTCTTGCTTGCGTCAGAAATTTGCGATTTAATTACCGACTCCTCTGTAAAATTTCCCGAAAAATACGATGGTGCCGCTGATTTTCTCTGAAATCAACTTCAAAGCTAAAAAAAAAGCTATCAAAGTTGAGGCCGGAATGGAGGGGATATCCCAAGCTACCTCCAAGCCCCTCTTTATAAGGACCGACTCTCTCTGCAAAGATAGGGAGCGTGTACAATAGCAAGTTTACCGTGTTTTCAGTTTTGGCGTTCCCAAACAAACAAAGCGGCAACCCTGCTATTGTACTTGCTCCCTATTTTTGCAGAGAGAGTTTGTCCTTATATACTACCGTGCTGAGGAAAAACGCCATATGAACCTTCAGGCGTTGCCAAATATCCTTTGATAAAACACGAATTTCTTGGTAAACATATGAATAATTTTCTTCCAATTTTTCAGATAATTTTGTTCGCAATTTCACCGGAACTTCATGAAAATGTCAAGGAAAAATATTCATAATGCCTAAAAAATAAACGTTTTATCGCAGGAAATTTGGCAACTCTCGACTGTTCATACGGCGTTCTTCCTTAGCACGGCAGTATAGAGGTGTAGTATTCCCTTCATTACAGACTCAATTTAAGAGCTTTTTTCGAGCTTTGGAGTTCGTTCCAGAGAAACCCGGCGGCGCCATCGTATTTTGCGCGAAATTCTACGTTAGAGTCAGTACTAAAATCTCAAATCCCTCACACATGCAAGAGCTTCATTAAGGTTCTTTTCCGAAGATTACATCACTGAATTTTACTCGAGGTCAGAGGCGGATCCAGCAATTCGGCAACACCGGATTTTCTCCTGTGCTAAATAATCGATTCCTGTCGGAGCACTTGGTCTCTTCAAGAGTCGATACATTTCCATAGGTTTAAATGGAGAAAAGGAGGTCTTACTAGATTTTCTAATAAAAAAACAATTCAACTTAAATGGCCATAATGTGCAACGCAAGAAATTAAGCACTACAGCATATGACATCTCGTCAAAATTTCACGTAAAATGCGACAAAGACTTCAAAAATTTTCAGAAAGAGTTTCCCGTGTCGTATACTGTCAAGCATATGGGGCCTCCCTGAAGAATGCAGCTATAAGCAAGTACGGTCAAAACAGCAGAACTAAGGGCCATGTAGGTCTGTCCCATATGGTGTTTACAGCGTGATTAAGGGAAGATCAAGAGAGCACTCAACCTAGTTCCAACTTTTCCGAGCCTGCAGTAAAATTCAAGCGTATGACTTTGGAAATGGAATATTGCAAGGGATAATAGATTCGTCGGTGCAAAAAATACAAGATATGAAAGAAAAAATCCACAGTTTTTACACACTTCTGAGGGTCTGGGCCCATCTTCATACTCGCAAAATCCCTGACGTTAGATCTTTGAATTTCTGTTATTTTTTGAGTGGCAAATGATTGCAAATCCTTTCGCGAATTTATTTCTTCTAAGGTTGTGCTGTTGAGTCACACTCAACATTCGCAAATTGTCATTCATGAGGTGCGAATGTTATGGAGATCCTAAGATCTCCCTCGTGAACCATACGCGGCCGTTCGTGGAAAGAATCAGCGTAAGGAACAGCTAGGGATACACCTTTGAAAAGGGTTTCTAAGCGGCAAGACTAATTGGATTGCACTTCGCAAAAAGGAACCACGAGCATAGCAATGTTGCTAAGATTGTACAACTTCTTTTGTCTTGGGAAAAACCTGATTATCCATTAACAGTTCCTATTTTACTCGCTGTAAACTGTTAATCTAAAATAAAAATTACCATGTAAATCTCATATTTCGTCATTATTTCAGTTATTTTACTGCGAAGGATGAATTCGCACAATCTTAGCACCATTGCAATGCTTCTGGTACCTTTTGGCAAAATGCAAATTAATTTCCGGACAGAAATGAAACGCGTCTCAAGACGGTGATACGTTAATCAAAGTTGCTGGAGGAGCGGGTGACGCAAAACGAACCTGTCGAATCGATAAAGAGCTCCCCGGGCCCAGCGCGTCCGCCGTCCGTGACAGTTCCTGAGGCTCGGAACGGGCCACCAGACGGGCGATCCGGAGCGGATTAAATCATCGGAAAAGATAGATAAAGACGGGTATCGGGCGAATCAATACCAGCTGAGCGGGCCCGCGACCCGGCAGCCCGGGTCCGCGGCGGCCACAGGTTTCCCCGGCTTCCCGGCCCGGAAAAACATGACTGGGACTTACCGGAACTTCGGCGACGGTGATGCTCCTCGGCTCGCACAAAAATATCCACTGGAATTAAAGGAACGGACAAGCATTCGTTCGGGCAACTCGAGCGGTGCGGACACTTCTCCGGGCCGACGACGCGCAGCGGGGAGAGAACACAACTGAGCTTCCAGGTTTTCACGCCCCTATCGCCTGGGCCCGGGTCCCCGACGTACAGCCAGCGCTATCTGTCGCGCCGCGCGCCCACTACGCCTTCTCGCCACCGCCGCGCTGCGCGGTGATAACGTCGTAGCCAAACTCCCGTCATAGCCGAGAGAGTAACCGTTTACGGGAGAGAATTGCCTTCTCTGTGCCGCTCTCTGATTGGTTCATCAGTTTTAGGTTATCATGGAGCTCCAAAGTTGGACCAATGTAAACAAACCCGAAATTTTTAATGACTTTCAAAAAAAGGTATATAATTAGAATTCTAGAACAAACTCGATGGCCTCTGTCAATAATACTTGAATTTAAGATATATATTTCGGGTTTATACCTCCAAATCGCAGACTCGTAAGTTATACAATAAGATAAGACAAGATTACTGTCGTGCTGAGGGAAAACGCCGTATGAGCCTCAGATGTTGCAAAATCTCCTTCTACAAATCGTGAATTTTCGGAAAACTTATGAACATTTATCTTCCAATTTTAAAGAGGATTTCGTTCGTAATTTGGTCTAAAAAGTCTCAAAATTTATCGGCTGAGAAATTAATAATTAACACACTCAAGGGTTCATTTTCGGCAAAAATATCCATTAAAGGTCGATCCGAACTCAAGTCAGAAGTTGATCATTCAAAAATGTCTATCGCATCTAAAATCACGTCTAGAACTTTGTAGAACTTTATCGTCATCTTGTTTTTTAACATTGAGCCAAACTAGGAGCGGAGGGGTTGGGGTTCGTGTCTCGTATCCTCGCGCCGTCGTAAACGCGCATCCTTTCTCTCGCTTCATTTCAATATTGTGTTCGTTTGCGTTTGTCTTACTCGTAATGGTGCTTCAAGCACTACGTGAGTAACACAGCCAAACGTAGGAGAGATGTGTTCGGGCCTCTTTTTTAATTTTTCTCCCGAATCTGAGCGACACCTCATTGACAGCATGTAGCAGAGCATTGAGAGCGCACGCTGCGCGTCATCGCGCCTTCAATTTTTCAGACGCAGCACGGACGTCCATCAAGTACGAATAGTTGTATCTCTGCGCCGTCGTAAACGCGCATCCGTTCCCTCGCTTCATTTCCAGATTGTATTCGTTTGCATTTGTCTTCGTAATGGTGCTTCAAACTAGTAGCATAGAGCAGAGCATTGCGAGTTCACGACTCACGCCATCGCGTCTTAAATTCTTCATATACAATGTGGACATCCATCTTGCGCGAATAGTTGTATCGCGTCTCCAATTTAGATATTTATAGATATTTAAACACGAGTTAGCTTTTACTATACGGTGGACTATGTATTTTACAGTCTCTTATCTACCGCACGCCATCCGTAGGACGTCTATCTTTGAACCAATTCATTAATAATCACAAATTATTTGTTTAACTTAAACTTTTTTGAAAACCGATTATATGACATCAACAATAATAATCGTTTCTAAAGCTGCACAGTTATGACTCTGAACACCAGGGCAACTATTTTTACGATACCGAGGGAGCATATTATTCCCTGAAAATTTATTCCGACCACTCAAATAAGTTTGCTGTCAAGAAAAAAAAATACGTTTAACAAATACGTTTAAAAGTTTATTAAACACGTTTGATATGTTCTAGAAAACCATTGGACTACGGTCATTATATTGACGTGTTAAGATCATTTAATGTGCTGACAGAGAAAATAATTTGTTTCGTCAATCGGGTCCCGAAAAGAGGTATTTAGTTTGAATAAGACGGTCTCAGTTTGTTAGGCGCAAAGTTTCGTGAGGCCCGAGGCTAGCTCAGAGAGAAGAAAGCAACGAGACTAAAAACGCCTTCATTTCGAGGGAATATACGACACGCATGGCTGATGCTGTTCAGGTTGCTCGATATACCTCGGATACAACATTGTCCGTGAACGAATCGACGATGACGTCAATTTAAATGTGAAGCCAAATTATATCAGATGCATTCAGTACGATATTTACCAAGACGAGACTTTGTATAATATAATCGATTATTAGTAATTTTTAGGAATAAAAATTAAATCTTTGACCAGCAAGTTCTCATTATCCGAAACTCCGACAGTATGCATTCGACCACGACTTAATTCATTTGCGTTCTTTTTTGACTGACAAAACAGAATTCGACAATTCTGCCGTGCTAAGGAAGAACGCCGTATGGACATTCGAGTTGCCAAATTTCCTTTGATGAAATGTTTATTTTTGAGGGAAAATATTAATATTCTCCCTTGCTATTTTTAGGAAATTTAAATCAAAATACGAACAAAATTCTGTGTAAAATTGGAAGAAAAATATTCTTAAGTTTACCAGGGAATTAGTGTTTTTTCAAAGAAAATTTGGCGACGCCTGAAAGTTCATACGGCGTTTTTCCTTAGCACGGCTGAATTTAAGTAGGTTCAAGAGTATGTGAAGGGGCCGGGAAAGCTCGAGCATAAAAAATCGGGCACGGCAAACCTGTAGAGTATCTGGCGAAAAATCTCTGCGAACTGGAGTGCGATTGAGACCTTCAAACGTGGAGTCTCGTGGAGCTAATGGAGCTGGATCATATAATCTTTCCACCCCCACCCCTCACTTTGCGAGGAAAATGCGCCCCAACACGCCTCCCCAATCGTCTGACCTACATTCTCGCCGCGCTCCGTTGTTCCGAGTTCCCGACTTCCCGAGTCACCGATGCTCGTTCAAAGTGTATCAGCAATGGTATTCAGACGCTTTGAAGGGGTTTTTAGCGGGCTGTCAACAACAGGAGCCCTGCTCACGCTACGCCCGCCTCGTCGAGACGGTTGGATATTAAGAGTGGTGAAATTGGTGTTTCCTTTGTTGATCAGTCTCGTGAGAGAGAATAACAATTAAGATTGTGTCTTACCTGTTGCAGCATCAACGACATCAACGGTCGTTCTCGGCTCATTTGATTCTATCTTGACAGTTGTCTCCTTAGTGACGGGCGCCGAGCCTGAAATTAAATAAAAAAAATTTCCTCTCATTTAAAGAACATATCATGCTTTTGGACTAGACCAAAGACATAAAGACGGAGGGCTAAAAGCAAAAAATGAAGCTTCTTTTCAACCACCTCTACTATTGGCTAGAGGATTGGCGGGGAAATGGGGACAAGTTTGAAATTGAAATGTAGGGCGGGAACTAAATAAAATTGCGGAAAAAAAGTATTCTAGGTTGATTTTTGCCCAGATTCACTTACCCACTCATATTTTTTTAACTTTAGGTTAGTTTTGGTCCGTCGTCGACCGATTAATCTCATTTGGGAGTAACGGTCATCTAGCACTGTAACGGCCTGTTTGAACCTGCAGAACCACCATGAGCAGAAGAAAAACTAACTTTATCTGAGATTACTGCCTGTTACCGAGCAAAAGTAGGTGTACTATATTAGGACGCAGACCGAACTTTCTTAATATAATCGTTTTAGGCATTTAAAACACGTTTAGAAGAAGAAATAAGGAAAAATCAAGAGGACAAGTTCAAATCAAATTTCCGTTTGCCGCCATGGATTCCCGCGCTCATTTACACACTCACACAAGCACCCAGCGCCAAACCAGGCTTCACTTTTTTCCCGTGCTTTTAGATACGAGCACTCCGTCTTTATGTCTTTGGACTAGACGTACGTTACGTTTAAGTTGAAACCGATAAATGTGTTAAACGACGAGGAATGATACGCATGAATTCAAAACAATGCATTTGTTTTTTTCGAGGAGGTTTTATAATGGAGAATTTGCATGCAATTTTTTTAGTGCTTCATCTGAAAGCTGATTTCGCAGTATTTTTTATAATTTTTTTCTGGCATGGAAAATTGGAGAAAAATCGATTTTTAAGTGAGAACATGTGCCGCCTTATGACGTCGTCTAGCGGCATTACCCATTTAAACACATGTATTTTACCAGATTAGGTTATTTTGTCATATTTTCTCCAAAAATTGTTCAATTTAGAAACCAAGGATATCCTCGTACTCAGTTTTCCTAACAGTTTTATTTTAAAGATGAAATTCACAAAATTTAAGACACCTGCAAATTCTCCATTGAAAACACTTTTTTTAAGAAGATTATTATAAAATCAAGCAAACAAAGAAACATACTGTGCCAGTGCATGCAGAAAGTTCGTCGTCGTCAAGATCAAGGAACATGTCTCCATTCCAAGGTTGCGAAATCTTCTCACCCAAGTCTTTTCATCTCATAGAATTGACTGCGCAATCTCGGTAACAAGTTTTGCTGATTTATGACAGTAATCCGTGGAAAAATCTGTAGAATTATTGTCAAAAAAAAAAAAAAAAAAAAAAAAAAAAAAAAAAAAAAANAAAAAAAAAAAAAAAAAAAAAAAAAAAAAAAAAAAAAAAAAAAAAAACTTCACGAATAAGATAAAAAAATTGGGAGAGTAAAGTTTGCAACGTTGGAATCTTGTTACGTTCCTTTATGTATGGGAGATAAATATTTATCAAATACGATGTCTGCTCAATTAAAAACCGGATTTTGGTGATAACTAGCCCCCCGCGCGTCCGGGAAAGGCTTTCTTGAACTTTCCTGAAAGCTGATAATTAAGGATAGAGCTCTACATTCACAAATTTGAAAAATTCGAACCATCGCCGGAAAATCGCTGAAAATGATGTAAGAATGAAGTGGCGGATAACAGATCAGCTCACACGTATCGTTCAAATACTTCTAATGAGACACTCTCCTTTTACCTGTTCGCAGCTTTTTCGTTGAGTTTGGACGGAACTCAACGAAACTTTGGACTCCGTCCAAACTCAACGAAAAAGCCGCGAACAGGTAAAAAGAAAGTGTTTTATTAGAAGTATTAGAACGATACGTGTGAGCTGATCTGTTATCCACCACTTCATTCTTACATCATTTTCGGCGATTTTCCGCATCACAACGCTGACTGCGCGGATCAGCAAAACCGCGTAACTGCATAAAGTTCCCATTGGAATAGACGCGCTTCTTACAATAGGACGGGAGGACGGAGTAAGCAGAGGGCCCCCGCCCCCTTCACCAGAGGATTCCGCTGCGTCACTGAGGGAGAATCCAACTCTGCTGTGCTAAGTAAGAACGTCGTCTTAGTGTCCGGATCTTGCCAAATTTCCCCTCACATAAATTTCGCATTTTTGGGCCTAACTTTTTGACCCATCCTCTCCCCGTAATGGACCACCAGACAAGGTACGAATTTAAGCAATCTGATCCACGTTTCTTAACCAAAATTTCACGGAAAACACGAATTACACAACGGAAATTACTGAAACCAACTCCTAACGAAGATATTAACGTTTTTATTTCACATTGGTTTCGAGGAATTTGAACTGCCCGCTCACAAGAAATTCAAAGCTCTACGTGAGTTAAATTGCGCACTACAACGGTTTCAGCAAGCTTCTCAATCGAGCAATGTTCATTTCCCACCATGTGTTGTTCAAACTATAAGCAATTTGCTATAGCTGAGTCACAGCGTCAAGATTGAGGTTGCCAGATTTTTATATCGCAAAGACTGTCATGATAAAGTTTAGCGCGCAATGTGAATTACGTAGAGCATTGAGTTTTCATGAGCGGGTGCTTTGAATTCACGTATCAGGAATCATTTAATACCTTCGTGAGGAGTTAATTTTGGTAATTTTTGTTGTGCGCATCGTGTTTTACGTGAAATTTTGGTTAAGAAACATGTTTCAGAATGCTGAAATTCGTACCTTGTCTAGTGGTCCATTAGAAATCTCCTACCCCCTTTGTAGACTTACATGAGACTGCCTTCACTTGACCGCCCCCCTGCCCAATATTCAGAAAATTACACAGAGAGTCTGGAAAAAACAAGAAATCGTCACCTTCCGGCCAAAGTATCACAAGCGCCATGCGACGTTTCAAAATTTCCGCCGCGATTTTATTTTTTTACAGAGAAATTTTTGGTTGAATCTATTTGAAAATTTCACTGAATTTTATCGGCAGTGCAAAGAAAATTCAGTGAAATTTTCGGACAGCTTCGTTGAACGATTTCTCTGTAAACAAATAAAATGACGGTGGAAATTTTAAAACGTCGCATGGCGCTTGTGATACTTTGGCCGGAAGGTGACGATATAATATTTTTCTTGGGATATATATATATATTATAATTAAAAAAAGGAAGACTGCGCTTTACTCCTTCTTTCCCTTTAAAATCCCCTGAGGCAAGCTCAGGCCCCCTACCCCCATAAGTAGTTTACGTAATACTTGAACAGTCCCAAAGTTAAGAATAATTTTCCTTCAAATTAGCCCTCGCAATTTTCGAATACAATTCCTGCGGGCTGATTATTCAAGTAGACGGACAAAGAAGGCAAAACTAAAATTGAACGATTCTATTGGCGGAAGCGGGTGGTTGCAATCGACGGAGGGGGTAAGTAAAAAGACTAACTAACGGTTAACCACGAGAGACTTTGCAGCTTTCCCATCTAACCTAAAACAACAACCTGTTTCAACCAATGGGATCGTTCTATTTTCCCTTTTTCTCACCGTTTTGAATCGCTGCATCTATCATCAATATCAATTATCAGCCCGTTTAAAAAATAATCAGAAAAATATAGACAAGTTTTCTGGAAAAATCGTACTTTTTGGGGATAAATTTGGCAATGGCGAATTCTCATACTGCGATTTTTCCGAGCATGGTAGAAAAGAGAGGGAGATACTGTGCAGCGTGCAGTACACCACCCTCGCAGCCTCCGCATTCCTGACACTCGTAATTAAGGGTGTTGAGCATCGGCACCCCTGATCCACCCTGGATACAAGGCGAGGGTGCTTTTGTCCAACAAGTGGGGTGTTTCCTACAACAGTTACCCACTTAGCCACTATACCACTCTCGAACGCTATTTATTTCTACGGAAGGAACCATCTTCGTACCCGAGAAAATGTACTTTGAGTTTAATCCTAAGACAAGTTGGGAAAACACGCATGTGCGGAAGAGGCGTGCAATGAACCAACGATCAAGATTAGATCGGGAATTTCGCAAATTGAGATTTTGCATGTGTGAGGAATCTGCGATTTGACAATCGATTCTTATATAAAAGTTTGCGAGAAACACGTGGTGCCACTGGTTTTCTCTGAAATTAACTCCCATGCTCAAAAAAAGCTCTCAAGTTGAGGTCAAAATGGAGGTGACATCCCACGCTATCCTGAGAGTCCACCTCTACCTCAAGACAATCTCTCCATGCAAAGATAGGGAGCCAATACATTGACAGGGTTGCCGTGTTTTCAGTTTTGGAGTCCCCAAATAAAGTGGCAGCCCTGTCAATGTATTTGCTCCCTATCTGCGCATGAAGAGTTTGCCTTGATGTAGAGGTGGACTCTCAGGATAGCGTGGGATATCCCCTCCGTTTTGGCCTCAACTTTGAGAGCTTTTTTAGAGCTTGGGAGTTGATTTCAGAGAAAACCAGTAGCACCATCGGGTTTCTCGCGAACTTTTACAGAAGAATCAACAGTCAAATCGCAAATTTCTCACACATGCAACATCTCCATTTCTCAAATTACGAGTATCGCAGACAAATTTTTCTTACACAGTAGGTGGTAATATCAACTGGACTGCATCCAATCCTGCGATAAGAAACAAATATTCCTGACTCAGTAGTAAAAGAGGCGGTGGCGTTCAGTGCTTTGCGATACATTGATTTATCTGCCATTTAAACTTATGGAAAATAATCGATGGACAGGGTGTTTGGAACGAAAACCTTCTTAATCGATTCTTCACCATAGCTTCAGGTGGGGAAATATCAATAGTCGACCACTCACGCATCTCGCCACTAAAAAGAGGCTATCAGCACGGAAAAACCAATGGCACGTATGTTTTTTGTAAAATGAGCTGAAAATAGTAGTTCCTGATCAGTGGCGTGGCGTGAATTGCGATATATAGGTTGTTATGCCATTTGAACCTATTGTAAAGAATCAATTATTAAGGTGTTCGCTGCGAACACCCTGTTTATCGATCCTTTTCCATAGGTTTAAATGACATAGCAATCGATATATCGCTATTCACGCCACGCCACTGTTCCTGATTGCAAAATGTAATACAATTGTCTCGACGTTTATGTTGGATTAGCTTTGTCATTAGACAAGATAGTCTACAATTTTTGATGACACACATGTGCAATTAATAAATAAAATGATTTGATGCCCTTTTCTGATGATTTCTGCCCTAACTTTCTACATGTAAGTCCAAAACGCAACCACACTAACAATCATGCATTACACAGCGCCTACTGCTGCCAATTATGAAATGAAAAAAAAAACCTTTTTATACAGTCAAAACCAGGTATGCAAAAGTTCATGAAACTTTGGAATGAAGTTTCAAAAGATTTTAGGAAATCTCATTAGTTCTCACTAGTTTAAAGCACCATTACGAATAAGACAAACGGAAACAAACACAATATAGAAATAAAGCGAGGGAAAGGATGCGCGTTTACGACGGCGCAGAGATACAACTATTCGTACTTGATGGACGTCCGTGCTGCATCTGAAAAATTGAAGGCGCGATGACGCGAAGCGTGAGCTCTCAATGCTCTGCTATATGCTGTCAATGAGGTGTCGCTCGGATTCGGGAGAAAAGTTTAAAAAAAAAAGGCCCAAACACATCTCTCCTACCTTCAGCTGTGTTACTCACGTAGTGCTTGAAGTACCATTACGAATAAGGCAAACGCGAACCAACACAATATGGAAATGAAGCGAGGGAAGGGATGCGCGTTAATGGCGGTGCAGAGATACAACTATTCGTACTTGATGGACGTCCGTGCTGCGTCCGAAAAATTGAAGGCGCGATGACGCGAAGCGTGAGCTCTCAATGCTCTGCTGGATGCTGCCAATGAGGTGTCGCTCAGATTCGGGAGAAAAGTTAAAAAAGAGGCCCGAATACGTCTTTCCTGTCTTCGGCTGTGTTGATACTCGTTCTTTCTTCTTTTTTCAGGTTCCTGTCTGAGCCCGCGTTTTCTCAAAACTTGAATTTTTTACTTACTCTGCCGTGCTAAGGAAGAACGCCGTATGAGCCGTCACACGTTGCCAAGTTTCCCTCGATAAAAATAAATTGGGAAAATTGTTTTCCGAAATGTTCAGCCAATTTTGTATCCGATATAATCTAAAATATCTGAAAATTTCAAGGAAAAATATGCACAACTCTCTTCAAAAATACATGTTTCATTCGGGGAGGTTTGGCAACTCTCGAATGTTCATGCGGCGTTCTTCCTTAGCACGGCAGAACTGTGATCGAGTGCAATAACTTGCAACTTGCATAGCTCGCGGGAATCACCACCCACCCCTCCACCTCCCACCCCTCCCCCTCCCCTCCGACACCCACCCTTGGGAATGAGTCATACTCCTCAGGGTGCGGGGAGAGGGTGGAGGGAGGAGGGGGAAATCTGCGCCGCGACGCAATGCGATGCACCCGTCTCGGCGACACCCTTGCACCCTCCCCCTCCCCCTCCCCCTGACGTCACCCCCTGACTCGGCCGTGGCGGGCCGCGGGATTCCTTTCGGGACGCCCAGACCGCGAGAGCCGCTAAGGTTACGCTCATGAAGGGATTCCGCGTCTTGTGTACACACCCCTGTCAGCACTCCTGTGCTAAGCCAGAACGCCATATCGACGGTGAAACTACCAAACCACGTATCTCGTTTGCGGTGTTTAAAAATCTACGCTCACATTTTATTTTTTTGAAGTAGACCAAATCAATATCATTCCTTGAAATTTTCACGGAATTTTCTCCGCACAAAGAGGAAAAATCACAGAAATTTTCAAGACTAGACGTTAAGTAGTTTTTCATTTAAAAAATAAAGTATGACAGGAAGTCTGCGACGTCGCAAACCGAGATACGTGGTTTGGTAGTTTCACCGTCGATATGAGCCTTCGGGCGTTGCCAAGCTTCCTGTGACAAATCACTAGTTTTCAGTAAAGTTGGTGAATATTTTTCTTTCGATTTCTCAGATAATCTTGTTCAGAATATGGCCGTTTACTAAAAATTTCATGGAAAAATGGACCGCGTTAAACAGAAAAGGAACCAAGTCACATCAGCTATTGCCAAATTTAATTAGGCAATTTAATATTTTACGTGAAAACGGTCGTGCGGCCTTTCTTGCAAATTTCAGTGGATTTTCTCCATAGTGCGAAGCAAATTGCTTAAAATTTTCAAAGGAATCCGCACAAACGTTCTCTCGTAAAAAATTAAATTGCCTAGTTAAATTTGGCAATAGCTGATGTGGCTTGGTCCTTTCTGTTTAACGCGGTCCAAATGTTCATAATTTTCCTCAAAAATAAACATTTTTCAGAGGAAATTTGGCAACTCCCGAATGTTCATACGGCGTTCTTCCTTAGCACGGCAGAGCAAGGCTCGGGGATCGGCGTGTTGGCCAAGCCGATGTTGATGTGTCGCCGGAAATTAGTCAAGTCAAGCATTTTACCAAATCCCCAGGCTGCAGACAGTCAAACATTGGCAGTTTACGAAATTTTGTAAATTTGTGGCCGAGAACCTACGAGTTTTCTATAGTTTTGGAAAAATTACTTATCAATGGGTCAATGGGTCACTTGCGCTGGTCACAGAACCGTGTTCTGCTGCTTGATTTCATTTTAATCTTCGAGAGACAGGTTTTCAGAAAATAACTAGAATATGATGGTGAAAATCCCCAACCACGAATCACGGAAAACCCGATTTTTCAGGGAGGCGAAAAAACGGTTAGGTTGACATTTCTGCTCTTTGGAAAAGGGGAATTATTCTTGAAAATAGAAAGGATAAGATGATGTTTAAGTCTCTATCAGCATTTTGAAATATATTCCCGTCTGACAGGAGAGACAAACGAAAAACCGAGATGTTTTTGGAACTAAGGGCTAACACCAAACTTTGAAATACGCGGTTCAAATCTTTTTTGCCGATTTTGACTGAATCAGGACTCAGATTAGAGTTTAACGGGACAGCGTATTCTAATCTGCCTCTTCTTAGAAGATTCAGTTGGTCCTACAGCTGGATGGAACATCGCAGGTTGCGAATACTGTGGATTACTCGATGCCATAAAAAATACGCACAACTTATTATTGCGGTGCCACAAAGCTGAAAAGATGAAACAAAATCCTGCCCCTCCAAAATTATCATAACTGACCAAATCTTCTTCCAAGAGGTTCTCAAGTGATGAGTCGTTTTAATAAAATACGCACGTGCGCAACACTGATAACAAAATGTCACTTCCCTTTTCTCTGACAGAATATCATCAGCTTATTTAACTCTGAGATGCCGGGTCCAACAGAGCGGAGCATTGCGAGTTGACGCATCACGCCATGGCGCCTTCAGTTTTGCGGATGCAACACGGACATCCATCAAGCACGAATAGTTGTATCTTTGCGCCGTCATCAAGACGGGTCCTTTCCATTGCTTTATTTCCCTTTTGAGTTGGTTACGTTTGTCTTATTTGTGGTGTCACTTCAAATGCTTTGTGAGCAACATGGCTGATGACAGGTGAGACATAATCAGGCCTAGTTTTGAAACTTCGCTCCCGAATCCGAATGACACCTCATTGGGAGCATAGAGCCGAGCATCGCGCAGTGGCGAGGCGTGCTTTGCGATACATCGATTGTACTGTCATTTAAACCAATGATAAAGAATCGATTATTAAGGTGTTCGCTGCGAACACCCTGATTATCGATCCTTCTCCACAGGTTTAAATGGCAGTACAATCGATGTATCGCAATGCACGCCACGCCACTGGCATCGCGTCTTCAATGTTGCGCTTACACGAATAGTTGGATTACATTTTGCAATAAGGAACCACTATCTCTGGCTCTTCCATAAGAGCACCATTCTTACATAGGGAGACCAATGGCATATAGGTAAGTTGTTTCTAAAATGAACCAAAAATAATGGTTCTATATTGCAAAATATAATCCAGTTGACCTAAGAACATGTCTTTTGGAGCTCTTAAACCATAAATTATGATCCATTGCAAAGTGTTAAGCAAACCAGACATACATACTAAGAGCTTTTAGAAACATGCTCGTGCCTAAAAATAGAGGGCTCATAACATAGTCCAAAAATGCGTATCTTCATTACAAAGTTCAAATTCCTCCAATATTTTCTATTTTCATTTTCTCCTTTTTACAGAGGAAAAAGCTAACAAAAGTAAATCCTAACATTTCTTATCAGAGGGTACTTGGGTTTACACCGGATGTTATGGTTTATAATACTCGATCGCGAAAATTCGACTGACAAAACAGAATTCGACAGTACTGCCGAGCCAGGGAAGAACGCAGTATGAACATTCGAGAGTTGCCAAATTTCCTTGGATAAAATGTTTATTTTTGAGGAAAGGTATGAATATTTTTCCTTGAAATTTTCAGAGGTTTTAGATCAAAATACAAATAAAATTATCTGAGAAATTGGTAGACAAATACTCAAAAATTTCCTGAAAATTAATGATTTGCGAGGGGAAATTTGGCAACGCCTGAAGGCTCATACGGCGTTTTTCCCGAGTACGGCAGAATAGTTCTTTCGTTAGGTGGATCTCTTTCCCTTATATTCTTCCCTTTTGATCTCGGATGCCTCATTTCGTTTCCGATCGAGGTTTATTCTACGCGGGGACAAAAATCATCCACCCCATCGGGACGAAAACCGCGGTAAAATTAGAAAGAGGCCCAAGGTATGCAACCGCTCAATCTGTGTATAATTCGACTCATAAATATTCCACGAGCTCGGGGCGGGTTGGAAGGGCGCGAGAAATGAGTGGATGAATAAGTCATCATTTTTCCGTGATGCCGACGCGACGCCGGCGCCGCGGCGGGAAAGTTCGGAACTAAATGAACCAAACGCTGCTATAACTTCTCAAGTATATTTTCCCATGAACTTTCGGCTCCGTAAGATCTCCTGCGCTCTGGGGCTCATCCGATGTTCGATTTGAACATCGATTCAAATAGGGATCATCAATGCCCCCGCGAGGAGGGCGGGCCGCACTGCCGCACTGACAGATTGAAAAACAGCTTATCTCCGTAGCTCCTTGCATTGACAGTATGAGGTTCTGGCAAGATAGGACACTGTTGGCGTCATGTAAACGAGCAATCAACAAAGGACCGGTGGAACGTCGGTACGCATGCTTATGAGGGATGAAAGAACCACAGACTGCTTAGCTCAGTGTAAAGAAGTTAGGGGTTGCTTTTTGTTCAGCACGGGTGTAAGAATATTAAGTAATTCATCGGGCCTTGATAAAGCTGTGGCATTACACGTGCCCTTTAATCTTTCAAATGGCGATATTCATTCATGTCACGCATTAATTCAGATTGTTTCCCTTTTTCCAATTTTTCATACGTCTTTAGAAGCGTTTGTTCAACCCCTATACTGTCGTGCTAAGAAAAAACGCCGTATGAACATTTGAGAGTTGCCAAATTTCCTCTCAGCAAATATTCATTCTCAAAGGCATGAATATTTTTTCCTAAAACTTTCAGACTTTTTAGATCACGTTACGAACAAAATTTTCTGAAAGATCGGAAGAAAAATAATGAAAAAAATCCCCGATAAATCGTGATTTATAAAAGGAAATTTGGCAACGTTTGAAGGCTCTTACGGTGTTTTTCCTTGGCCGTGGATTTAAATAGACACATAATGGAAAACTATTAGGACAGGTATGAGATGACGTACCATTGGCGACGGGTTGCGGTGGTTTGTTGACAACCTCTTGAATTGGGCCTCTGTATTCGTACCATCGATACGTGCTCTGGTACTCCGAATGGAGCTGTAAAAAAAAGAGAGATAAATTGAAAATAAATAAACCGAATTTTTGGGACATTATCGTAATTAGGAGAAAAGACGGGTGAGCGTGTTGGGGGCTCTATTACCAATGTTTTAAACTTTTTTTTTCGAGGGCATCAGTTCTAGCTGCATCTTTCAGTGATTAAAAGCCAGATTGCACCAAACATCAATCAACAAAAACAACATTCCGTTTTTTACTGTCGACAGGTAAAGTTAGCACACACTGGATTGAATCAAGAGTATTTTTTCCTGTCAATGTTTTTAAGAGTCTCGACTCTAGATCCAAGCGACTTTTTTTCCAGTGTATCTTCTTACGTAAATAATAATTATATTCTTTCCTGGTGAAAAGAAGTAAAAAGATTCGTGTGGTGAACGCTCTCCAACGTTCTTCCGTTGGAACCAACCCCTTGTTTTTTTACAGATACCCAAGGCTTCGACGGATGCACACACACACATGATCAGGTAACGAAGGAGGATGAGAGCTCCATCATAAACTTCATTTATAATCTCATCGACTGAAGACTCGGAGAGCTTCGCCGCGCCGCACAGTGGATCCAGTCAATAGGAAAGGTCGGACGAAATTCGGAAACTTTGAGAGCTTATAACTTCGTTTAAACAAAATTTTAAGGTTCTAACAGTGGTTCCGTTGATTTTCTCGTTAAATTTTCTACTAGAAGCACTCTTTAAAATTTAAAATGTGACGAATTAAACATCGAAATTTGCAGTTTTAGTCAAAAATTTCATATCCGACCTCTCTGATGGACTCGATCCACTGTGCGCTGGTTCAAAATTCCTTAACATTGCTCGGGACTTGGGGAGCGCGTGATTACGAAGTTCACCCAGGCAGAGAGTGCTTTAAGTCGGAAGTTAAACACTTTGCATCACCACTCAGTCAGGCCTGTTTACGAGATTATACCGCTGGGATGCTTGCAAACCCGCAGCGAGAAATTCATTTCAACCCTCGGCCTCTAAACCCCCCCCCACCCCGGTCCTTCACACGTTGACCTATAAGGAGACGTTCAGAGGTCTCTCTCCCTGAGGGGCCAAAAGCGCGCGCCCTGGTAAAGTGCAAGCCAGGTAATTGGACGAATGGGTGGCTCGAATTCACTTGAGGCAGGAAATGAGCACGGCCCGTTGCAAATGGGTAGAATAATGCAACTTTCTTCAGATGTAAGAGGCTCCACGAAAAAATATAGTTCCATCTACTAAAAATCATGCGTACATACTATCGTGCTAAGAAGGAACGCCGTGCGAACATTCAAGCGTTGCCAAATATCCCAGGAAAAATGTATTTTTGAAGAAAGTTATGCATGGTTTTCCTTGAAAAATTCAGATACCTCATATTAAATTGCGAACGGAATTGTCTGAAAAATTTAAGGAATAATATTCACGATTTTCCCAGTAAATTCGGGTTATAGGAAGTATGGAAATACGGAAGGAAATATGGCGATGCCTGAATGTTCATACGGCGTTCTTCCATAGCTCGGCAGCATCTAGCCTGTGTCACACTTTCAAAATTTGCCATCAAAAATGTCAAGGTCAAGTGATGCGATTGGTCCAAGTCATCGAATAATCATATTGTGATTTAGCCAAATATTAGCCCCCCCCCCCAAAAAAAAAAAAAAAANAAAAAAAAAAAAAAATCAGACAGCAACTGCGATATGTACGCGCGCACGCCAACGGGTTGTATCCCTTTGGTCAGAACTCCCCGATTTTTGGGATGAAATCTGACGACTAGGCTAATTGCCGCCTTCGACCCTTGGGTCTCTTAGTTGGGTGACCTTAACGTATAAAATTTCAGTTTTTAGGGTTGCCGCGTTGTTTTATGCCTACAGCGCACAGAGGGCCAGGAATCGAATTTAGCTGGACAAAAGTCCATTTTGGCTTGTCCGGAAAATTCGAAAATAGACACCACTGAGCGATAAGGTATATCATGGAGTATCTGTACATCACTGGGTTTGGGGGTCTTATCACTAATAAGACTGCGATGCCAAGATTTTCCCGAGCGCGTGCGGTGTGTTTATTTATCCTGTATGCTGGCTTGGTTCAACGCTCATCCAAAAGGTCATGTTCCACAAACCTTCGAGTGTTTCCCAACATAACGAGTGTTTTACCAAGTTAGATTAACATGTTTTCATTTTACTTTAAGGTATTTTTATCAATTTTGTGCATTGTATAGTCTGGTACACACAATTAAAAACTGGGCACGAAAATGTCCTAATTTTTAGGTTTAAAGAGGTCTGCAATTTTCTGTAAAGATCTGTAAGGTTACGGACCGCTACCATGTGGTTCAATACATCCTAAACATCTAAATTTTCATTGGTTCATTTGCCTTTTCTTGCCTTACCGTGAGTTATGCATTTTTTTGTGACGCAAGATCGAGGATTTTATGCTAATTTCTTATATTGGATCACTCACGTGCCAGGTATTGGCGATTCTTGCATGTTAGCATCAATGCTCTTTCTCATTGTAAATACACTAACGAAAATCGATTTTAGGTTAGGATTTTCGATATATATCGATTCTATCGTAGATGTGTTCATATGGATGAAAGGCAGTGTTGCCAAATTGCAAGCATGCCGTATAATGGCGCTATCCTACGCTAATCTTCTTATATTGTTATTATAGATGTCCATACAACTGCGGCCCGACTTCTGGGGTTAAATTATGCCTGATTCTGAATAAAATTTTCTAATTCAAGGTTTTATTCCGGCTTTGCCTTTATATCTTCTAATTTCTGGCAAAAGAAGTGCATTCTTCAAAACAATATTTTCATTGGTTCCGCCAAAAAATACGCGACAAGCAGAAGACTCCTGAATTTTCTGGACATGTCTGGAGGGTTCAAATGGTCAATTTTGTGTAAGAACACACTCTGAAATTTTGGACATTCTTTGGTTTACTCGCAATTTTTTGCAATTTTCTGAGCAATGAGTATTTTCGTTGGGCGAGATGAGATTCAATACTATAATTACGCTGAAAAATACGCGACATGCAAACGACTCCTGAATTTTCTGGACATGTCTGAAGGGTTCAAATTGTCAATTTTAAGTAAAAGCACACTTTGAAATTTGGGAATTTCTTTGGTTCACTAGCAGTTCTCGGCAGTTTTCTGGGCTATGAATATTTTCGTTGGGCGAGATGAGATGCAACGCTAATTCTGCTGAAAAATACGCGACATATATTTCCCATATCGACGGTGAAACTACCAAACCACGTATCTCGGTTTGCGACGTCGCAGACTTCCTGTCATACTTTATTTTTTAAATGAAAAACTACTTAACATCCAGTCTTGAAAATTTCTGTGATGTTTCCTCTTTGTGCGGAGAAAATTCCGTGAAAATTTCAAGGAATGATATTGATTTGGTCTACTTCGAAAAAATAAAATGTGAGCGTAGATTTTTAAACACCGCAAACGAGATACGTGGTTTGGTAGTTTCACCGTCGATATATTACCCAGAGATAAATCATCATTTTTCAAATTTTTTGAATTTTAAACTGAAAAATGTTGAACAAAGAAAGCAAAACTGTAATTTACTCACCAAAATAACCCTCAGAAACCAATTTCTTCACACAAAACAAACTCAGGTACCTCTGAAGATTTGAGTGAAAAATTGCATTAATTACCCGTTGATAAAGCAATTTTTTTTAATAATTCTCATCAAAAACTTCAAAATTTCTTAAAAGAAACCCAAAATATGGATTCAGCGACCTAAATTACCCCTAAAAACACATATTCTCTCCTATTAGTAAGTTCAGGCGCCTCTGAGGACTTTTGTCCGGCTAAACTTGGCTGCTGGCCCTCCGTGCAGCGCGTCGGAAAGTGGTGTTAGAGACACATTTTGGTGAGCCAAAATCCTCGTGAAAAGTCGTAGGCACTCGCTTTTCAAACCCTCAGAACATTCCCATTTTTCAACCAAATAAGTTGATCTGGGTGTCATTAGAAATTTATTTGGCTTGCCTTTCAAACAAGACCAAGAAAAAGCCTCTACCTATCATGATTTTGAAGTTACAAGATTTTTCTCACTACTTTTTGAACAGCCTATGTATTTCTGGATCACTTTGGAAACAACATACTTACCATGAGTTTCCCTTAACAGATAAGCGCGTTCATGGCTGATTCAAAAATAGAAGATATTTTTTTGCAAAATCTAATGCAGCTCAGCCTCGATCTGCCAATGAGGCTCCTGATGGTCTCCCCTATACGATGCACAATATCAGGGTGTCTACCAGTTATGGAAAACCAAAGTTAGAGACTTTCGGAGACTTTTTTCCCGAAATAGTGAGACAAAGGCAGCTAGTTAGAGCGTTAAAAGACGTATTTTATACGAATTTTTTACAAGTCATGTTGAACCGATGAAAACATACGAAAAACCAAGCAACACTTCACTTTTTCATCCTGATTATACCGCGCTGCCGCGGTTGGCGGGAATATTTGAAAATGCCGGTGTTTAGAACGATTTTTGTCATTTTTTGGGGACCTGAACAAGAAAATTGGGGACATTCGGAGATATCTGGGACACTTCCAAAATCGGGGATAATCACATTGGGGACTTTTGGGGACCAGTAGACACCTTGCATATCCATTGGAATATTTTAGGGGATGTTTTGAAGAGTCAAAAATTCTTCGACTTCTTTTCAGAATACGTCAGACGGATTGAACATGTCGTGAACAGGGAAGTAAGCTTAGTGAGAGTTTTCAGCTCCTGCCATTTGGATGTGCGGAATGCGCACTGTAGGTAATCGAATGAACTCGCCACGCCGCCGGCTCCCGAACTTCTCCCCTCTTTTTGGATTTCGATAATTGAATAACTCATCTACGGTCCTCCAGTTTTCATCGATTTATTTGGAGTCTAAGTCACTCCTAGCTAGGGGAGTCCTCCGGTAGAAAATGGCGGCCAAGACCTGGCCGAAAATAACCCCATCACGCGGACGGATTGCAGATGAGGGTTGGATTACCACACCACACTCCACAGAAAAACCTCGTAAAAAGATTCGGACATTGGTCAATTTATTCGGATAAAATATTGATTTGAAAAAAAGAAAGAAAAAAACCTTGTAAACTTTTCACTTTATTTTGTGTTGAGGGGTTTTTGCAATTTAATATTTTGTTTCTGAATATTTCCGGGCAATACGAATTCATACTTTTTCCGGTAAGAATATTTTTTATCGGGTGTAATTAGATAACATTGCTAAAGTTACCTTTTACTCTTTCTCAGCCCGGAAATATTACCAGGAGATCGAAACTGTCCCCCGGACAAAGGGATATTTTGCAAATTTCAGGATTCTCTAGCCGATAGACCCCCTCTCGAGAAATTTTCGAATCCCGACTTTCGACGAAGAAGAAGGCTTTATCACTACGACTAAAGAATTGAGGACTATATAGGGCTAGCTAGCGATGATCGATGGGGGGGGGGATGGGCCTTTATGGTGCTCTTACGGTCGCAAATAAGAAAATAAGATGGCTCCATAGCGCTGTTCGATTCTCTTTAGAGAGAGTTCAAGGAAATGATTATGAAATATGATAATCCGTGTGATTCTTCGATAAAAAGATGAACTATAGGACTAATTTTGGATCTTTACAACAAGACTACTTGAGGGAATTCTTTACTGGCATTGAGGTAGAAGGAGAGGGTTTGTAGCAGTACATGCAGGGCCGGATTAAGGGGGTGGCCACATGGGCCAGGGCCCATGGCGGCAAATCCATAGGAGGCGGCAAATTTTGCGATTTTTTTCAATGTAGGTATTAAAAAAATCTAATTTAGAAAAAGAATTACAAACGAGAAAAGGCAACAAAATCTCTCATCTCCTGAGAGTGTAGTAATTTCTAATTTTGTCGTCTTTCAGTGATACAAGAGACAGCATCTTTAATTAGTCGAGTTAAGAGAGAAACCACACACGCAATTTGGCCTAGAACGCCGCGACTTAGAGAGAAATGATGACGAGGACTTGAGATGACTAGGAGAAGCTCTCGGCTCGGCGATCGGCGTGTAACACAAATTAGCGCCTACAAGACTACACGAATACTTCACGCATTGCATCAAACACAGAGCTGTCATTGCGGTCAGCGTGAAACGGATAGCGCCTACAAGACTGCATGAATACTTCACGCATTGCGTCAAACACAGTGCGATCAGTGTGAAACGCATAGCGCCTACAAGACTGCGTGAATACTTCACGCATTGCGCCAAACTCGGTGCAGTCTGCGTGGCGCGGCGGCGGAAGTTAAAATCATCAATCCACATTCATGTTTGTTCTTCCATAATTTTTTCGTTCATTTCTTATGAAGGGAAGGCCTTGTCCACACAGAGATAGGTTTACGGAACTTAACTTTCGCGGAAAGTTCCGTGAACTTTTGCTAGTATTGTTGACAGAGCTTTCTCGGAAAAATGGTTCAACACGAGTAAACGCGTCTTATGCACCCCTCCTCCGCTGGCACGTCCATTTGATGGTTTTTATTGATGGTTCAAAACGAATGAGAAGGGGGCGGAAAAATACAGGCGGCCCATGGGCGGCAAGTAGATAAATCCGGCCCTGAGTACATGTGGAGTATTTCTTCGTGATCAACTTTGTGAAGCCTATCGGCCAAAAAGAAGGTTTGTTAATACATTCGCCCTAAAGAGCTCCATCAAAGTCTTTTCGTAAACCAGTCAAAAACTGGCACCATTTTTTCTTTCCTAAACAGATAAAAATGACCATTCTCCTCACTTATACGCACAGAGGATAAAATCACTATGAATTTGGCCGGACTTTATGAATGACCCTAAGTGTGTGTACTCCAGTTTCTCCGGTATTAACGCTGATGACTCATAATCAATAATTTTTATTAATAAGGACTCTCCTTAATCCCTATCAGATCCGTAAAATCGGTTTTTACATTCGATTGGCGTGAGGGGGAGGGGAGGGAACCACTGTGAAGCATGCTGTTCTTCAATTCCCGCTTCCGAGAAAATGGGCGCATAAAACGAGGATTTGGCAACAGCGCGTGATCGTGTCGCGTGTCCTCAGTGGTGAGGGAAAAATATCACCGTGGCATGCACCGGCTGCAAAATGTAGAACTGCACGTTAATAATGCAGATGTTTGAAAAATTCACTTTGTCGTCGGGAGCCGCAGCGAATTTTGAACCGGGTCCTCATCCTCTTTACCATATTGACCGAGAACCCTTCCCCCCCTTCTACTCGAAAATTCACTGCCGGGCACTGTGACGTCATGGGTCAGAGGCAGTGGCGAATCTTGAAAGTTGGCGACACTGTTTTTTCTCCATTTAAACGTACGTAAAACAATCGATTCAATCGATTTTTTTTATGGATTTAAATGGAGGAATAACGGTGCTGCGAACTGGCAATCGCTGCGCCACTGGGAAGAGGAGACTCTATCTATGAAGGGACTTTTAGAAAAATCCGTAGTGACGCTGTAATGGCTTACGGCAGTGGCGTAGCGTGCTTTGCGATGTATCGATTGAAATGCCATTTGAACCTATGGAAAAAGATCGATTGTCAAGGCGTTCGCAATGAACACGTATTTGTTCGCATTATAATCGATTCTTTACCATAGTTTCAAATGGGATAATATCGATAGACGATTATCACGCCTCGCCACTGGACAACATGCGGAGATTACCTCGATTGAAACAAGTGAATCTCGTGACATGACGCCTCATTTTAGCTTTCAGTTTCAGTTCACGAAAGTTTTTGGTGGAAAATGAAATGAATTTGTTACCTGAACCAATGCTCGGTTTCTATGACCCAAATTTTTGGTTGTCCGGTCCACAAACTTTCGTGAGTCATATGAATCAAAGTTCAAGTGTTCAGACCAAAGGTTTTTCGCGAGCAGTTCATCATTGTCAATCAGAAATAAAATTTATTATTGTGTAAAAGCTGCTCAAGGAGGTCAACGTTCACATAATCGCCTGGTCAATGCGGAGGCGTGATAATCGACAATCGATATTATCCCATTTGAAGCTACGGTAAAGGATCGATTATTACGTTGTTCGTTGCGAACATCCTGCTTATCGATCCTTCTTCATAGGTTTAAATGGTAGGTCTATTGATAAATCGCAAAGTACGCCGCACCACTGCGCCTGATGATGACCCCTGTCACTTCAACTTGTAGGATCACTCCATACTCCATATGTCATCTTTGTCTAAAGGTTGTCCCAGGGTTAAGTACGAATATTGAAGGAGTCGATTCTTTGGGTCAAATAAGACGTTATATGGTATAACTTTTTTTCCAAAAACGCTTTCCCTGGGGGCCACCCCCACCCCCACCCCCTTCGCGCCCACCCGCGCTCCATTCAGTCCCTATTATCTCGAAAACGATGAGTCCAAGCGAAAAAACGCAAGACACAATTTCTCTATATTTTTCAACGCTAAATCTAAAGGTGCCGTCAAAAATCAATTTTCTTTGCTGGAAACATTAATTTTGCCAACTTTTAGGTTCGATATGCCTCCCTAACCCCCTCCCCCCATGCGTTTTCCTTTGGAGGTCAAGAATGAAAAAAGTGCTAAAAATTACCCTCATTTACCAATTTTTATCAATATTGGTTGATAAACATTGTCACAGTGTTAGAAAGACAATTTAATTTTCTCCAACTTTGAGGGGCCCTGGCCCCCAGGGAAAGCGTTTTTGGAAAAAAAGTTAAACTATAAGAACGTCTTTTTTGACGCAAAGAATCGACTCCTTCAATAATCGTACTTAATCCTGGGACACGTTGTATCAATCTCAATAATCGGCCCGCAGAGTGTATTATTTTTCAAGTCCCTTCGTAGATGCATCCCTCCCACCTCATGACATCACAGTTCTGGGCAGTGAATTTTCGGAGGGAGGGTGAGTGGAAAGGGGGAGGAGGTCGCTAAACCAGCTAGTCAACCTGGAAAATCCGGAAATCAGGAAAAATCAGGAAAAGCATTTAAAATCAAGAAAATCGTTTAAAATCAGGAAAATCCGGCAACATCTCCCCAAACGAGGCTCCGATTCCCGATGCACTCACACCCAGAAACTCTGTTGCCGAATCCCGGCGGTTCTCATTCGTTCCTGCGGGAGAACGACAGTGAACGCCCGGTAATCAGAGCCTCC
The DNA here is from genome assembly GCF_001854935.1 of Bemisia tabaci. Taxonomy (NCBI): domain Eukaryota; kingdom Metazoa; phylum Arthropoda; class Insecta; order Hemiptera; family Aleyrodidae; genus Bemisia; species Bemisia tabaci. The sequence continues at coordinate 328,557 of NW_017547752.1, read as the reverse complement.
GGCGCACAGTAGGAACAGTCAATGGGACAGCAGGCTCATTATTGAGATTGATGAATAACGCAAAAGCTATAGACAAAGAAGATAAAGGGAAGAATCCTATTGGTGGGAGCGAGTGGTAGCAATAGACAAAGAAGGTAGGCAATAGATTAACTGACGGCAACCCATAAGAGAGACCCTATAAGCAGTCCATCGACTTCTCCCTTAGTTCATAGGAGCCACCCGTTTCAACCAATAGGATCGCTCCATACTCCCTATATCTGCTTTGTCTATCGCTTTGTTTATCAATTTCAAAAATCGGCCCGCAGTTCGGACTTGATGTGGAACCTTTCAAAAGCTTGGATTCTAGTTGATAAAAAAAAAACGCAGAGATTTAAAGGTGGCTCCATTGAATATACTTTGTGAAATTTCCTCTGAAAATCATCCCTTAAAATGTATGATGGGATGAAATAAATATGAATGCTCGCAGCTGGTCAAAAATTTCATGTCTGACTAGTTTGTTCGCCTTGGGGCTCATTATTGAAATAATTGATAGACTAATAAGCTATACGCAAAGAAGGGAAAATGTAGCTATCCTATTGGTTGATTCACAGGATTGGCTGATAATACGGGGATGATGGACTCCTTAATTATAGGGCCTCTTGTGGGTTGCCTTAATATTAGTAGGATGTTGCTTCCTTTGTCCATTGCAATTGCCCCAATGGCGTGGCGTGAATGATCGATTATCGATATTTCTCCATTTTAAGCTATGGTAATGAATCGAATCTCTTGTTTTCTCAAAATTTCTTGTTCAAGATCTCCAACTCATTCTAGACAGTAAATGAAGGTGATTCAACAAATTTTTCTTGGCATTTTCGTCATTTTCCCTGATATTTCCCAGTTTTCCCTGACTGTGGCAACCCTAAAGAGGGCCGTGGTCTTTCTAGCCGGAACGTCTAGGTGTCATTAGTCTAAAAGAAAAAAGCCTAGCTACGGGCTACGGAACATCCAAGATATCTCTATTTTGGATTTGTCTTTCTTGTCTATAGCTTTATCTATGAAATCCAATAAGCGGCCGGTTGTGCGGCGGGGATCGGTAAGACCGAGCCCCGGCCGGTTGGGTAACGGCCAGTGTCGGCGGCCAATTAGCAAACTTGACGGAACTACGGCCAGGGGCCTGGAGCCCCCGGGCCCCCAGCGAAGGGGGGGCCCGGGGGGCGGCTCATTATGCAAACGCCGGCGGCGGCGGCGGCGCGGCGCGGCGATGTGCAGCGTCATGCACGAGTTACTGCACTCGGTCGGGAGTGGGACCCGGCCCAAAACGACGGGCGGGAAAGTTCGGTCGGATTAGCCGAATCCACGTCTGATCCTTGAGATTTACAGATTAACAGTAGAACAAATTAATTGTCACTTCAAAGTCGGATCCAGAACCTAACTTCACGAAACGCTTACTATATCTGACTTGGAACCGTCTTCTTTGGGGCGTATTTAGAGTCGTTCGTTATACAGCTCTTCTCCATACTGCCGTGCTGAGGAAAAACGCCGTATGAGCATTCAGGCGTTGCCAGAAATCCCTTGATAAATGACGAATTTCCCGGGAAACCTATGAATTTCTTCCTTCGAATTTTTCAAATAATCTTGTTCGCCATTTCACCTAAAGCGCCTGAAAATTTCAAGGAAAAACGTTCATAACTTTCAGTACCTTTCCTGTGGGTTTAAAAGGCAAATCAATCGGCGCGCCACGTCACTAGATGCGACTTGGTGCATTTCTAATAAACTCGGTTCAATATTATCGACTCCTTTTCCATTTAGGTTTGAGCATTATAACTGACGCGAATGCATTTTCCCGCTATTTTGCCGTGCTGGGGGAAAACGTCATATGAACCTTCAGGCGTTGCAAAATTTCCCCTAGCAAATCACTACTTTTCAGGAAACTTTTTGAGTATTTCTCTACCGATTTCCTAGATAATTTTGTTCGTAATTTGATCTAAAACGTCTGAAAATTTCAAAGAAAAAGACTCATAACTATCCTCCAAAATAAACATTTTATCGAAGGAAATTTAGCAACTCTCGAATGTTCATACGGGGTTCCTCCTTAGCACGGCAGTATACAAGGAGCGTTGATTCCACCTCTGTCGCGGACTTAAAAGGGATCCTAGTAAGCGAGGAGGGTAGGGATCAGGAGCTCGAAGAGGGAATAAAATGACAACTTTTCGCTCAGAAAACATAACGTAAACTTCCGCAAAGACGCTCGGGTACTGATAATGCGTGCGGGGTGGAAAAAAAAAACTTGAGCGTACGGCGATGTACTTACTTCCCCAGGCGCGTTTCTCCCCGATATAATGCTTGCAGGTTTCCATTTCTTATTCTATCTTTCCTCGAGGAATTCACTCGGAATGAAAGTATCCCGAGATGAGCGTAAAATGTCTGGGAAACTCCCACAAGTTAAGTTTACTTAGGGCTTGAGGAATCGTGGCGACCTGACACAGCGTTGTCAACTCGTCGTTCCCCGCACGAAGGAACGTAACTTCACTCCAAGGTTGCAAAATTGACTCGAACAATTCAATTTCCCACCACAGTAAACCTGCACAATTTTCGTCGAAAATTTGTCTGATTTTCGAATGAGATCAGAAAAAAAATTAGTGAAATTTTCAGGATGAAATTTTCAAAATTTCCCTAGTAAAATTGCAATTACCGAGGAAAAATCTGGCAACGTCGGAATGTAGTTACGTTCTTTCGTGAGAGGAACGACGAACTGAGGAGCTTGAAGGACAAGGCGCGTGAGTGCAGTTTTTGCTATATCGAGAAAATAGTGTTTGAAGTTTCGAAATTGCATTGATCTAACTGGCGGAAAGTTCAGACTGACATTTTTATGCTTAAAATTTGGAATTTGGGAGCGAAATTTTACAGAATGTGAATTTAAGACGATAGTTTTACTTGAAATCATCAAGACCTCAATTTGTTAAAAAAACTGCACTTATGCGTATTGTCCTACAAGCCCCTCAACAGGACTTATGGCCTCCTTTTATTATTCTTCTTCTCCTTTTCCTCAACCTCAACCTCTTCCTCTTCTTTGTCTTCCTCGCCATATTCTCCCTCTGTTCTTCTCCTCTAAGGTCCTCCTAAAGAGAGCGACCTTCCGAACTCCTGAGGTCCGAAGACCTCTCCTCCTTTCCTTCGTCTTTCTTACCATATACTCCCTCTCATCCTCCTCTCTCTCTCTTTTTTCCTTCTCCTCCTTTCTCTACTTAACCCCTTCCTTCCCATTTTCCTCTTCTCGTGCTCCTCCATCTTCTTCTCTTTCTTTAGCTTCCCTTTCCTTCAATTCCGAGTCTATTTTTCTGTGACATCGGAACCGAATTTGTCAGAGATATACAAAGTCGAATCAAGCTTGAACTGACAAAAATAAGTTTGAAATTTTCCTTTTCTCCGTGAGACTCAAAGCTAAGGTTATTATGGGACTTTTTTCACATTCAAAAGATGTTTTCTAGACCTAGGATTTTCAACAGGAGAAAATTTACGACTAATTGAATGCAACCTACCCCCATTAACTGACGACCCCCCCCCCCCCCGACGAAATGGGACTCCGTACCGTTCCGTTTAACTCGGTCCGAATATGTTAGGAATCCTGAGACGCAAGTTTATTAGACTAGGGTATGTAGCTAGACGCAACAAACTGAGGGCTGACTGCTATCGAAATTGGTTGAAAAAGCTATTGAGCGATCCGATTGATTATGCGAGTGATTCCAATGGGCGGATCTCGGAATTGATAGAACAAACTATAAACGAAGGGAAAATGAAGCTATCCTAAAGTTGTAATCGGGTGGTTCCAATAGACAAAGAAAGTAAATGGGTAAATAATAGACTAACATACGGAAACCGACGAGAGAACCTATGGTTAGATAATCATTTTTTCTCCTAGTCTATGACAATTACCCGTTTCAACCAATATGAGCACTCTATTTTCCCTTCGTCTTCTTTGCATATGGCTTTGTCTATCAATTTCCATAATGAGCCGACGGGAAGTCTGCCGTGGTAGGGAAGAACGCCGTATGAACATTCGAGAGTTGCCAAATTGCCCTCGATAAAATGTTTATTTTTGAGGGAATTAATGAATATTTTTCATTGAAATTGTCAGGAACTTTAGGTGAAATTACGAACAAAATTATCTGAAAAATTCGAAGGAACATATCCTTAAGTTTACCAGGAAATTCGAGTTTTATCGAAGGAAATTTGGCATCGCATTAAGGTTCATACGGCGTTGTTCCTTAGCACGGGAGAAGTGTGCTCCGCACTGAGCACATTAGACGTCACAAAGCTGTCGTTAAGAGCTTGGTGAGCTCCCGCGGGATGGGGCCATCGGGGCCTCCAAATCAAATTGAAAACGACAAATTAAATCTCAAGACGGACACGGACGTTGCCAAAAATTCGAGCCTTTGCTTCGTTTGAAGCCGAAACCCAATCCACGGAAAATCGGGTGGGAGGTCGCTCGACATGGCAGCGAGGTATCCCGGCATCCGCAAATGTAGTCAAGCGACACCCTTTACGTGCACTCGCATAAAATTGTTGAGCCCTCCTCCAGGAGAGGCGTTATGTCTTAATTTAATATTTCGTTTCCCACCCTTGAGGTGCTTTGTCCCGCCTCCTTGGCGTGGTCCAACTGGCGTGCGATATATCGCATCGATGATGTCGAAAATCTTGGCAGATTTGGACTTTTTGGCCAAAAAATGGAAAATCAGATTAAATCAGATAGGCATCTTCTCATGAGAAAATTCCAATTCTGGGGGGAGGGGGCAGACTTCCCACCCTCCTGCTCTCATGCTTTGAGTATTGTTCAGAAAGGTACGACCCCGAGAGACATTTTTCAACGGAGTAATTGCGATATTTTGAAATTAAGTCGCAATTTTTCACGATTTTTTGGCGATAAAGTCATCAGCATCTGAGCGATTATCCTCGATATTGCTGCAATTTTAGCTCTATAAAATTGCGTTCGAAAAAGTTGGAATTTCATCTCAATTTATCATGATTATTTGTTCGGTTAGATTGCGATAAATCGCCGTCAATATAGTCGCGACTTTATTACAAAATACGATAAAATCGCCATTTTTAGTTATTCATCGCGATCACTGCAACTTGGGACCGTTATGCTCTTTCTATGTCTAACGTTAAAATCATCGGTCAAAAATGCCCAATGGTTTCCTATCAAAAGTACACTGGACCACAGGGCCGGATTAAGGGGGTGGCCACATGGGCCGCGGCCCATGGCGGCAAATCAAGGGGGCGGCAAATTTTACACTTTTTTAAAAAAAATCGGATTTTGACGAAAAATTACAAACGAGAAAAGGCGACAAAATCTCTCATTTCCTAAGAGTATAGTAATTTCTAATTTTGTCGTCTCTTAGTGATACAAGAGATAGCACCTTTAATTAGTCGAGTTAATAGAGAAACCAAACACGCAATTTGACTTGGAACAGCGCGACTTGGAGAGAAATGATGACGAGGACTTGAGATGAAAAGGAGAAGCCCTCGGCGCGGCGGTCGGCGTGTAAGACATGTTAGCGCCTACAAGACTGCACGAATGCTTCAAGCATTGCATCAAACACAGTACGGTCACTGCGGTCAGCGTGATACGGATAGCGCCTACAAGAATGCATGAATACTCCACGCATTGCGCCATAGACAGTGTGGTCAGTGTGAAACGCTTAGCGCCTACGAGACTGCGTTAATACTTCACGCGTTGCGTCAAACACAGTGCGTTCAGCAGCGGTCGGCGTGAAACGCATAGCGCCTACAAGACTGCGTGAATACTTCACGCATTGCGCCAAACACAGTGCAGTCTGCGCGGCCCAGCGGTGGAAGTTAAAATCATTTAACTGCATTTATGTTTGTTCTTTTATAATTTGTTCGTTCATTTCTTATGAGTGGAAGGCCTTGTCCACACAGAGATAGGTTTACGGAACTTAACTTTCGCGTAAAGTCCCGTGAACTTTTGCTAGTAGTGTTAGCAGGGCTTTCCCAAAAAATGTGTCCAACACGAGTAAACGCGTCTTATGCACCCCTCCCCCGCTGGCACGTTCACTTGATGGTTTTTATTGATATTTAAAAACGAATGAGAAGGGGGCGGCAAAATACAGGCGGCCCATGGGCGGCAAGTAGGTAAATCCGGCCCTGCTGGACCACTAGACTAATGTACGAATTTAAGCACTCTAATACATGTTTCGTAAGTAGAATTTCACGTAGAACACCATTTTTGCATTGAAAATTAATGAAATCCACTCCTAACTAAGATATAAACGTTTTTATTATACATTGGTTACGGGAATTTTGAACTGCCCGGTCACAAGAAACTCAATTCTCTGCGTGAGTTAAATCTTGCCTCACAACAGTTTTGACAGGTTTCTCAATCGAGCATTCTTCCTTTCCCACCATTTATCGTTCAAAGTGTGAACAATTTGCTACAGCTGAGCCAAAGCGTCAAGACTGAGATTGCCCGATTTTCATATCGCAGAGATTGTCTTGGTCAAGTATAGTGAGCGATTTGACTCACATAGACCATTATGTTTTCATGAGCGGGAGCTATGACTTTACGCGTCGAGAAACATTAAAGATCTTGGTTAGGAGTTAATTGCAGTAATTTTCGTTGCGCGAATCATGTTCTGATTTCTGAAAACGAAATTTCGGTTTGGAAACATGTATCAGAATACTAAATTTCGTACCTTGACCAGTGGTCCATTATACAGGGTTGCCACAGAATTTAGAAAATTAAATTCCCTGAAATTTCCCAGATTTCCTTGACAGTGGACCACTAGACAAGGTACGAATTTCAGCATTCTGATGCATGTTTCTTCACCAAAATTTCACGTAAAATACGATACGCACAACGAAAATTACCGAAATCNCCCCCCCCCCCCCCTCCTGCTCTCATGCTTTGAGTATTGTTCAGAAAGGTACGACCTCGAGAGACATTTTTCAACGGAGAAATTGCGATATTTTGAAATTAAGTCGCAATTTTTTCACGATTTTTTGGCGATAAAGTCATCAGCACATGAGCGATTATCCTCGATATTGCTGCAATTTTAGCTCTATAAAATTGCGTTCGAAAAAGTTGGAATTTCATCTCAATTTATCATGATTATTTGTTCGGTAGGATTGCGATAAATCGCCGTCAATAGAGTCGCGACTTTATTACAAAATACGATAAAATCGCCATTTTTAGTTATTCATCGCGATCACTGCAACTTGGGACCGTTATGCTCTTTCTATGTCTAACGTTAAAATCATCTGTCAAAAATGCCCAATGGTTTCCTATCAAAAGTACACTGGACCACAGGGCCGGATTAAGGGGGTGGTCACATGGGCCGCGGCCCATGGTGGCAAATCAAGGGGGCAGCAAATTTTACACTTTTTTAAGAAAATCGGATTTTGACGAAAAATTACTAACGAGAAAAGGCGACAAAATCTCTCATTTCCTAAGAGTATAGTAATTTCTAAATTTGTCGTCTCTCAGTGATACAAGAGATAGCACCTTTAATTAGTCGAGTTAATATAGAAACCAAACACGCAATTTGGCCTGGGACGGCGCGAATTAGAGAGAAATAATGACGCGGACTTGAGATGAAAAGGAGAAGCCCTCGGCGGCGCGGCGGTCGGCGTGTAATACATATTAGCGCGTACAAGACTGCACGAATGCTTCAAGCATTGTATCAAACACAGTACGGTCACTGCGGTCAGCGTAAAACGGATAGCGCCTACAAGAATGCATGAACACTTCACGCATTGCGCCATAGACAGTGTGGTCAGCGTGAAACGCATAGCGCCTACAAGACTGCCGGAATACTTCACGCATTGCGCCAAACACAGTGCAGTCTGCGCGGCCCAGCGGCGGAAGTTAAACTCATTTAACTACATTTATGTTTGTTCTTTTATAATTTGTTCGCTCATTTCTTATGAGTGGAAGCCCTTGTCCACACAGAGATAGGTTTACGGAACTTAACTTTCGCGCTAAGTCCTGTGAACTTTTGCTAGTAGTGTTAGCAGGGCTTTTCCGAAAAATGTGTCCAACACGAGTAAACGCGTCTTATGCACCCCTCCCTCGCTGGCACGTTCACTTGATGGTTTTTATTGATATTTCAATACGAATGAGAAGGGGGCGGCAAAATACAGGCGGCCCATGGGCGGCAAGTAGGTAAATCCGGCCCTGCTGGACCACTAGACTAACGTACGAATTTAAGCACTCTAATACATGTTTCGTAAGTAGAATTTCACGTAGAACACCATTTTTGAATTGAAAATTAATGAAATCCACTCCTAACTAAGATATAAACGTTTTTTTTATACATTGGTTACGGGAATTTTGAATTGCCCGGTCACAAGAAACTCAATTCTCTGCGTGAGTTAAATCTTGCCTCACGACAGTTTTGACAGGTTTCTCAATCGAGCATTCTTCCTTTCCCACCATTTATCGTTCAAAGTGTGAACAATTTGCTATAGCTGAGCCAAAGCGTCAAGACTGAGATTGCCCGATTTTCATATCGCAGAGATTGTCTTGGTCAAGTTTAGTGAGCGATTTGACTCACATAGACCATTGTGTTTTCATGAGCGGGAGCTATGACTTTACGCGTCGAGAAACATTAAAGATCTTAGTTAGGAGTTAATTGCAGTAATTTTCGTTGCGCGAATCATGTTCTGATTTCTAAAAACGAAATTTCGGTTTGGAAACATGTATCAGAATACTAAATTTCGTACCTTGTCCAGTGGTCCATTATACAGGGTTGCCACAGAATTTAGAAAATTAAATTCCCTGACATTTCCCTGATTTCCTTGACAGTGGACCACTAGACAAGGTACGAATTTCAGCATTCTGATGCATGTTTCTTCACCAAAATTTCACGTAAAATACGATACGCACAACGAAAATTACCGAAATCAACTCCTTACGAAGATATTTAATGATTCCTGATGCGTGAATTCAAACCACCCGCTCATGAAAACTCAATGCTCTACGTGATTCACATCGTGCGCTAAACGTTATCATGACAGTCTCTGCGATATAAAAATCTGGCAACCACAATGTTGACGCTTCGGCTCAGCTATAGCAAATTGCTTATCGTTTGAAAAACACATGGTGGGAAATGAACATTGCTCGGTTGAGGAGCTTGCTGAAACCGTTGTAGTGCGCGATTTGACTCACGTAGAGCTTTGAGTTTCTTGACAGCGGGCAGTTCAAATTCCTCGTAATCAGTGCGAAATAAAAACGTAAATATCTTCATTAGGAGTTGGTTTCAGTAATTTTCGTTGTGTGAATCGTGTTCCACGTGAAATTCCTGTTAAGAAACATGTATCAGATTGTTTAAATTCGTACCTTGTTTAGTGGTCCATTGAAGATCTGATGGATGGTTAAGAAGGCATAATTGAAAATAGTTTTCAGGCAAAATTTTTTGTTCAAAATCTCAAACCCATTCCAGAAATCAAATGAAGGTGATTTAACAAATTTACCCTGACATTTTCGTAATTTTCTTGACATTTCCCGGTTTTCCCTGACTGTGACAACCCTGATTATACTGCTTTTAAGCGAAAATTTTGCAATGTTGAAACGTAGTTAGGTTCTTTCGTGTGAGAAAGGACGAGTTGTGGCAACATATCCGCGGCGAAAAGCTCAAAGACGGGACCGATGAAGGTCACAAGTGGCGACAGACTTCTTCTCGTTGTATATGAATGTTGGGCGACTCCCATTGGCATTAAACTACCCTTTCCCCTCCCCCTCGGGCTCCGGACGCCCCTTCCTCCCTTGGAAAGAACCTTTTCCTCCCCCCGAGTTACTCGGTGGCGCGGCGCGGCGCTCCGCTCGGCAACGTAAAACTTTAATCTCCAGACTTTTCCTGCTCCTCGGCTAATTGTTTTCTCTTTCTCAGAAGCGTTGCTCTGCTTTCTGGCCATCAAGTTGCGGACTCTCACAGAGTTATTCTTTAATCGCTCACTTGCGCCGCACTTAAGAGGGCCCTTGAGGTTTCCCGATACGAAAACATCAGACGACAGGGTGTTTCCTAGAACAGGCAGGCCAAAAATCAGTGCTTTTACCGTACTTTTTTACAACATTCCCAATACATTCAGTATATTTTCAGTGCCTCCATTTGATCAAATTCGAAAAATCTCAACAATTTGAAATCCTCGCTCGAATTGCAACCAAAAATGACGTAGCCACAAAATTTTATTGGTGGCTTGAAGATTAAGCGACTACACAATCGCAATCTTCCAGACAATTACTACTCTAAGGATCGACGTGCTGGGGGTTGCATACCTTCAAGGCTTTATTAAAAAAACACGCGCGGTATGTCAAAGAGTAGTCAAAGAGTAGGAATGATAGGTGGCAAGGCGCCGCGCCGCGATGAAGATCAAGGATTTTGAAAATGATGGAAATAAATGCGGCAAAACAGAATGCAAATCAACGAGCAGCAAAGTCGAGAAATTGCCTACCCATGCACAGTGAAGGCGCGAACATGTGAGCATGTACCACGCCGCGCTCTGTGCATGCTTGGCGCAAACGTATACATAAGTAAAATACAGAAATACAGGATAGGCAAAATGGCTATAATTGACGTCATCTCGACACTGCTGACCTATACGTCATCATTATTTTAGCAATTTAAACAACAAAAAGTAAAAAGCCAGGCTCGGCGCCCGATCAACATTTACAACCTACTATGAGTTGGTCGATTTAACCAAAATCAGCCTGACAGCATTTCACGATGTCTGATTGTTTCTCATTTTCTCCATACTACTTGACAGAGGAATACACCACTTGACCCTTTGAAACTTTCTTTGAATTTTTCTCTGATTATGAGGGTCAAACTCACGAAATCACTCAGCCCCGTTTCTTACGCGATGCCCCGTTCGTCTTACATTGATATTAGGGCAGGATTGAGGTTGCCTTTGGCGTAGCATCATGAAAAAGAAAAGTTTTGCCCACCGGAAGTATAGAATTCAGCGGTCTCCTCGAAAAGGATTTAAACAGGGTTCCCACAGGATTTAGAAAATGGAATTCCCTGACATTTCCCTGATTTCCCTGACACATTCTTCCGAAATTCCCTGAAGATTGAAGATGTGACGGATGGTTAAGAAGGCATAATTAAAAGTAATTCTCAGGCAAAATTTCTTGTTCAAAATCTCAAACCTATTCTAGAAAGCAAATGAAGGTGATTTAACAAATTTACCCTGACATTTTCGTCATTTTCCCTGACATTTCCCGGTTCTCCCTGATTTTCTAAAATACCCTGACATTTCCCGGTTTTCCCTGACTGTGGCAACCCTGTGCATTGTACACACATCCGGTGTACTCATTTCCTCTATCCATTGCAACCACCTACTTCCACCAATAAGATCGCTTTATTTTCAATTTGTGTTCTTTGTCCATCGCTTTGTCTATCAATTCTAATAATCAGCCGACAGGTCCCTTTTTCCGCTGGCGGGCACTTCTTTCTGTTAAATATCAATACTCCGTGCAAAGCTAACAACCACTCAGTGGCGTGGCGTTCTTTGCGATATATCGATTGATTTGCCATTTAAACCCATGGAAAAGGATCGATAGACAGGGCGTCCGTAACGAACACCTAAATAATCGATTCTTTACGATAGCCTCAAATGGGGAAATATCGATAATCGATCATTCGCGCCTCGATACTGCAACCCGTTTGTCGGCGGAAAGCGAGCCGGGAAATGAAACCGCAATTGTAAGGGATCGAAGACAAATGGAAATTTATTGAGGTATGCCACCTGACAGACCGACAGACAAACAAACAAAGTAACATAGAGCGACGGAGAAGGGGTACGGGAGAAACCTCAGCGCCATGATAAGGTTTGGCGAAAATAAAGGAGAAATTGATTTATCGATCGGTCTAGCGACACGAAGAGTTGGCAGACGCGGTCAATAAAAAATGAGCACGGGGCCCGGTGCAAATAAAATTGCCAGCTTATTTTATTTAACACCGATCCAAGCGGCGAGGGACAAGGATTGATGAATCAAGGCGCATTGTCGAGCCCTGGGGAATGTGGAGTCGAAAACCTAATCGAAGTAACCGGAGAAAAATTACTCTTCTCGAGCAACGACGTGGGCATCACAACCTCGACGCATCCTACAAAGATTTGCATGATAAGCAAGTTATAATCGTAATTTTACACAATCATTCACTGAAAGAAAAAGTTGCAAGAAAGAGTCCAGACTCTTAAAAACATTGACGAGAAAAAATACTCTTGATTCAATCGGACTTTTTCCTTGGATCAAAAAAAAATCCGCCTAAGTCAAGAGGCTCGGCTCTTCGATTCAAGGAAAAATCAGATTGAATCAAGAGTATTTTTTCTGGTCATTGTTATTAAGAGTCTGGACTCTAGATCCAAGCGACTTCTTTTCCGGTGATGATTGTATATAACAGCCTGAAAGTCAAATTAGGATTGTCTAATACCTCGAAAAATAGTCACATTTTGAAAACCTAAACGTTTAACCTCTAAGTTTTTCACGTTTCCGATAAAATTTCTGTGTACATCAGGTTGTGAAGTGGCCAAATTGATCAAGATGTATGATTTGTCTTAAATTTGAAGGCACAAAAAATTTCACATTTTCTTTACCGAGAAATGTTAAAATATAGTCGATGTTTTATGAAGTTACAAGCCATTTTGAGATGAACGTCTACTGTATGCTGAAGATTCGGTCAAAATCCAGTAAAATCTCAGAATTTTGATCTAAAATCGACTATTCTCCTCGAAATATTGACAGAAAACCCGATTTGACTACTACAGCTTTTTAATTTTATTTCGACTGTTGGTTATTATTATTATTTATTTATTTATTTATTTTTTTTTTTGAAAAACAAGATAATTTAATGACTAATATGCAAGAGATTCGGTAAGTCGCAATCGGAGGTGCGAAAGATCGAATGATCTGCCATTTAAATCTATTGAAAAGGATCGATTATCAAGGTGTTCGCAACGAACACCTTAATAATCGATCTTTTACTACAGCTTCAAATGGAGACATATCGATAATCGATCATTCACGCCACGCCACTGAACGCAGTACGATTGAGAGTGTGCTTTAGAAAGGTAAAATTTTCTATATCTGAAGCTGTGGGTGAAGTTATGACTAGCTCTTTGCCCCATGCCGCATCGTCGATATAAAACGTGCAGTGTTGCCGTTTTGACGTATTTTCCCCCGATTTCCAACGCAGTGACTGGGGAAAATTCCTCCGTTTGGCAACACGGAGAAGGATCAATGCCAGAAGGGTTTGAGACTGCACTGCTGTAGCAGAATCAGAGATGAGACGGGGAACTGGGACGATGTTAACCTTTCATAGATCATCCCTACGAATAGCCGACTCAATTTGTCACTTGGAAAAACGCATAACCAAGTAATGCATCTTACTTCACCTCTCGTTCCTTTAACTCCACCTCACTTCGCCCCACTCTTGGCTCCGTCGCATTCCAGTTTTTAAGTTTCTGTATTGGCATGAAACATCTGGTTTTGGTTAGGTTTTTACGTAGTGTTGCACATAATTTTTTTTAGAACGAAAATGTTGAAAAGGAAAGAAACAATACTCCATGTTCCTCATGAATGTCTGTATGATGTAACTTTCACTAAATATGACAGAAATTATATATTTGAGCAAGCCATTTTAAAGTGATTTTTTGTATGTTTCCTGCGGAGAGCACAAAACTTTCGTCGTAAGGTTTTCGTATTCACAATAAAGTTACACCCTTCCAACTAACCGAATAATTCCCCTGGCAAACAAATGTCTTCTCCTTGTTTTTTTCGCACAACATTTTAGCACATTTTCCACAGGTTTAACACTTGCGACAATAATTTTACACGACAAAGTATGGAGCAATACAGCTCATTATGATACCAACATTTGACAATTTCTTATTCTTGCATTTATAAAAAAAAAAAAAAAAAAAAAAAAAAAAAAACATTCAAATAATTTTTAATTCTATTTTTCAGTCCTTATTTTCTGAGACTAATGTATCCACGGCAATATGAACAATATAGAGGGTAAACTCTATGGTGCACTAGAGCACTAGAGAAAGGAGAAAAAATAAGCAAAGCAAAATTATCTCGAAGATTCCTGAATTTCAGATCCAATGTTTAACGCCTTGAAAACTCATGATGGCGCTGGAAACTTTTCAAAGTATGAATGGCAGAATTTCAAAGTTTTTGAAACTTTCTACGAACGCCTAGAGGGATTGGCGACCCTAAATTTAGAAGAATTTTTTTCTTACGGAAAATTCGAGAGATCCGGGAAATGAGCGAAGCAAACAGACGAAAAACGCAGTCAAATGAGTAGTGATAAACTTTGGGAGTCCTTAAAAATTCCTGATCTTTATCATACAATTTTCACCGGCAAGTTTCAACATGCCTATGTATAGAACCCAGATTTATGTAAGGATCGGTGAAATCTCAAGATGTCACATCTAAAAAAGAGTCCAATCGGCACCCACAGATAAGCTCTTCTATATAAGAATCGACGACTGTCACTTTTGCTGTACCTCCTGACAAATCAATAAGATAATAATATTTGTGGTGGTGTGTGAGACCCCAAAATATTGCAACTAGAAGTGGGTTCCCCTCCTCAGATTCCAAAATTTCAGCGAGGCTAAAGACCACGCATAATCATACCTCAGCAATGAGTTGCCTGTCCAGAGCCGGTAAAAGTCAGTTAACAATTAACTTAAGGAAAGGAGGATGAAACCCAAAATATTGCACCTATAGATGGGTTCTCTCGAGAACCGAAGACAGTCATTCTTGTTATAACCCCTGGCAAATTAATAAGATATAATTTATTCGATCGTGTCGGAGCCCCTAAAAAATCATCTAGTGAATCCTTCTTAGGAACAATAACGATCACTCGTGCCGCAAACCCTAAATCAGCAAGTTAACCTATAAACTAGTGCATGAGACTCTAAAATGTTACACTTTGAACTGAATTACTGAGTTCTATCCAGATTCTAGAACGGTCAATCGTGTCCGAGACCTCAAAAAGTCACACTTAAAATTGAGTCCTTCCCCACCCCGTCGACGTTCATCCATGCTGTGATTCCTAGCAAATCATGAAGCAAGTTACGTTAAGTAATGGTGGGTGAAACCCCAAAATATTACTCCTAGAGAGAGTTCCTTCCAAAAGTAACGACTGCCATTCTTGATATAAGTCCGGATAAATTAACATGTGAATCGATGTGGTGATGGTCCAGATCCCCAAAAATCACATTCACAGGATGATTAATAGTTATGAAAAACCAAAATTGGGGACTTTCGGGGACTTTTAGGGGTGTTTTTTCAGGAAAATCGGGGACTTTCATCCCGAAATAGTAAGAGAAAGGGAGCTAGTTAGAGAGTTAAAAGGTGTATTCTTTACGACTAATTTTACAAGTCATGTTGAACCAATGAAAACATACCGGAAACCAAGCAACACTTCAATTTTTTTATTCCTGGTTATACCACGCCGCCACGGTTGGTGGAAAAATTTGAAAATGTCGGTGTTAAGGACGATTTTTGTCATATTTTGGGGACCTGAACAAGAAAATTGGGGACTTTCGGGGATATCGAGGACACCCTTCCAAAATCGGGGATAATCAGGGATATTGGGGACTTTTGGGGACCGGCAGACACTCTGATTATGAGTTTTCAATGGTCACAGTCATTCTTAAAATACGAAAGATGGATGAACACTGAAGTTTTCTTGTATTCAACAGTATTTTTCAGTGAAAAAATTGAAGAATTCAGCATGGGGTGACTTGGTGACTTGGTTCTTTCCTTGGACGGTAATATGGAAAGGACAGCCAATCTTCACGCCAAATCTTGGGCTCATATCAATGTAGTAATGGTCCAGACCCCCAAAAATCACATTGGGAGGTGAATCCTGGTCAGAAACGAAAGGATGGCTGATGCCGTGACCCCGGGCGAATCAACAAGTTAATCTAGCGACACACCTGAGCCTGAGTGAGGCCGAATGCGTGCTCTGGAGTCTGGACTCACCTTGTCGATGGGCATGGAGGGGCATGCTCTGCAAAGGTTCCAAAACGTGCCGATCATGGGTGAAACTCGGGCGAGGGTGAGGGGGAGGGGGAGCGGGGCGGAAAGGGCGCCGGCCGGACGCGTGTGGCGTGCGGGTTGCGTGGGCGAAGAGGACAGGAGACGCGGACACTTCGCGAGGGCGGCGGCGAGCGGACTGAGGACTGCGCCGCGGCCGAGCGCCCAACTCGCGGCGTCCGGGAGAAAACTCGGAAAACTCGGAGACACTGCACCGCCCGGTTGCCGGCTCGTCCCCCAAAACCCCGGCCGAAAAGGAATCCGCGGCGGGACGCCTTCGCTGCGGCGCTATTGCCATGTACAACCCTTAAGGAGTCATGGTCTGTCATGCAGGGTTCCCACAGTGATTCCATGTCTACGGATTTTCCCGAATTTCTAGGAATCTAGGGATTTTTTGGTGAGGTAAAGTAAGCAAAAATCGACTTTTTAACCTCAGTTGGATTGCATTTTGCAAAAAGGAACCACTAACATTGCAATGATGCTAAGATTGTGCAACTTCATCTTTTGCAATGAAATTGCGGAAATCGTGAAAAACTATGAAATTTAGATGGTAATTTCTGTCTTAAATTTACAGTTTTTAGCGAGTAAAATAGAAACTATTAATGGATAATCGGGTTTTTCCTCCAAGACAAAAGAAGTTGCACAATCTTAGCAACATTGCAATGCTAGGGGTTCCTTTTTGCAAAATCCAATCCGATTTTAGCTTCGACTATGGAATTCAGAGAGCGGGATTTAGAGATTTTTAGCGAAATCTAGGGATTTCTCTTCTTCCCTGCTAGGGATTTAATATCGGATCACTTGGTGTGCCACAGAATGAAGAAAATGAAATTCTGTGGCACTTCCCTCATTTCCCTGTCACATTTTGATCAAATTCCCTGACGATAGAGAATTTGCAGGTGTCTGAAATTTGATGAATTTCGTGTTTAAGTGGAAACTACTGAGTGATAACTAAACACGGTGATACCCTTGGTTTATGAATTGAACAACTATCAGAGAAGATATGACGAAATGATCTAATTTGCTGAGATACATGTATTTAAATAGGAAATGCCGCCAGATGACGTCAGACGGTGTATTTGCTCACTCTTGAGTCTATTTTTATACTTTTTCCCATATTAGAAAAAAATTATAAAAAGAACTGTGAAATCAGCTCTATGTAAGCACTTTCAGATGAAGCAATAAAACATTGTTGAGCAAGCAATAAAAAATTATTTGCGACGTCAAAACCTGGTCTTGAAATCAAATAAAGTTGTCTTCGCAATTTTTCCCTGACATTTTCATCATTTTCTCCGACATTTCCAGTTTTCCCAGACTTTAAAAAATTCCCTGACAATTGCCGGTGCCTAGGCTGTTGCAACCTTGATGATGGAGTCAGGCTGAGGGCGTGAGCGGATCAAGGCCAGCAAAATGTGATCTCCATTATTTTTAACTTGAAGGAAGGCAAATCAATGTAATAGCTTACGATGGTGTATTTTTTGAAGTTATACTCTTGATCCTTACACGGAATTTGTTAAAATTGTTATTCTTATGATGCTATGTAAGGGATCTCCTTAAGGGTGGTTTCTCAATAACCGGAATAGTTTTGTCGCCGTAACAGACAACAAATTTTTCGGTCTTATTTTTAGTAGTAATGATAATCACTCGAATTTTTTTTCATTAATCTACTCAGGGTTACGTGTGATAACATTTTTCAAAGAGTTATCGCTTTACTTTTCAATTTAAATACATAAATGGCCGAAAATGTGCTGTTACGCTGACTTTTTATCGCGTGACAGACAGCACATTTTCGGAATTTATATAATATTAATTGAGAAGTAAAGCAATAAAAGCGTAAAAAGTAAAGCGTTATAACACTCAACGCTTTGAAGATTGATGCGAAAAATTCGAGTGAATATCATTCCTACTAAAAATATGACCAAAAAATATGTTGCTTGTTACGGTGACCAAACTATTTCACTCATCGTGAAACCGCCCTTAAACCTTTTCTTTTATCATGTTGTAAACCACATGGAGCCGCTTTAAGGAGAGACTGTGAATAAGGACCATAGTCTTGAAGCGACTCAGTTCGGCATGAATGCGCGTAAATTCTGAGCGTTTGAAAGCCCCCTCCCCCCCCCCATCTGCACTTTTTCGTTTATGAAAATCGAACTCCTCTCGAGTGCGAAAAGTTGCAACAAAGCGTTTTAGTCTCGAAAGGGTTTAACTCGGCTTTTACGCGTTACTGTTGCGAGCGTCATTCATTTTTTGCCCTCCGACGGTAAAGCTGCAAAAGAGCGAAACAACAAACGACATAAAATTCAACTGGACGTATTTATGCTAAAAAATGCCGTATTTATGCCCCGCCAATTTCGTAGATTTTAAACCGGGCTAGAATTTATAGTTCCAAATTGCAAAATGTAGTACAAATGATAGATCAATCTATGTATCGCAAAGCACGCCACGCCACTGCGATAGGAAATCTCCATAGGAAAAGTAATGGCACATATCCGGACCTTTTCGAGCAAACTGTATTGGTCGATGTCAATATTGCTAAGATTTTGTCTTACACTGTTCAGCTGGTAGAGAACCTTGCGCTCTAGGTATTCTAAGATTCACCTGGGATTTTTTCCCATTCGTCCCGAAAAGTTTGGCTGAGAAATGAACGATGTAAGTGATTTTTAATGCTTCCAAAAAAGAAAAGAATGAGTTGCATGATCTTTGCGACATTGACATGGGTAGATGCTGTTCGGTCCGAGAGGTCCTTCTACGTCGCTGCTATAAAATTAGCCGAAAATTAAGGGTCTTTATCGTAAAGTGTAGTCCACTTATGGACTGCGGACTGATTACTAAAATTGATGTACAAAGCCAAGACAGAAAAGAAAGAACAGAAAGAGACAAAAGAGATATGGAGGGATCCTATGGGTGGAAGCGGGAGCGAGTGGTTGCAACGGAAAAAGGAGGTAAGTAATAGACTAACTAACGCGAGGCAACCCACGCCAGACCCTGTACGGTTAGTCCATAATTTTTTCCCTTAGTCGATAGAGACCACTCATTTTGACCGATAGGATCGCTATATACTCCCTATATCTATATTTTCCTTGTCTGTCGCTTTATCTATCAATTACAACAATTAACCCGCCGTCCCCTGCCTCGAATAGGGCGTACTCGTAGTGGTTTCTTGAACAACCCCTTTCCTCAGGAAGCTTCAAATGGTTCACATTGTGATTGCGGAAAGTTTGAGGAGACCCTGAACGTACCATCATAATATGGGTAATTCTCAGGGCCGGATTAAGGGGGTGGCCTCATGGGGCGTGGCCCATGGCGGCAAATTTTGTAATTTTTTAAATGTAGGTGTAAAAACAATCGGACTCAGAAAAAAAATTATCAATGAGAAAAGGGGACAAAATCTCTCTTTCCTAAGAGTATAGTAGTTTCTACTTTTGTCGTTTTTCGGTGATACAAGATCTTTAATTAGCATCTTTGATTAGTCGAGATAAGAGAGGAACTAAACACGCAATTTGGCCTGGAGCTTAGCGCAGAGAGGAATGATTACGAGGACTTGAGATGAAAAGGTCAAGCCCTCGGCGCGACGGTCGGCATGTAACACATATTAGCGCCTACAAGACTGCATACTTCACGCATTGCGTCAAACACAGTGCGGTCAGCAGCCGCGGTCGGCGTGAAACGCATAGCGCCTACAATGCTGCATGAATACTTCACGCATTGCGCCAAACACAGTGCGGTCAGGAGCGGTTGGCGTAAAACGTATAGCACCTACAAGACTGCAGGAATACTTCATGCATTGCGCCAAACACAGTGCGATCAGTGCGGCGCAGCGGCGGAGGTTGAAATTATTATACATTTATGTTTGTTCTTTTATAATGTTTTGGTTCATTTCTTATAAATGGAGGAGCAGAGTTCCGTGCAATTTTGCTAGTAGTGTTGACAAGGCTTTTGCAAAAAATGCATCCAACACGAGTAAGTAAACGCGTCTTATGCACCCCTCCCCCTCCGGCACGTTCACTTTATGGTTTTTATTGATGTTTCAAAACGAATGAGAAGGGGGCGGCAAAATACAGGCGGCCTATGGAGGGCAAGCAGGTAAATCCAGCTCTAGTAATTCTAGCGCATCTCTAGTAGAATTCCACGGATAAATTGCCCGCATATGAAATCTTGGCACATGGGGCCTCCGAAACAAAGGAGATGTTTAAGGTGATTCGTCAAGCTCAAGTGGTCGTGATCGAACTGGCATGCGATATATCGCATCGATTAGGTCAAAACTCTCGGCAGATTTTGAATTATTAGCAAAACAACGGACGATTGCCCCTACGCATGAGCCTAAAGAATCATTCCAGACCCAAAAATCGGCAAAATTCAGAGAAAAGCAAGCAGAATAGTGCTCGGAAAAACCTACATTCGATACAGAAATTGATAGCTGAATCGAATGCGAGGTTTTTTTTCCAAACACTATTCTGCCTTCATTTCTCTGAATTTTGCCGATTTTTGGTTTTAGAATGATTCCTTAGGCCCATACGCAGGGGCTACTGTCATTTTTTTCGAAAAATTCACAATCTGCCGACATTTTTGACCTAATCGATGCGATATATCGCATGCCAGTTAGACCATGCCACTTGAGCTTGCCGAATCACCTTCAGGCCTGGATACGCGCTCAAATTTCCGTTCATTTCCGGTCAAAATTATGACAAAAATGGCGGTCAAATTTTTGCAGGCCGCAAAAATGTGATGGTAGATGGTATGTGCACCAGTCACCAATTGATCGGAAATTGATAGAAATTTGAGCGCGTATCCAGGCCTTTAAGGAAGCACAACGAATGCGGCTCAAAGTAGTTGAGTAAAGGGCCGCTAGGATCGCCCGAATCACTCGCTGGAGTCGGGTCTCTCACCCTCGGTATACCACGGTTTTTCGCCGATGTGACAACGCCGCGCCGGCGGCCCTGCAATCAATAAGGCAGCCAAGTGGGGAGCCCCGGGTTGTAGGGGCGCGGGCGGGGTGGAGGGTTCACCGCCCATCTGAATGAGCGCCTCCCCCCCTCCCACCCGCTCCGCCACCCCTAGCGCCCTCCCCGCGACGACGCATTCCACCCCCAGAGCCGGGCTAGCTCCAGTCCCGTTGGCGCCCTTCCCCGAATAAGTTTCAATGGAGGGGGGGGGGGCTCTGGGGGTGGG
Source organism: Bemisia tabaci (assembly GCF_001854935.1). Classification (NCBI taxonomy): domain Eukaryota; kingdom Metazoa; phylum Arthropoda; class Insecta; order Hemiptera; family Aleyrodidae; genus Bemisia; species Bemisia tabaci. The sequence goes on along the minus strand of NW_017547752.1, from coordinate 307,343 downwards.
TTGACGTTACGACCCTGATTACAAACAGCTGTTAATGGCCGGTCGTCTCTGTTTGCGTTACACCGATAAAGTGTGTCGATAGGGCGAGGGAAAGTGATAATGGCGTCGGAGCACAGGCTGAGAGCAAGTCGGCGCTTTCAGCATTCGAGCCTGTGGGCCGATTATTGAAATTGATAGACATAGGCGACAAAAGGGATGTGGAAGGATCAGTGTTCGAAACTCAACTTTGAGTTTCAAGAGCCATGTGGCGCATCAAGCTCGATTTTTAGGGGCCATTGAAGATTTTTCAGGGGCCAAATTGACTTTTTGCCTATACATCACGGCGCATTTAGTGAAAAGTTAGACGGAAGGTGTGTTAGTTACAGAAACAGTACCTCTAACTTGAGGGGAATTTCACGCCCTTACGTCAAAAGGGCGACATATTGTGCGACGTAGGTTACAGAGTTGCCACAGAATTGGGAAAATGAAATTCCCTGACATTACTTTAATTTCCCTGACAATTGTACATATGACAGGTGGTTAAGGAGACACGATTGCGAGAATATTTTTCAGACAAAATTTGTTTGTTCGAAGCCTCAAAGAAAGCAAATTCAAGTGATGCAACAAATTTTCCGTGACACTTTCGTCATTTTCCCGGACTTTTTAAAATTCCCTGACATTTCTTGGTTTTTTTCGGTATTTCCTGACTGTGACAACCCTGTAGATATTCACGGGCTTTAATTTTAAATTTTACATGGACTCTCGCGAATTAAATAATGAAAATACTATAATCGGTAACCAGTAAACTACTGGCGACAACTTTTCTTGACTCCCTGCCGAGGAACCCACTTCCTCGACGCCTCACACTAAAGAGACACACGATTGCTCAAGGAAATGGGTCGATTGGACGTATTTCTATCAAACGGAACTAAGTGCATTCACACATGAACCCTGAGACCCATAAGAATATGTTCATAACAGGGCTCACGTCATGATGCACATAGTTCCGTTTGATAGAAATACGTCCAATTTGCCTCAAACGACGGGGGCAAACGCGCGCTCCTCGATCCTGCAACTGATAAATTGCCCGGAGCCTCGTCCAAAACCCCCTTTAAGTTATGCTCCAATGATCGAAGCAGGTTCCATTGGCAAAAAGTTGGTACTTTGGATCAAATTTAAATTGGACCGCGTTAAACAGAAAGGAACCAAGCCACATCAGCTACTGCCACATTTAATTGGGCAATTTAATTTTTTACATGAAAACGGTTGTGCGGATTTTTGTGTAAATTTCAGTGAAAATTTTCCATGGTACGAAGCAAATTCCTTAAAATTTTCAAAGAAATCCGAACAAACGTTCTCTCGTAAAAAAATTAATTGCCCAGTTAAACTTGGCAATAGCTGATGTGGCTTGGTTCCTTTCTGTTAAACTCGGTCCAATTTTCCTCATACTTGTGGTTTCCGCGTCTTTTTTAGTATCGATTCATCGATTATTCACCGGCTCGGAATCGTTGAATCCTCACATATCGACGGTGTAAGTCGGCAATCACGTAACTCGTTTGCGGTGTCGGAAAATCTCCGCCTCTTAGTTATTTTTTTACAGGAGAACAAATTGACATCATTCCTTGAAGTTTTTGCAGAATTTTCTTCGCATAGAGAAGAAAAATCGCTGCAGTTTTAAAGAATAGCCGTTGAGTAGTTTTCCGTTTAAAAAATAAAGTATGATATAGGAAGTTTACGACGTCGCAAACCGAGTTATGTGATTGCCGACTTACACCGTCGATATATTGCTGTGCTAAGGAAGAACGCCCGTACGAACACTTGAGAGTTGCCAAATTGCCCCGGATAAAACATGTATTTTTCAGAGAGATTATACCTATTTTTTTTTTGAAATTTGCGGACATTTTAGACAAAACTGCGAAGAAAATTGTCTGAAAAATTGAAGAAGAAAAATTCACAATTTTCCCAGTAAATTTGGTTTTTATTGAAGGAAAGAGGGTAATGTAAAAAGGGCCGAAAAATCGTGAAAATACTAATTTCGAAATTATGGAAACGGCCTAATCGTGGGATGTATTAGACTTACATGATGACGGGATAATGTGTCAACAACTTACCAACTTTGAGATACGTGCATTCATTGATAAACATATATGAGAGAACTCACCTGAAACAAGAGAACCAAAAATTACACCATTAGAAAACAAGCAGAAAACGTTAGAATAAAGCTTTCAAAGTCATATTGGTAAATTAGCAAGAATTTTTTATGTGGCAACGTCTGAAGGTTCATGCGGCGTTCTTCCTTAGCACGGCAGTATACGATCCCTTCGACGAGAAACATCGAAAACAATACAAAATCAAAAAAAGAGGGTGGGAAATGTTCCTAAGAGGATCTTATTAATAATGAGATACCTTTGCGAAACGCTTAGTAAGCAGCCTGGTATGCTGCTGTGCTAAGGAAAAACGCGTTATGAACATTCCAGAGTTGCAAAATTTCCTTCGAAAGTTTATTCTCAAGGAAAGCCAAGAATATTTTTCCTTGAAATTTTCAGGGACTTTAAATGGAATTGCTAACAAAATTATCTGAAAAATGGAAGGAAAATATTCATAAGTTTACCAGGAACTTCGTGTTTTAGCAAAGGAAATTTGGCAACGCCTGAGGGTTCATACGGCTTTTTTCCTTAGCACAGCAGTATACTCTATTTTCTGCATGGAAAACAACTAAACGCCATTCTATGAAAACGTCGATGATTTTTCTTCTCAGTGAGATATCCTGTGAAAATTTCAAACCGTGATGTTCGTTAGGTCTCTGCTTGAAAAAAAAGTGAAAAGAGCCTTTACTCATTCATCCTGCGCATCCGGTGCAAGACAGCAATAAACGCTACGTGATTCACGCACGCGTTCATGCTCAAAAAGTCTGGCCACCCAAAAACGCAACCAGGTGTCCAGACTTTTTACCCAATTTTATTTGATCCAAATTTTTCACCGTCCCTTTATAAAGTTAGTCCAATAGTTTTTTTGTGCGCAATTCTCTATGAAGCAATAGTTTACTTAGTCCAGTTTATAAGCAATGGTATAACTGCTGAGATTTTGCCGAATAATGGAATGTAACCCTTAGATGCCCAAGCCGGATCAAATTGACCCAAGGATCGCTGAGATCACGTACTTCGCATGTTCTATGGGGCTGGTATATCCGAACTGAGATGTAGGTCTACAAATACATCTTTAAAAAAGAATAAAACACCAAATTGAAAAAAAAAAAGTACGAACTTAAAATATCAACACAACTGAAGATAAGAGAGACGTTTTTGGGTCTGGTTTTTACAAGTTTTTTCCCGAATCAGAGAGACAATTCATTGGCAGCATAGAGCGAGCGGAGCGTCGCGTCGCGAGCTCACGTCTCGCGCCGTAGCGCCTTCTATTTTGGTGATGCAACACGGACATCCATCAAGAACGAATAGTTGTATCCCTGCGCCGGCGTCAACGCGCAACATTTTCCTTGCTCTGTTCCGCGCGTTGTGTTGGTTCCGCCTGTCTTATTTGTAGTGGTGCTTCAAGGGCTACGTTAGCAAAACAGCCGAGGATAGGAGATATGTAATCGGACCTTTTTTTTTACATTTTCTTTCGAATCCAAGCGATACCTCATAGACGGCATAAAGCGGAGCATTCCGAGTTCACGCATCGCGCCTTCAATTTTTCAGATAAAACACGGACATCGATCGAGTTACCGTAGATCGATACCGTTAGTTAGTCTACTACCTACGTCCTTTGTCCAATGCAACCACCCGCTTCCACCAATAGGATCCCTCCGTATCCTTTTTGTCTTCTTTGTCTATTGCTTTGTCTATCAATTTCAATAATCAGCCCGCAGGACGTTGTTGTTGTCTTCAGGCGGCCCAAACCAGTCGCAACCGACGCGGCGCGCGCGAAAGAGCTGTGCTATGTGCGGCAGAATGCTGGCGCGCCTTCACTTTCTCGTATATGCGTCACGGACATCCATCGAGTAGGAATAATTGCATCAGCGACTAAAACCGCGCGGCCGTTACTATCATGAGAGTGGAGTAGAAAGCTTGTTGCATTATGACAAGTCTGCAAAAACGAGTAACTGCAAGAAACGCGCATTTCAGTTGCCGACGCTTGGGACTTCCCGTTCTGATCTATTTTCAGAGTAGAGCTATACACATCTTTTGATAAAAACGTCATATATTTCTTTCTCGTGCGTTTCTCTTCAATTAAACAGCAGCAGAGATGGCTCGTATTTCAACCAGCGTGATTTCAGTGTTGTAAAAATGTTGGTTCCTCATAATTATCTGAAAAAGCTCCCAGAATAGTAAATAATTTTTTCTTCCCACCATGTAGAATGCGATAGACACAGCTTACTGTCTACTAAAACAGGTTGGCAAAAAATCAGTACCACTCCAGTACATCCCCAAGATATTCAGTTAATGGAGAATTTGCATGCAAATGTTTTATTGCTTCATCTGAGAGTGCTTAAAGACTGATTTCACAGTATTTTTTATAATTTTTTTCTGATATGTGAAATGGTATAAAAATAGATTTAAAAATGAAAAAATGCACCGCGTGGTGACGTCATCTGGCGGCATTTTCCATTTAAACACACGCATTTTAGCAGATTAGATCATTTTGCCATATCTTCTCCAATAATTATTCAATTCATGAATCAAGGGTATCCTCGTGATCAGTTCACTCAGTAGTTCCATTTAAACGCGAGATTCATCAAATTCAGACACCTACAAATCCTCTATTCTTTGTAACTCCAGGTATGACGTTTGACTTGTTCCTCTTTGAAAAAATAAAATGAAAGCGGAAATTTTGAAACAGCGCGACGGAGATCAGTGCTGTGGGACGTTGGGCACAGAAATTTGATTTCAACAGACGGACGACAACCCTGGAAGATGATGAAAAGCGGACTCGGAGGCTTGGGATGGGGACGGAGCGCGGGTGCGGCGCCGCAGTGGCAGTGCTTAAACCGCAGAGTGGGTTACCTGATGAGGAAGTGAACCGGAAAGGGATGGCTACCAGATGAAGAAGGAGAAGGGCTCAGTTCACGAGATCACGCGAGAAATCTATCCTAGACGAATGCTCCCGTCCTAAGGAACAACGCCGTATGAGCCTTCAGGCGTTGCCAAATTCCCTTTGATAAAACACGAATTTCCCGGTATTTTTATGAATATTTTCCTTCCATTTTTCCAGATAATTTTGTCGGCAATGGGCCTGTTGCATGCAAGAGATACAGCCGCGCGAATAGTCTTTTTAGAGGTTAAATGACACGAAAATTACGATGGTTACATTAAAAAAGTCTGAAATACACTCCTTACTGCGCAATTTGCGTTGTTAGGAGCGCGCTTTTTCAAATTTCCCGCGTCTGGGGGCAGTTTTCTAATCACCGGAAACGAACAAACGGCGGGCTCGGTTATTTCCGGAAGATGTCGAGTCGTTGTTGTTGTTGTTGTTATTTCTTCCTTCAGTTTGTTTACAAACCCAACGTGATCTCTTATAGTGGTCCATATACGCTTTATGCGGTAACCAAATCGATCAACAACTTTTAAATATCCAACGCATTCCTTCTACATTTCATTTCATGATATCACGAGCTCCGATTTTTAGGTTATGTTGTCAGTTTTAGTTGACCGGAAATAGCCGCGAGTTGCCGTTAATTGTTTCCGTTAGAAAACTGCCCCCAGACGCGGGAAATTTGAAAAAGCGCGTTCCTAACAACGCAAATTGCGCAGTAAGGAGTGTATTTCAGACTTTTTTAATGTGACCATCGTAATTTTCGTGTCATTTGACCTCTAAAAAGTCTATTCGCACGGCTGTATCTCTTGCATGCAACAGGCCCATTCCACCTGAAGTCCCCGGAAATTTCAAGGAGAAATATTCATATCTTCCCTTACAAATAAACATTTTATTGATGGAAATTTGGCAACTCTCGAATGTTCATACGGCGTTCTTCCTTAGCGCGGCAGAATGGAAGGGGTGGGAAAGAGCAAGGGGGAGTACACTGCCGAGTGCGGAGTTTTCTCCAAAAGGAGACGATCTAAAGCTCATTGAAAGTTTGTCGCCGAATATAGCGAAAGGAATTTTGCAAAATCTCCTGAGCCTGCTGCGGAGATGGGATCGAGGAAAAAATTAGTGGGGTGAAGTTGGAGGCAATATATTTTAGGGACCCTTCACTAACAATCAAAGCAATTTAATTCATGAGATCCGAGGGTTCTTGAACCGAAATATTAATGCCTTCTTGAAATCTGTCTTACTTCTTTTGAAATTATCGACTCTCGAAGATATAATTAAACACTTTCCGCGGTCTCTAAAAAATCTGTGTTGATCCCGGATTTCAAGATATTTTCCGCATTCAGTGGATTGCACAGCGAATGATAATACCAGGGTTGCCACAGAATTTAGAAAATGAAATTCCCTGACATTTCCCTGATTTCCCTGACACATTTTGGCGAAATTTCCTGGCAATTAAAGATATGACGGATGGTTAAGAGGCCATGATTGAGAACAGTTTTCTGGCAAAATTTGTTGTTCGAAAGCTCAAATCCATTCTAGAGAGCAAATGGAGGTGATTTAACAAATTTTTTCTGACATTTTCGTCTTTTTCGTCATTTTCCCTGACATGTCTCGGTTTTCCCTGACTGTGGTAACCCTGTAAAACTGATTTAAATGCGTTACGGCCTATTTTGCAACTTTTTTATTGTTACTTTTGTTTCAAAGCGCAGCTGCGAGACCTTGCCGCTGGATTTATCCATAAAAAGCTCTTCGCCCATAAAAAAAATTTCTGGACGCGACCAGCCAACGGAGCCGGAGCCCTGCGCAGGGCCGGAAGATAACGGTTTCCCGATATTCAGATGCATTTTCATCCATTGTTGCCGGTTTTCATATCACACCCAATTTGCCCACCCTGCAAAGCTGCATTTCCACAGAAAACTGTATTCAACGGGACCTCTCGGCCGTACCTACTGTGTTAAAAGCACGTATCTGCATAGGACCTCCATTAGAAATAAGCGTTTCTAGCCTGCGAGTCGACTGTAGAATCGTTATCAAAAATGAACTTGATCGATGAAGTCCTATCTTGGCAATGATATGAATCCATCAAGGTTGACAGATAATGCAATTAGATACGGCAATTTTGCATCGGTTTAAATGCAGTGGCGATTTTTGGAAGAGATATTTTGGATGCTCCGTAGCCCGTCACAACTATCTCTATACTAGGGGGCTACGCCCCCTGGCCGCTACGCGGCCCAACCCCCTGAAGGCGCTCCGCGCCATCAACGGGCCGCTTCGCGGCCCTATTTTTACCCTCCTATCATAGTGTTAGGTTTATTTTCCCCCTAAAAAATTACGATATGATGTATACTTTACTTGTAGAATGAAATAATTTTTGGTTTTGATGAATAAAGAAAAAAATAATTTTTTGAAGTCAAAAGAAAGCGTTTTAGAATGACTGCTTGATGAAGTATTGCAGTAAAACAACGAACAATGATAATCAGGTAATAATTAAATATACCAAAAGTCGGGAATCGAACCCATATCGTAGTCACAGTGGACGAATTCGACGTCTTAGCCGACTCGGCCACCGCTCGTCTTGAGGGAGAAAGTGCGAATCTTGTGTAGATAAGTATAGAGCTGATGCGCAGGCTACACATCCACTGCGCAACCTCTTCGACCACTGCGCATCCTCCCGCGCATAGCGGTAGCAGTCCCGGAGCATTCTGTAAATTCACTCACTTTTATAACGTGATTTTAAAAAAACCTGGGTCCTACTTCCAAAATCTAATTAGAGCGGGCTCATCTAGGGCCAATTACCTGTCGATCTACGCAAAAATCATGGAAATCGGCCCGGTAGAACGCTCAAACGAACTATGACAAAAATTATAAATTTACATTGTTTAAATGGGAGAATTCGCAACTTTACCACTTAATTTAAAAAAACCTGGGCCATATTTTGAAAATCTGAAAAGAGTTGGCTTATCTAGAGACAATTGCCCGTCGATAGCCGCAAAAATCATGAAAATCGGCCCGGTAGAACGCTGGAACTAAGCGTCACCAGTTTCGCAAAATTAGGAGGTCTTGGAGCTTATAGTATAGATAGCTTTCCCATAAAAGCATATATCTGCATAGGGAAACCAACGGTATGTATGTCGTTTCTAAACCGGGCCAGAAATAGTGGTTCCTTATTGCAAAATCTAATCCAAATAATAAGCAATTTAAACAGCGGGTAACAAGGTTTTTTTACACAAGTAACACGAAACCGTTTCGGCTGAAAACTCAGCCGAAGAAAGTTAGCATTTTTCTCGTTTTGAAACAGCCAAGCACTAAGATTTTAGATTTTTAAATTTTTTACTGGTTTTTATCCAACAGAGGAAGGCTGAGTTTTCAGCCGCAACGTTTTGGTGTTATTTGTGTGAGAAAAGCGTCGTTACTCGCAGTTAAAATTGTTTATTATTTTATTTTTGGAACACTGCTTTTACTCCAATTGAAAATATGTAAAACAATCGATTCCAGCTAAGTTGGCCTATCTCAACTAGAATCGATATTTTCAATGGATTTAAATAGAGCAGAATCAGTGTTGCCAACCAGAAAACGACGCCAAAAGGAATTGTCTGGCAACAATGCCAACAAAAAGCGGCATTGAGGGAGGGAGATTCCATGCTGGGACAGTATACGTCGTATTCAACAACCCATTGAGACTGGATATGACTGGAACTTCTCCAAATAAGATGAACACAGACATGGAACTCATTAGGTTGCCGGAAATGAAAAAAATCGGATTCGGCTTCCACGGAGGTGGATCCTCAGCTTTGGCGCGATGCATTCTGGGTAGAATCTTTATCCTTTTCAAATTGTAATCATTAGGTGAATTACACATGATTGGGAAAATACAAGTTTTAGTTGCTGGATTGATCATTAAAGAATACCCGTTCCCAAAATCTTGAAGAAATTCAGCGATCGGTTGAGGATTTGAAGCAATACTCCTTGACTTTATTCTAAGATTTTGGGGGATCGTATTCGGCACGGACATTCTTTTAAGATGGATCAAGTGACCGAAATTTAAATTTTTTTCCAAAATATAATACCAAATGGTTAAAAATTGGTATGTATCTGTCGTCGGTGATTTGCCAAATCGGGCATTTTATCAAATGCCTAAGCAGATGGTCAAATTTTGACAGTTTACGACATTTTGTGAATTTGAGGCAAGCAGGTCACGAGTTTTCAATATTTTGACGTGAATAATTCATCAAGTCTACTAACTTTTCTTGTTTCTTCTTCTTCTTCAAATGCTCCGCATATATCTAAATGTTGAAACTTTAGAAATGCTGGATTTTATGATGCGCTGAAAATGTCAGGATAAATCTTCGCTCAGAAGTTAAAAATCGTTTAAAATACTAATGTATGATGCACGTGTTTCCAGAGAATTCTTCCTTACAGAAGTAATGCATTATTTTTTCTAAAATAAAGCAAAGAATCAGAATATCAATCCAAGTAAGAATATTTGCTTAGGCATTTCACAAAATGCCTGCATAATTTTACTATTTGCCTGTGACATATCGATTACACCCGGAATGCATTGCGTTAAAGTTGAGGATTGATCATGCAAAATCAGATAACAAGAATAGTTTGCTAAAAAATTCTACACATTAAGCATTCACTTTACAGCTTAGCAAAAACTGAAATCACTGCGGTTGGGCATTTTGGCCGCAGGTTATGCTCTGGAAAAATTTATTTCGGAGGCTCTAGAATAAAGTTAGAGCTAGTAAGACAAATTCTCTCACTTACGAAATTGGTATTCCTGTCCGGAAAGAACATTAAAAGCAAGAAAACACTATTCCACGCAGCACGATTTCTTCCTGAGAGAAAACAATATTACACGCGACGAACTTGAGGAATGCGCTCGCACTGATCACAACAAAACTTTTCGAGTCGGACTTGAGAGTCCACATGGTCGTTGACCAGTGACCACTATCCTATCGGCAAAATCAGGATGAACCTTGTAAGATAAGTCAGAAAGAGATAAAATAGCTCGTTCTTCGATCCTCATTCCGCGCGCTACTATGATGAGGCCACATTTTGCGATAGTTAAGAAACTGCAATTTCTGGCTTAGAACACTTATGTGCATAGGAAAACTAATCTTACATGGATTGCCTCTAAAATGAGCCAGAATTTGTGGCTAAGAGGTTATACATTGGAAAATTTAGTCTAATTCCCATCTAAAAACACGACATACAGGGTTTCGTAAACCACCCGTGCGAGCCTTTTCTCTCGGTCATCTAAGGTTAGATGAAATCAGAGACTGCGGGAACGAATATGGAATCTACCCCAAGGTATCCAAATTCCGTGACTCCAAAACTTTTAGAACGGACCACTAGACAAGGTACGAATTTCAGCATTCTGATACATGTTTCTCAACCAAAATTTCACGTAAAACACGATACGCACAACGAAAATTACCAAAATCAACTCCTGACGAAGATATTTAATGATTCTTGATGCGTGAATTCAAACCACCCGCTCATGAAAACTCAATGCTCTACGTGATTCACATCGCGCGCTAAATGTTTATCATGACAGTCTCTCCGATGTAAAAATCTTCAACTTCAATCTTGACACTTTGGCTCAGCTATAGCAAATTACCTATATTTTGAACAACACATGGTGGAAAATGAACATTGCTCGATTGAGAAGCTTGCTGAAACCGTTGTAGTGCGCGATTTGACTCACGTAGAGCTTTGAGTTTCTTGTGAGCGGACAGTTCAAATTCCTCGTAATCAGTGCGAAATAAAAACGTAAATATCTTCGTTAGAAGTTGATTTCAGTAATTTTCGTTGCGCGAATCATGTTCTACGTGAAATTCTGGTTAAGAAACATGTATCAGATTGCTTAAATTCGTACCTTGTCTAGTGGTCCATTAGACATCATTTGCAGTATTGGTTAAAAATTTCCTGTCCGACCTCTCTGATTGACTCGATCCACTGTGCGCCGGTTCGGTGGTGCACACCATGGTCCTCTCACCTCAGAGTCATCAATTTGTGATTCACACATTTTTCAACGGTTGCTCGCCGTAAAACACCGATGAACCCAGGGCGGAAGAGACCATGGTATGCACTACCGCGATAAATGACGTCATACATCTTGTTCATCAAAAAGCGATATTTCCGTTAAGAGTGGACAAAAAAACTTGGGGTTTAAACGGATCTATTACTATGGTATAAGCTCCGAGACCTCCTAAAATTGCTTGATGGTAACGCATAGTTCCAGCGTTCTACGGGGACAATTTTCATGATTTTTGCGGCTGTCTACAGGAAATTGTCCCTACATGAGCCCGCTCTATTCAGATCTTGAAAATATGACCCAGGTTTCTTACATTACGAGGTAGAGTTGCGAATTCTTCCATTTAAACAATGTAAATTTTTATTTTTTGTCACAGTCCGTTCGAGCATTCTACTGGGCCGATTTTCATGATTTTTGCGACAATCGACAAGTGACAGTCCCTCGATGAGTCAGGTATAAACAGATTTTGGAAATAGGACCCAGGTTTCTTAAATAAGAGCAAACCAAAGTGCTTCGAAAGGGGGGCAAAATTTGAAATTTCGGCCAATCAAAAATGGCGGGAATTTCAAATTTAGAGGAAAATTGAACGGAGCGGAACAATTTGAATCTTGGTCTGTTGAAAGGGTGAGGTAAGTTATCGGAGATATGCTCCTTTGCTACACAATATTCAAAAGCGACGAAATGCTCCGTTCCGTTTTCTCCGATTCGTTCCAGTCTTGGCGTGAAGTTTGAGATAAATGCCGATTTTAAAATTCGATTCTTATTGGTACAATCGTTCCCGGCCAGAGGGAGATCGGACCAATGAGAGTCGGGTATTAAAATCTTTTCATTTTTTTTTGTCGTTCTTTTGTCAAAGCGCCTGGAGAGCGCGAAGCGCCCTCTGGGGGTTGGGCCGCTTATCGACCAGGGGGCGTAGCCTCCTGGTAATATTATGCTACTTCATAAGCTTAAACCATCGAAACACGATTCCGTGACCGGCGCGACGAACTGACCCATATTTGGACTATCTATCCTAAAAGGAACTATGTGCAAGTGGAAAGACGGGGTGCATGTGCTCGTGGAAGCTGGATAAGAAACAATATGGTCAGTGGATACAGTTCCTTTTGAGGAAATGGAAAAGGTGGATTTTTCAATTGAATAAAAAGGAACTGGCCGTGGGCATGTCATAAGAGCCTTGTGGACAGGGCTCATGAGTTAAAGACCGCCTCCTCGATCGTCGTTTCTCTCATCGTTGCCGCGGACGTCACTGGCGCTTTAAAATCCCCATTCATTTTTATGGCCCGACCACGAACGAGCACACCCCATCTTTCCACTTGCACAAAGTTCCATTTAGCATAAACACGTCCGATTGGAAAATTCATTTTTTCCCTCTGAAATTATTCCATTAAAAATTTAAATTAGAAAATATGGCGTACTGGTGGGTGATCAGTAATTGTGCCGATCCAGAAAATCAAAATAACGTACCTTATGAGAAGCTCGCAGCTGTCAATCCTGAAACAGAAGATGGAACGAGAATTATTATTATGCTTTGCAATGAAATGGAGGAGAGAACGATTGAAGTGAGTTAAGAGACACAGACACTAAAAACGCTTGCACAGTAATAATCCGTCGCAGGTATTCTTGAAAAGCGAGTTCAAAGTTGCCTATTATGAGCTTCCACTGAACTTCGCCGAACAAGCTAAGTTGGCCGGTGGCATCCAAAACATCTTTGCCGCCGCGATTTCTTTCTCGACTGTGCAACCCTTCTGCCGCGATTGCAGTCGGTGCAGCCGTCATCATTGCACGGCTACACGAACCATGGATTGCGAGAGAGGAATCGCCTCGTGAAAAAGAGATCGCAGAGGTAACGGATATTTTCGGTAGCCATCTTGCCATTCTCGGCGATGCGCATTGAAATGGGAGCTCAAAGTTCGCGACATTGAACTTGTTTTATGAGGATCAATATTGCTCCAGAAAAATTCTTGTAAAATTGGTGCCTCCAGTATTTTTCAAAAAAAGCAAAAACAGAACCGGATTTAAGTTTTTGCTGCCTCCTCCCTCTTCGAGGTATACGGTGCAATATCTTAAAGTGATTCGACAGATGCCATTTTTTTGGTCAGAGCGACGTGCGATGTATCGTATCGATTCGTTCCATAATTTCGGCTACTTATCATTTCTTTCGAATTTTGAGATCGCACTCATAAGCGCTGTCTCCACTCGTCAAAATGGCATCAAAATGGAAGCTCAAAGTGAATCGATTTCAACGATAAGTGGCTCGTGAAAAAGAGATCGCAGAGTTAACGGATATTTTCGGTTGCCATCTTGCCATTCTCGGCGATGCGCGTTGAAATGGGAGCTCAGAGTCGCGACATTGAACTTGTTTCGCACTCCAGTTGTTATGAAACGAAAGAATTCATGTACCAATTTGACGAAGAAATTCAACGCAAAGGCGTGGTTTTTTAGAGGAAGAATATCGCATTCCATACTGATATCGAAACTACACCCGAATGCTTTTCCATTGCGCTTAGTTCCGTTTGACAGAATGCGCTATCCGGCATTCTAATTTCCTCAAAAAGAACTCACATTGGCGCTTAGTTCCGTTTGACAGAAGTACACCCAGTTGCGCTAGATAGAATCGTATTTTGATGGCGTAAACTCATTTATCAGTATAATGGACAAGTGTGCCCAATCGCCAATTTTTTTTTATCTTCAGTATTAACAGAAATATCGCCCATCAAATAACATGGTGTATAACATCAGCCACACGGAGAAAAAAAACTTCAGTTCTTACATCTGAAGTACTTCGGTTTTCACATCCGAAAAACTTTGGTTCTCACATCCGAAAAACTCCGGTTCTCAAATCCGAAGTACTTCAGATGTAAGAACTGAAGTTTCAGATATGTGAGCCGAGCCTCGACAGCTAGACCTAAAGTGTTCAGATGCTCAATCCGAAAACTTCAAAGATCCATGACCTAAACTTCGGGTAACACGCACGAGGTTTTTTTCTCATTGCACCGCGGAACCGCACACAGTCTTGAAAGATTATAGAATCTAAATAGATTGCGAGGGAAAGAAAGAAAGTAACCAGTCAAAATTAATATAAATATCACTGCTTGATGAAATTCAGGGGAAAGAAACCATGGTATGCAGCAACACGGCATCAGACGTCATACATCTTATTTTCCGATGGGCAATATCTCCGTTAATGTGAACGTATTAATAATGTGTTCGAAAAGATCTGAACGTAGTTTACTTTTTGCTAACAAGCTTAAACTATCAACATACGAATCTGTGACTAAGGCAACTGACTCATTTGTATCATACGGTAGGCGCGGAAAGGCGTTACTGATGAAACAAAAATGCATAATCAATGTTACGACGGTCGTCGATGAAGTAGGTGAAGTTTCAGATTTTATATCATCCAAACGATTATTTGCACGGAGATAGTCGGTGAAAAACCCGATTATCCTTAAAATTATCATCATTCGTAACTTTTCATCCTCCGCGAACACTCTTCCCCTCCACTCGAACTGCGGAGTAAGTACGTGATGTGGTATCGTGCGAAAATGAAGGAAATTTTTGGCGTTCCATTTCTCATAATTTTCTGACTTTTAATATTTTAGGGGGAGGGGGGAGGTGAACGTATGCACAATGCCACTACAACGTTAAATTGGTCTGTTGCAAGCAAGAGATACAGCCAATTAAACACACTTTTTAAGAGAAAATTCGCTCGTAAATCACCCTGGGCACATCAAAAAAGTCTGAAACCCACTTTTTAGCGCGTAATTTGCGTGGTTTGTAACACGTTTTTTCAAATTTACTGCGTATGTGGGCAGTTTTTCTCGGTGGCTGGCAGTCAGGTGTGCCCGAGGAGAGACCTCCTTGCGGAAGATTTTGATTGATTCAAAGCTTTTCTTTTGCAAAATAAAGAAGAAAAAAGTAAACAAACGCTTGAAAACAAAAAATAGAGAAAGTTAGTTCATCGTTTTTGTACTTTGAGTCGTTCTTTCTTACTTCTCTACCTCTCGCTCTTCGGCGAGTGAGAAAAACTGCCCGCAGACGCGGGAAACTTGAAAAAGCGTGTTACAAACTACGTACACGCAGATTTCAGACTTGTTTGATGTGCCCAACTTGATTTTCGAGTGACCTCACTTTTACAACGAGTATTCAGTCGGCTGTATCTCTTGCGTGCAAGCGTGCAAGCGACCCATTCTGAAATCAAGCGCGGAATTACTGGTACAGCGGCGTTGGTATGTGATGTGGTATCACGCCGCTTTGAAGGAAACTCCTCCTTTCGGACTCCGCGGAGTAGGTACGTGATGCGGTATCACGCGGAAATGAGGGGAAATATTGGCGTTCCACTTGTGTTGTAAAAACACCGTGTTCATTCTGTTAAAGTTTTCATCATGTAGACCTCCAAATCCGTCCGAATAGGGTTGAAATTTCAATTATTTTCTTGATGTGTTGAATGCGACAGTTCGAAAGTACCGCATGCCAAAAGTAAAAGACAAACGTAATTTTTCGGCAGAAATTGATGGATAAGCCCCGAAACCCGTTCCAACAGAGTTAAAACTTCAAAAAATTTCCGAGAGGGACCTCTCGGTAGTAGGAGGGCCCTCGCCCCCCTCCAAGCAAAATGACGCAGGTACGCATCTAAAATCTGGCATCAGTGCATGGTTTGATCATGTGGCAGTGAAGGTGCGAATCCTCTCATCAACCCTCGGTCCTCGGTTTCCTCTGTGGGACAGGAGGCCTGAATCAAAAATTCGCCATTTTTGATTGTCTAGCGTGCTACTCACTATCGTATCATCCCCCCAAAAAATCATATCTGATAGAGTGCAAATCTAATAGGAGATAGAATAAACTCCTTTTGATGGATGGAATTAACATCGAAGTATTCGCAATTTTAGTCGATGTCCAACTTCTCCTAATGGCTCGTTCAAGTAATCAAAGTAGTCGTTCGATTTAGATCTCCCAAACCATTTCATATCACGCCTTATTCCAGACAACAAATACTCCACGGCCGAAAGAGAACACTCTTTCATGTTGATTTGTACGAACTTCTGTCCTTTTTTCCCTCCGTATATACTGACCATACCGATGAAATTTCATCCTGGTAAACGAATTAAGTTTTATGGGAAGGGAGATAACCCTCTACACATGGCGATTTATCGAAAATCTGTCTTACAGTCCGGGAAATCACGCAAGGTCGCGTCTACTTTTAGGTTGCATATGGCGCGGCGCGGCGATGAATCGGGTCGAAACGCCTACCAACGGAAAGTGCTTACCAAGGGGGTGCGCTTAAAATTGAGCTCATGGATTTTTTTATCATCGCACAAAAATGGTTATGGTATCATTTTAAACATCAGAGAATGATCTTTCTACAAAAGACGAGAGGAGGTTTGTTTCTCCACCCAATTGAAAATTATTCGTTGTTGTAAATTTTGGAACTTTGAACATTTTCTGTTCTTTTGAAAATACCGGGAAAATTCGGAGGAAAACTGCAAGTATATTCGTTATACTAGTTAACTTTCAACATAGATTCTGAACAAGCCCAAAATAATAAAAATTGGACGAGAATGTGTCGAGATATAGCGCGCGAATGACTTGCGTAGCACGTTAATTGCCCGTATTCCGCCGTTTTCACCGCGCACCGCGAACCGTGACGCTTCACTTAAATCGCTCTAGCGGGTGCATTTTTTGACGCACAAAAATTGTTTTGGTATCAAATCAAATTTGAGATAATTTCCCATCGCCGTCATTTAAGGCAAAAAGCCATTTTCTCGCGTTTTAAATAATTAAACGCTCTTGAAAATTGGGTGAAATTTCAAAATTTTCCTAATGACCATCCATGTGTGCCTTAGGCGAAAAAATTAATGAGATGGACTTCTGTAGGAGTATGTAAGCTTCCAAACGAGACAAAGAAAACAAAAATCGGACACGGAGTTTCCGAGATATAGTGCGCTGAAAAAACGCTTGGTGGCCTGAGTTCGCCCTTGAAATTTCAAAAGGCCTCATAAATTTCAATTTTTTTGAAAAATTGATTTATTGGCCCCTTAATCTCTTTTCTTCAATCATGTTCCTAAATTTAATAATAATACATTTTCTTATTGTTCCCCACGCCTGTTTTTTCTTTCTTTCCAATCAGGTAGTCTTTTTACTCTCCTACAAATAATATGGCATCGTAAAACAATTGTGTCCCTCAAAAAAAAGTCATGATTGTGCTATTCTTTTCAGTAGGTAAAATTCTTCTCTAAGATTAGAATAAATAGTATGTACCTAAGTACCTTTCTTTTCTATTGCGCTAAACTTAATTGCATTTAAATGGTAAATTTCAAGAATTATAGATGAAGAGCCCAGTGCTCAGTGCATTGTATGTAACGTTTGAGTACCGTTTTTTTTTTATTTTTTTATTTTTTTTTTTACTGAAAATCATTTTCTTCGCAGTGAATACATGAAGTTTAGAGCCAAAAGAATACGAACAACGAAAAGTAAAGGTAGGAATTTTATGATCATTTTGTCTTAGTTGACCGGCAAAAATCTACAGTACCAAAAATCTATGGCACGAATGCAGACAAAACAAACAACGACGGTTGAATCATTTCGATTTTAGCCGCCATTTTGTTGCGTGACGGCAAGAGGGCACGAGATACGACTCCCTAATACTCCCTATGCATATTCGTATTGTTGTGGCAAGCAGTTGGGCAGAAAAAATTACTAGAATCAAAAAATTGATGAAAATCAAGCTTAGAATTTAATTTTTCACGGTTTCATTGAAATTTAATGAAATTTCAAGTGAAATTTCAAAAATCTTATTTTTCATGAAATTTTCCATCTCAGTTGGTGGCCATCTTTAACGGCCGCCATCTTGGTTCCTGCACGGACCCCAGAGTGGTTCCCCTTCTAAAAGGGCTTCTTATGACCATAAGAATGATGACCATAAGAATGATCCCCGAAAGTGGCAATTTCCAATCGAAAAGTGCAGGGTTTTTTTGTGTACCCCGCGTACTATTACGACCAACGGGATGAGGAAGTAGATCGTCGCTTACTTGAACGAGCCATTAGGAGAAGTTGGACATCGACTAAAATTGCGAATACTTCGATGTTAATTCCATCCATCGAAAGGATTTTATTCTATCTCCTATTAGATTTGTACTCTATCAGATATGATTTTTTGGGGGGATGATACGATAGTGAGTAGCACGCTAGACAATCAAAAATGGCGAATTTTTGATTCAGGCCTCCTGTCCCACAGAGGAAACCGAGGACCGAGGGTTGATGAGAGGATTCGCACCTTCACTGCCACATGATCAAACCATGCACTGATGCCAGATTTTAGATGCGTACCTGCGTCATTTTGCTTGGAGGGGGGCGAGGGCCCTCCTACTACCGAGAGGTCCCTCTCGGAAATTTTTTGAAGTTTTAACTCTGTTGGAACGGGTTTCGGGGCTTATCCATCAATTTCTGCCGAAAAATTACGTTTGTCTTTTACTTTTGGCATGCGGTACTTTCGAACTGTCGCATTCAACACATCAAGAAAATAATTAAAATTTCAAAACTATTCGGACGGATTTGGAGGTCTCCATGATGAAAACTTTAACAGAATGAACACGGTGTTTTTACAACACAAGTGGAACGCCAATATTTCCCCCCATTTCCGCGTGATACCACATCACGTACCTACTCCGCTGAGTCCGAACGGAGGAGTTTCCTTCAAAGCGGCGTGATACCATATCACATACCAACGCCGCTGTACCAGTAATTCCGCGCTTGATTTCAGAATGGGTCGCTTGCACGCAAGAGATACAGCCGACTGAATACTCGTTGTAAAAGTAAAGTCACTCGAAAATCAAGTTGGGCACACCAAACAAGTCTGAAATCTGCGTGTACGTAGTTTGTAACACGCTTTTTCAAGTTTCCCGCGTCTGCGGGCAGTTTTTCTCACTCGCCGAAGAGCGAGAGGTAGAGAAGTAAGAAAGAACGACTCAAAGTACAAAAACGATGAACTAACTTTCTCTATTTTTTGTTTTCAAGCGTTTGTTTACTTTTTTCTTCTTTATTTTGCAAAAGAAAAGCTTTGAATCAATCAAAATCTTCCGCAAGGAGGTCTCTCCTCGGGCACACCTGACTGCCAGCCACCGAGAAAAACTGCCCACATACGCAGTAAATTTGAAAAAACGTGTTACAAACCACGCAAATTACGCGCTAAAAAGTGGGTTTCAGACTTTTTTGATGTGCCCAGGGTGATTTTCGAGCGAATTTTCTCTTAAAAAGTGTGTTTAATTGGCTGTATCTCTTGCTTGCAACAGACCAATTTAACGTTGTAGTGGCATTGTGCATACGTTCACCTCCCCCCTCCCCCTAAAATATAAAAAGTCAGAAAATTATGAGAAATGGAACGCCAAAAATTTCCTTCATTTTCGCAAGATACCACATCACGTACTTACTCCGCAGTTCGAGTGGAGGAGAGGAGTGTTCGCGGAGGATGAAAAGTTACGAATGATGATAATTTTAAGGATAATCGGGTTTTTCACCGACTATCTCCGTGCAAATAATCATTTGGATGGTATTAAATCTGAAACTTCACCTACTTCATCGACGACCGTCGATACATTGATTATGCATTTTTGTTTCATCAGTGACGCCTTTCCGCGCCTACCGTATGATACAAATGAGTCAGTTGCCTTAGTCACAGATTCGTATGTTGATAGTTTAAGCTTGTTAGCAAAAAGTAAACTACGTTTAGATCTTTTCGAACACATTATTATTACGTTCATATTAACGGAGATATTGCCCATCGGAAAATAAGGTGTATGACGTCTGATGCCGTGTTGCTGCATATCATGGTTTCTTTCCCCTTAATTTCATCAAACAGTGATATGTATACAAAGAACCGGTTACTGCCTTTTTTCCCTCGCAATCTATTTAACTTCTATAATCTTTTAAGACTGTATGCAGTTCCACGGTGGATGATGTTATACGCTATGTTATTTGATGGGCGATATTTCTGTTGGTACTGAAAGTAAAAAATTGGCGATTGGGCACACTTGTCCATTTTGCTGATAAATTAGCTTACATGCACCATCAAAATACGATTCTGTCAGGCGCAACTGACCCATGTGTCCTGCACCAATTTTCAACTACAGAGCAATAATGGATAACATTTAATGACAAGAAAGTATGAACTATTAGATACGTACCAGAGGAGAGTTATCCAATTGGACCACCACACCACTCCATCACATCATTCATTCATTCCATTCATTCCATTTCATTTCCATTCATTCTGATCCATTTGGCACTATTGGAACTACGCCGTTGGTATGATATATGGTATCACGCCGCTTTGCAGGAAAATCTTGGCTTTTTATGTGTCGCGAGTTACTGACATTCATGTATGTATCATAATTGCACCATTGAATGCGGAAATCGAGCGAGCAATTTTTCGGACTCCAAAGTAGGTACGTGATGTGGTATCACGCAAAAATGAAGGAAAATGTTGGTATTCCACCTGTCTCACATTTATGACGTAAATAAATGTATGCATAATGCTCACAACGTTAAATTCTGAGATCAAGCGCGTGAATATTCGAACTGGGGCGATGGTGCTCATGTGATGTGGTATCAGTCGCTCCCTCGCTTATTCCTCATTGCTTAAGACATGGTTGTCACAGAATTTAGAAAATAAAATGCCCTGACAATTCCCTGATTTCCTTGACACATTTCCCCTAAATTCCATGAAAATTGAAGATGTCTCGGATGGTTAAGAAGGCATAATTGAAAATAGTTTTCTGGCAAAATTTCTTGTTCGAAAGCTCAAATCCATTCTAGAAAACAAATGAAGGTGATCTAACACACTTTCCCTGACGGTTTCGTCATTTTCCCTCACATTTCCCGGTTTCCCCTTACTTTATAAAATTCCTTAACACTTCCCGGTTTTCCATGACTGTGGCAACTTTGCATAGAGTATGTACTCCATGCAACTTTGTTGAGAGGAACTGATCGGATGGATCTTGAACTGATCAGATGAAATCGAAGACTGCGGGAACGAATAGGTACGGAATCTACCCCAAGGCATCCAAATTCCGTGACTCCAAAGCCCCCCGCATCCCTCGGGAGATAAACGGGGGGTTGTGAGGTTATAAGTTGAGGTTCTCGTCAAATTTTTGAAATCACTCCATCAAATTCAGAAAATAAGGAAACTTTCATCCACAATTATATCAAACAATCCAAATTAGGACCGCTCCTCTTCGGAATATTGACCCCTGAAGGTGGGGGACAAGGCCCCCCTCCTCCCCCAAAATTCAATATATCTAAATTGGTATGGAAGCTCAGGAGGAATATTTCCTCCTGGGTAATCGATCATCAGAAATCTGTCAGGAATCGTTTAAAAGGGGGGGGGGGTATCAACAGTCAGTGGCACGAGGCCTGAGCCTAAAAATGTCTAAGGCTAATAATTCGGTTAGTGTCTTGATCTATGCATCGTATACTACACTGAGTTAGTTATTGCGCCTTGATGCAACTTTTCGTGTTCCACGAATGCACGTGTTGCATGTTCAAAAATTGAATGCATTTCCGCATTTCTCACCTCTTCAGAAATGCATGGAAGTTGTCATTAGTTGTAGCACTTGCATAGTAGAGTACCTATGTAGATAAATTATTGCTCTCTCAACCTTTTTGCTCAAGAAATGTGCCGCTCTCAGATTGGTTAGTGATTGTCACGCTTTCATGGATTTTCAAATTCTAATTTTTGAAATAAATTCTGAACAAACTCTAATGGTTAGTTTTGGGAAAAACACTTGCATCAGTTCACAAAAACAAGCAATTATTGCATTTTCTTCAGAGTTGTTTGTAAGAGGAGCAAAACTTCATTCCGTGTGCAAAATTGGACGTATTTCTATCAAACGGAACTAAGCGCCAATTTGAGTTCCTTTTGAGGAATTTAGAATCCCAGATAGCGCGTTCTGTCAAACGGACCTAAACGCCATGGAAAAGCATTGCGAGTATAGGACGGAATAAGCCGGACGCTCGATTCTGCCGCCAATCCAAGCCCCCTTCTACCTTCCTCACCCTATGGCGCTTAGGTCCGTTTGATAGAAATACGTCCAATTCAGGAATCCCTGAGGTAGCAATGGACCACTCGACAAATTGCAAATTTCAGCATTATGATCCAAGATTCCTCATCGAAATTTCGCTTAGGACTCGATTTTTAGGACGGAACACTAAAATATTAACGTTTTCCCGTGCATAAATTCAAACTTCCCCTCACAGAAAATACAATTATCTACTTGAAATAAATCACACATTGAACGTTAAAGTGACAGTCCTTGTTGTAGGAATATATTACAACCATAGTATCAGTAATTCGGCCCAGCTATTGCACGTTGTTCACACTTTGAACGCAATAAAGCAGGAAAATCAAATTTTTCGTGACCAATGCTAAAAACAACGAAATTGTCTTGATTTGGAGCTAATATTAATATACATAAACGTTTTTTTTTCGTTGCTTTCATTGCAGTCTACAAGAAGTTTTGAAGAGGAAACAAAAATCTGAATGCTTGAATTCGTACCTTGTCTAATAGTCTATTGTTGCGCAACAACGGCATCATGCTCCAGAGAAAGTTTTAGTGTTTATTCCAAACACAATGCTTCAAGACGTTGTTTTCAGTTGCAACCTTGAACGTTGCTTTCTCCTTGGGCTACACAGATTTGAGTAAGAGAAGAGGAAAAAAGCGCAACAATTCCATGCCTCAAACAAGAGACATCTGTATTCAGAATGTTTCAGACTGACTTGTTATGAAAAAAAGAGGCACACATGTGAGTGTAGGTGGGCACATGCTTTACTTGAAATGTGTAAGAAACTGATTGTTACAGCAGGACGTATGGAATAATAAAATCAATTCACAAAAACTGGAATGAATCTTCAAAGTTTCTTTATTTATTCATTTTTTTTTCTAAATTTGATTTTGTTACAATAATATTAATTATTGTTGTCACCACACTAAAATAACAGGACAATTGGTCTTCATGGATACATTTTTGAAAACTTAATTGAAATTTGGTGTAAATAATACTTTACATGAGTACTGATGAAGGTACAGGCCGTTTACAGCAACAGCGTTAGTATAAAATTAGAATTTCTCTGCAAAAATGACGAGGATATTTGCAGTAGAGGTATTGGTAAGGCTAATTACGTACATATTACATAAAGATCAACTTTTTGAACAAGTGTATAAAAAAGAAAATCCATTTCTCGGTAACAAAGAAAAAAGAAAGATAACAAATACGTAAAATCTATAAATAATCTAAATTGATAAAAATTTATTGTGATTTGATATAAATTCTTCTTGTGCACAAAGTCCAGGCACTAAAAAATACATTTAAAGTGTAGGCAACAAATTTCAGGATACTGTATCATTTGAAACGAACAGAAATATCTGTACTGAATTTCATTATTCTGCAAGATGAATCAAACAGAGCAGGAAAGAACCATTCAAAATCAAATGATTTGGTCGGGTGAAGAGATGGTGCATTCATTTGAACTCCTTAAAAATTAATGATAGAAATTTATGTGAGGATGCGAAATACAAGCATGAAAACTATTTCATGTGAAACTAAACAAACCTCTAGACTTGGTTTTTTCAATTATGGTTCTTTCCGGCTGGCTTGATTACAAACGCATTGCACGATAAATCACAAAGGCTAAATACTGGGAGCAAAAGAGGAGGAATAATAAATTACTTTCATGAATATTTTAATAACATGTTCATATTTGATGGTCTACAAATATTAGAATCAGAATTATATTTCAACACTTTTGATAACTTCATCACTTGTCTCTTACCTTGAGATCATTTTCAAAGCCAAAAAATCAGAAAATTTTGTTCAGATTTTAACTCAAGCGAAGACCTCAAACCTCAAGGATTCTCTCTGATCTTCCAATGGTTAAAACTCTCTTAAAATATTAAAAAGATTTTGATGTAAGTTCAATTTGACGTAATTAACACAGATGCTTCCTTGATACAAAAAGAGTCATACACATTTCCTGATAGAGTGGGCCAATTCTTCAAAAAACATACAACTGTTCGAAAGTTTTCAAACGAGAAAAAATTGTTCACACTATGTAGTTACAATTTAAAATGAAGACAATGACACATTACGGACACAAAAAGACCAAGTGGCCGGTCGTTTACACTTGCACTAAAATAATGTGCTTTCAGCGCTTGCATCATCAGGAGTTTACAAGGTGTGAAAGCTCACATGATTATCAAAACCGAGAGAGGTCAACTCTATTGTATATTGTCAGAGAAATAAAGGAAACAATATTTTTTCGGCAGAGGTTTCCCTTTATCCTACGTTTCTAGTAGATATTTAGAATTTTGGGGGGAAAGTATATTTTAATATGTCATAATGACAAGAATTCACAATCCTCATAAAAAAAAAACAGTGCTAGAACTCAAGCAAAAATACAACCCCATATTGTCATACAGTCTAAACCTCCTTAAATTCATTGTCTGACAAGAGTGATTTTGGACGTTACAACTCATTATCAGCAGGGCTCCAGCTTGATTAAAATTTCCTCAAGCATAACTTCAGTTATTTTCAAAGCTTGGAAAATTTCAAACTTAACTTGAAGGAAAGTGGAGGAAAGAAACCCTCAAAAAACTCAGCTCAAAAAAAAAAAAAAATACAGAAGTTACACGTCCCTAAAAAAATGGCTTTTCAACCAATGGCACATAGGTGTGTATGCGCCAATTTAAAGACAGCGTGGGTTGATTTTATTTTCATTAACTCACTTGAACTACTCAAGAAATGGTAAATGAAACAAGACTACACAAATCTCCCATAAAATCCAGATGATCCCTAACAACTAAGCACACAGTTTATGCATGTTTACAGAATATTTTTGATGAGATTCAATCTCTAGCAGGGGTTTTCTTTTCCTTCTGTAATTTATTCACTCAATCAAGATCAAGTGGTTTTTTGACAAGGCACCTTGAGATACATTACAGGCACAAAAACAAAGATGCTAGATAGGGTGCTGAAATTCTTACACATACAACTCAGGGAAATATTATTTCTTATGCACTATAAATCTTTAATTCCTTTCCGTGAGATTGATAATTGGACTTTGACAAAATAGGTCAGTTTGATTCTATGAAGGGCTTTCTTCATAAGACAAACGATTAAGCATATAATTAGATGACACTGGGAACTTTGATGGCATCACCATTTTTCTTTTGATAAAAGTTCTGAAAAAATTTTGACTTGATATCGTTTTAAATTCAAGTTGACTAAATGTGCAGGCACATGGTCGTACTCCTGCAACATATTTGCTGATCTCAGTGGTAAATTAGAGAAAATATTTGCAGACAAACTGAAGTAGTGAATCCTTTCGTTTGATTAGAATTTCTAGTAGAAAGTATTATTATAAATATGGACATAATACATTAAAGGCACAGCTCTTGCCTCATTTGCACAGGATACATGAAAACAGCAAAAGCAGTTGACTTGCTTGAAGGATTGGCACCCATCGGTTACGACTGTTAATGGTCTTAGCTTCTAAAGAGCCTTCAAAACTTTGAAAAAAGTGCATACACAGAGAATTCCCAAAGAATTTATGTATGCACTATTACAATGCCTGCACTGTTTTTTAGTTAACTATAAGTTAAAATTAAATTTGAAAGTGAAAAAGGCGTTGTGGGCGATTCTACCGACTAAAGCAGATTAGCAGGTTACCGGCTTATCCGGGAACCGAGTTATTGAGGTTTCACTGTAATAAAAGTTGTCTGCACAAGATTTATGCAAGTGTAAGCTGACCAGCCAAAAGAGAACAATATTGGTGACAAAAACTATCAAACAAATTCGTAAACTAAATTACGACTTGACAAAAAATTGATAAGTATCACACTGTTTCGATTTTGCTTTAAAGAAAAATTAATAAAAAATTGATAGAAAACAAAGAAAAAAGTTAAAACACACTACACAAATTGGCTACTGTACATTTAAAAGTATCAGTTCGATAACAAAAACAATAAGAATCAGTGCTTAGAATTAAAACTAAGTTCACTCCTCACACCCAACTCACAACTATTTATCTTCACCAAAATATCAACAGATATGAAGGATTGGCAGATTTTTTATCGTTTTTGGAAGTACATGGAAGTACTTGCAGTACTAGGAGACAAGGAATGGCAATCTCTGATAATGGACCCTGGGTCTAAGTTAGAATTGAGCACCACAGTAAGCAATATCCCATTAAAAATTTAGTGAATCTCAAAAAAGACATCAAGAAGTTCCAAATACAACTCTTAGATAAAAAAAAGTAGCATTTTCTATGAGTGTTAATTCAATTTTTTTACTTTTAATAAACGCAGAGTCTACTTACGGCAGTAAATGAACATTAGAATGCTGGCTGAAACGTAGCCATAGAATTGTACAATAACCGAGAGGACTCCATCATAGTTTCCAGAACCCCCCTTAAAATTGTGCTTTTGGGACAATAGCAAGAACTGTAGCAAAAATCGCTTCGCGAAGAATAAGTTACTGGGCTTTTGAATAATGTGGATTTATTTTGACCTAATTCTATTTTTCTTTCTGTTCGGTTACAATTCAGGGGTCCATGGATAACCTTCTTTGGGAGGAAAAGTGGGGAGCACATTTTCACACAGGGACCAAACTTTTAAAATTCTAAGGGTTGAAGCCATACACCACTAGATTCATTGACAAGACCGAAGGGGCACTTTCAAATAATCCATGAGATACAAATTATACACAACAAGGACAAATTCTGCCATTCTGACATAACAAAAACGTTAAAAGTACTTTTTTATTTCGCAATATTGTGTTCTGTGATGAAATTACTACTTGGGGAAAATTCAAAGTCAATTCAGAATTCAGAGTTTCTGGATGCGGTGGTAGATGACAGGTACTAAGTTTTATCGCAGAAAAAGGGGGAAAAATATTGATTTACTCTTTACTTAAAACATCTGCAGGTCTATCGGTTTAGTGCTTTCACTCTTTACCACAGGTTTCAGAGCCATATTAGTGTCCAACTAAAATTAAGATTGTCAAAACAGACTTTACGGTAAGGTTAAACTTTAATTCAGACACACAAACAATTTTTGAATCAAACTGAGCCAAAAAAATACTGCCTTAAGCCATGAGACCTTTCTTTTGATTCTTGTAAAAGAACGGAATAAATTTCCGAGGTCCTCGAATCTTGAACACTTCATCCAAAAAGCTGGACTGTAGCCTACTGATTCTTGCGTGTAGCAGAGATTTCCCACGCCTGGTACAAAGAGTGACTATCATCGGTGAGCTAGTGCTCTTTTCATTATAAAAGATACAAATCAGAGGAAAATCTGTCCTGAAGCGAATGAAAGAGAGAACCAACAAATGCACAAGCAATTACCGTTTTTTTAAAGACAATTGGAAAGACTCATTGATATTACTTCAGGATCCTGGTACCTCTTGATACCTCTTGGAACCAGAGAGGGGAGTCCCTTTGGGTACCTCTTGGTAAACCTCTCTTGGGATTTGATCCTTTCAAACTTATTCCAGGCAGTGAAAATATTGATGCAGCTGAAATCAAAAATTGAAAATAGTTAACCATAACTTCTATTGTTAGAATGACTGATAAATTCTCCTTCCAGTAGTAGATTAAACAGAAGGTTTGAATTTTCATAGATTTTATACTCTCTCTCTTTGCTTCCTTAAAAAACGCAGACTGGAACTAAAACACACACAAAAAAATTGAATGGACCACTAGACAGGGTGCGCGTTAAAGTACCAGAAGGTATGTTTTTGCGTCAAAATTTCTCACAGAACAAATTGATCATGTTGAAAAGTAGAAAATCAACTTTTAATGGAGAAATTAGCATTAATAGTTTACATTAAACTCACTTGATCAAAACTTCTCACTTCTAGAGAACCAATAGCAACAAAACTCAAGCACACTACTGAAAACAAACTTATTGTTCGGAGAATTTATAGAGTCGAGTTCCGTTAAAACCTCCCTCCTCTGATTCACGGGATTTCTTAATTTTTCAAAACAGAATTTAGCAGTGCGAGGGAATTATCTCATATTGCAACACACATTGCAATTTGGAGCCTTAAATATGGTCAGTAAAAATTTTAAATAGTTTTTTCTCAACACCATTGCAGTAATACTTCGATGTGACGACCTTCAGTATAAAAGTTTTTGCAGCTATGTCGAAAGCTTGGTCCACAAGGACTCACTAATTCGTAGAGTCAAAATGGTTCCGCAATTTCAAGGTAATCAGTTTCAATTGACAATATGGTTATCAAGTTTTGTGCAAAACGGGCTCTACCAAAGTTTATCTTTGTATCCCAGCTGCTGCAAAATTACCAGAGAGACGTATGGACGTGCCTGAGTTTGGTGTTTTTCAGCGGAATATTTATAAAATTGGATATTTTTTTAGCTAATTACATCAACTAACTAACCCGCCTTTTCTTTACTTATAAAACAGATTAAGAAACAGTAAGCTGAAAAATGACTGCTCATATTCCTGATGGGTTGTGTACCATCACTAGAGAACCCTGCACACTCCTTATGAGGAAGTGCACCACGATCGATTTTTAATTTTTTTACTGCATTCAATTCATCTCAAGATACTGATCAAAAGTGATCATTGCGCCATTTTTCTGCGATGCACCGTTTTCGCACAATACGCCCGGAACGCATCAATTATTTGGCGATAAAGAGTCACAAAGAACAAGAACAGGTCTGATGTAAATAAGGAAAAACGTAGCGAGAGTCTGACTTCTTATCTATCCCTGCCTACTCTGGGGCTATCTTCCTCTCGCTCTCGTCCGTTTGACGTTCACTGTTTTTCTCCAACTTTCCTGTTCTTATGCTCCTCACAAATCTGATTTGGATGGTCAAGCAAAAAGGCGTGCAGAATCCAAGATAAGACTTCCCCTCGGTGCTGGAGTTCCCCTAATTCCCTCGTTGACAAACAGCTGACCGTTCTCTCAAGTGCTGAAATGAGAAATCTTTCTGACACTTTATCGCTGAATAATTGAAGCCTTCTGGGCGTATCGTGCGAAAATAGTGCATCATAGAAAGTTTGCGCATTGATGACTTTCGATCAGCATCTTGAGATGAATTGAATGCTATAAAAAAAATTAAAATCGACCGTGGTGCACTTCCCCATAAGGAGTGTACAGGGTCCTTTGCTGGCATGAGCTTTCAACATCTTTGCCTGCATTTTTTTCCTCTTTTTTCTTAAAGATGAACTTTAAATAATTATAATTTTGGCCAATCCGCTGACCGTTGTTTTATCAAGGTTTTACCGTACAAAGAATTGCAAAGATCCATCTGTCATAAAATCCAGGTTGGTTCAAAATTTTTTGCGCCAAATTAATTGTAAAACACTCCTCTAAGAAATGATGTCAATACCTAAATTTCGAGGTTTTCTCGTTACATTTTTTCTAGGTAAGGTCAGGAATGAAAAAGTAATTAACAAAATACTCACTATTAGGAAGCTTATGAACTTCAGGTCCTAAAGAATTAAAGAATCGGTCTTTCATCGCTTCTTTGGCTGATATTCTATTCTTAGCTTCATACTGAAACAAAAAATAATAAGAGATTGATTTTTCAATAGAGTTCATATTCAGGATTAATAAATTGTTGTTACTGCACTCGCAATAAGGAGCTACTAGAAGTGCAATGCTGTTTCAATTGATGGTAAAACTATTCTTGACTAACGTTATAGTTAAATTCCTAGGGAAATAAAGTTTGGACAAATCAAGTTTGAGTTTTTTACAAATTGAGTTTTTTACAAATTGAGTTTTTTATAAATTACCCTTTTTTTAGACTAATTTCGACTAGTTCAGCGAAACAGTTCAGTGCTTTAAATTAGATGTAAAAACCTCAATGGAAATTGAGTTTACGACTTTTAACCAATTAAACGCTGTTTTTTCAAAACCCCAGAAAAAATTGTTGAAGTATGTGCAGAAATTTGTTGTAAGTGCTGCAAATCAAAATTCCAATAATGGCTTGATAAGACTAAAATCTATGGTATAAACCTTGGAAAAAAATTGTTTAACTATGTATCAAACATATCCTTGTGAGCGCTGCAGCATCAAAATTTCAAAACTTCCAGAACTTGATTGATATCCTTTCAGCAAGACGCAATTCAATTAATACATTGAATTTGAAGCAGGACACAAATGAAAATGGGCCTGTTGCAAACTTTTACTAGAGCAAAAATAAGTTGTTTCTTTTCAAAATGGCTTAAAATCATGATAAGTGCATCAGCAAATTCTGAAATGCACCTCTGACTTTACAGTCTGCGTAAGAAATTTGCGTTTTTTTGAGCTTTCCACTTCTAAAACGATACTTCGGCACAGGCGAACATTTTTTTAGAGGAGTTGTTCTATTCAACCCCTGCTCATAGAATGTTTTGCAATATTCATCATGGGCGACGCTTCCGTGCAGATTGTGAAATGAGGAGTGCATTTCAGACTTTGCCGATGCGCTCATCATGATTTTTTAAACATTTTCTACAAGGGAAAACTCTTATTTTTGCTCTGGCAAAAGTTTGCAAAAGGCCAATTAATGAGTTTTAAAATGAAGAACTCCTTACCGTAAGGAACTTCAACAGGAGTTTATTCTCCACAGGATTGTGTACGAGTGATCGAGATGGCACGGTCCTATGTGGTTGTTTCACCGAAGTGTTGTTGACTATGCTGTCATTAGCACCTAAATTCGCTTTTGATAAGCTTTGATTGAGGGTACTTGAAGTTAATTTGAGTTTTGGTATTTCTAGGCCAGGCCATGTGTCCGGTTCAGGCATGCCTAGTTCTGAGAAAATTAGTGTCAGTTCATCTTCAATCGTTGAGCCCGGAAACAGTGGTTTATGTTCCAGCATTTCATAAAAAATACAACCTACACCCCTATTAACAAATATAAAATTCAATCATTATAATACATAATATAAAATAACCTCCTGTCAGGAGTCAAGTCGCTGGTGAAACTACAAAAATACATACCCAATTACAATGTTGCAAAATATTTGCACATTCAATTTTGCTTGTAATGTTACACAAATTTCATTGAAGGAGCAAACAATATCAAACAAAATGGACCACTAGACAAGGTACAAAATTAAACATTCTGATACATGTTTCTTAACCAAAATTCCAAGTAAAACTCACTTTGCGCAACAAAAATTACTGGAATTACTCCTAACCAAGATATATGATGTTTCTTGACACATAAATTTAAAACTCCCGCTCATGAAAACACTAACATCTATGCGAGTTAGACTGTGCACTAAACGTTACCGCTACAGTCTCTGTGGTATTAAAATATGGCAACCTCAATCTTGGTGCTTCAATGCAGCCTTTGTACATCCTTAACTTCTTAAATAACCTAAGGCAAGGAAGGAACATTGCTTGATTAAGGAGCTGATTAAACCGCTGTGGTGCATGATTTGATTCAAGACGACTATTGCGTTTTTTGTGACTGGGTAATTCAAATTTACCATGACCAATGTATAAAAATAACATTATTCTCTTAGTTAAGAGGTGATTTCAGTGCTTTTCGGTGCATGAGTCGTGTTCTATGTGAAATTCTGGTTGAAACGTGTGTATCAGAATGTGTAAATTCATACTTTGTCTAGTGGTCTATTGCAAAAGAATTAAATCATCCTTCAAAAAAGTAAAAAAGGAGAAGACATTTGCAGCGTTCCAGGGTAAAGATACACAATTTTGTAGTGTCACCATTGATATACATTCATTCATGACTGCATACTTCATGTATTTGCTTGTGAGCATGCACATTCTTTGGGATATTGATCAAGGATTCCAACATTTTTTTCATTTCTTAATTCCTTGACTTTTTCTACATTTTCTGACTAAAATTTCTGAATTCTCTCACTTCTCTTGACTATTGAGTTAAACTTTCACTTGGAGTTTTTTTTTTTTTTTACATTTTGCTGGCTTTAACTGAACTTTATGATACATTTTCACTTCTAGAGATTCTAATTATAAAAGAGACACTTGAAAGTTGTTTGCAGATTCTTGAATAAAAGCTGCACATGTAGAAAATGATGGGCATCCTTACAAGAAACATTTTTGCACTTACAGTGCTGCATGCTGGAACTTCTACCGAAACTCTTTTCACAAACACAATGCCATACGTAACACAATTTCACACAGCGGAAAAACTTTTTATGATTGAAAAATGAAACTATACAAGCATATCGACGGTGTAAGTTGGAAATCACAAAGCCCGTTCGCAGTGTCTGAAAATCTCCTCCTATATGTTATTTTTTAAAGGAGAACAAATTGACATCACTCCTTGAAGTTTTTGCAGAATTTTCTTCTCATGAAGAAGAAAAATCACGGCAGTTTTAAATAATTGCTGTTGAGTAGTTTTCTGTTTAAAAAATAAAGTATGATAGGAAGTCTGCGACGTCGCAAACCGAGATATGTGTTTGCCAACTTACACTGTCGATATATGTTTTTGGACACAAAATTTAGAAGTTCATAAAGAAAGCTCGTTTTTAATTGTCAACCAGTCATTCCATTGGATGTAATGAACGAATACTATGTGCAATTTTAGAATTGACATTAAAACAAAACAAGAGAAGACGTATGAAAACAATAATTACCACATATCAATTTGGGTTGAATATTCGGTGGAACCTAAAAGAACATCGGGAGGTCTATACCACAGCGTTACAACTTCATTGGTATACGTTTTGCTAGGGACGGATTTGGCACGAGCGAGCCCAAAGTCTGCTAATTTCAACTCTCCTATGTCATTGATCAGAAGATTTTGTGGTTTGAGATCCCGGTGTAGAATCTTCCGCTCATGACAGTATGCAAGGCCTCGGAGTAATTGGAATAAAAATAACTGGGGGAAAAAAAACAAAGATATAAAAATCAGTTGACCCAAAACACTAGAAAACATAAAACGAATCTTACACCGTTCAATGGAAAATGCTGAATACAGGGTGTCTGCAGACCTGGGGAAAAAAATTCCGTGATTTTCCAAGTAATTTTTCCATTCCACCGAAGTGATCAAAATCCCCTAAAATTTCACGTTAAAGATGTGCCTGTGCAGAACTTAAAATTAACAATTTTTGGCTTTAAGTTCAAAGGATGCCTAGACATGCTTAGAGCAACTGAGATGGACTTTTGGCTGAGATCTGCTGGTATATCGAGAAGAGAGCGTATCTATAATGAAAAGGTGCACAAGATAATGGGTGTGAAGAAGGACATTGTGCACGATATCAGGTCCAAGCAGTTGGTCTGGTATGGATAGGTATGTGCGAAGGATGGCAGACGATCAATCGCCCAAGCAGGTTTTCGATAAGGTTTCTCCCGGCAGGCGGCGGCGTGGACGTCCTGGTTGGTTGGTGAAAGGTTGGCGACAAGGGGTGGAGGAGGAGATCAGAAGGTGCCAATTGCCTGATGACTTCTGGGAGGATAGGGGGCAATGGCGATTGGGCGTCGCAAAGCTTATTAGTCATCCTTAGCCTGTCCTGTCAGACGCTTTGCTCGCTCCCTTGAATAGCGTCCTTGATTTCTCTAGCACTCACTGAGAAAATGTTTGTTTGATAACTAAAATGGAACGACTGTATGGTGCGGATGCAACAACAAAAAACATTGTTTATGACAAACTACTTTTGTAGAAGCCTACATGTTCAGAATACTTTCTGTTCGTCAACAAGGTACACTCTACTACATGTATGGACAAATGGCATGCCAAAGTGGCAGTGCTGAGAATATAGGCCATCAAGTGACGTCACAAGTCGTACCGTCTTTGCCGCGCACTTCAAAA
Organism: Bemisia tabaci; assembly: GCF_001854935.1. NCBI lineage: Eukaryota > Metazoa > Arthropoda > Insecta > Hemiptera > Aleyrodidae > Bemisia > Bemisia tabaci. The sequence continues at coordinate 273,498 of NW_017547752.1, read as the reverse complement.
TGACCCTCGAAGAGATTCTGGCAGATCTGGTGGCTTCAATAAGCTATCAGATGAATATAAAAAATTGATAAAACTCAAAATGACGAAAAACTTAACTAGACACACGAAAAAATAACACAAAATTGACGAGACCCACTCTCAGAACAGAAAGTAAACAAGTTTTCAATATGACGTTGCAGTCGTAACATTGGACGCTGTCAAATCTACGCGTTTTGACGACTTTGTAAAATTCCATTTTTCCACACCTGTGGTAAAGTGTACCTTGGTTCGTCAGGGCATTTTTCTTCTTTCCTCAACGAAAAATGTTTTTCATTCATTGAAGACATATGAAAATAACATTAAAAAAAATAAATCAATTGGAAAGAAAAAAATTAAAAATTTATTTAAGAAAAACTAGGGAAAAGATTAATCAATTTGATGATGCCACTTCATGGAAGCTCGGGAGGCGAGCCTCAAAGTCACCCGCGAAGCGAAAGAGCGATTGAGAAGTTGTTTTTATTCTTCCTGCCTCCTCCTGGCCCACTTTTTTCAGACTTAGATTTTAAACTCGATGTAAATAATCTAAATTGAAAGTTTTGGCAACAATAAAAATACCTTGCTCCTTCACGAAACTATAATATTCATTATACTCAGAGCAACTGTCTGACATCTTATTGGGAACCAACAATAACTGCTATGAAGGAAAAGAGGGGGAGGGAGAACAAAAAAGTAGAAAATTAATGAAGAATATTAGACTTACTCTAACAGTATGTACATTAAGATGATGTTCACACATATATTGCTGCAAGTCCTTGTCCAAATATTCAAACACTAGAGTCAGGACTTTCTTCGTGTGAACAATATCATGAAGCGTGACTGAAAAAAGATGACAAAAATATTAATTAGCAAAGAAAGTGCAATGGGAAAAGTGCTTACTCGAAAGAGCAACTTCATTCAGAATTCTGTTTAATTCAAGACATTGATTCTATAGAAATATGAACAACACACCCTAACTCAATTCTATCTATTGGTTTGTTTGACTACTACCAACAATTTGAAACATGAAAGTAATTAACAGAAGAAATTACTGAATGCAGTCAAAATCACACACAGACACTGTTTGGACAGAATAAATATAAAATGTTTTAAAATGTTTGGTTTTATTCAGAGGATCTCCATGGACTTAAGCGTAGATACTATATTGTATCTATATAAGTCACTTGTATTACCAATTATCAATTATGCATCCCCCATTTGGTCACCATCTACCCAGAAAGGGTGGCAGATGCTCGAGTCCATCCAACATCAGGTCTTACGTTTTTTGTCTTTTAAGCTTAAGAGGCCTATGAGCATCCTCGACCATGACTACAGCAGGTTGTCAGTTGAGCTCAATGTTCCTTTAATTGAATCGCAGCACCTCCTGTATGATTTAATTTTTGTGTTTAAAATTTTAAATAATTATGTTAAGTCCCCTGTTTTGTTAATTTTTTCAGTTCGAGAGAGTTAGAATATTCTTTAAGAGTCTCCAGGCCTTTGTATGACCTTCCAGGACATCATATCGCTTCAATTCTGTAGTGGTCAGAATTAAAAGGTCCTGGAACAAGTTACCATCTCATCTCGCTAAATCTTCTCTTGTATTTTCTCAGTTTAAAAATGTTTCAAAAGGGGAGGTGCTGAAATGCTATGAAAATGTATTAAAGGGTACTTTGTTTTCTATTTCATCTTTACTTCTTACTTGTTATCTTGTTTGTCTTCATTTAAGCTTTGTTTTTGTGCTATCTTATGTTTTGTTCTATTTAGTTTGGGCTTTAGCCCGTTATATAATAGATAGATAGATAGATAGATAGATAGATAGATAGATAGATAAATAAATAAATAAATATGAATCGAATGGGACTGTTGCATGCAAGAGATACAGCCAACTGAATACTTTCAGAGCGTAAATGCGCTCAAAAGTCATGTTTGTCACAACAAAAAAGTCTGAAGTCCACTCCTCAGCAAGCAATCTGTGTAGTTTGTAACACGTTTTTTCAATATTAGCCCATATGCGGGCAGTTTTTCTTAGTGACCTGCAGTCAGGTTTTCCCGGAGAATGACCTAACCTAAATAAACAAACAATCCTCGCGAACTGTTATAAACTCTCCTTGCAGAAGATTTGAATTAATTCAAACCTTTTGTTTTTGCAAAATAAAGAAAGAAAAAGGAAACAAATGCTTGAAAATGATTGAAATCGTGCGGTAGATAAAGTTAGTGGAATCGTTTGTTTATTCAAGTTAATATTTCTTCCTCCTCTGCCTGTGCAATCCTGGTCGGCGTTGGCTGAAAAAAGCTACTCGCAGACGCGGGAAACTTGAAAAAGCATGTTACAAACCACACAGATTGTGCACTCAGGAATTAATTTCAGACTCTTTGAACGTGCCCGACGTAATTTTCGTGTGATTTTACCCATAAAAAGTACATTTATTCTGCCGTGCTAAGGAAAAACGCCGTATGAGCCCTCAGAGGTTGCCACATTTCCTTTGATAAAAACACGAATATTCACCCTGGTAAACTTATGAATATATTTCTTCCAATTTTTTAGACAATTTTGCTAACTAATGCCGCAATTGCCGCAATTTAACTAAAATATCTGAAAATTTCAAGGAAAAATATGCACAACTTTCTTCAAAAATACATGTTTTATTCGGGGAGATTTGGCAACTCCTGAATGTTCATGCGGCGTTCTTCCTTAGTACGGCAGTATCATTTGCTTGCAATAGACCCATTTTGAGCACTATATAAAAATATTTAAATGGATTATCAATTTCAAACAGACAAACTATCGAGGATAGATCATCATATGAAACATGTCACAATTAGACAAAGTTTTATGAACGTAAAACCCGAATGAAAATGTCTCTTTCAAGTTTGAAACTTGCATGAATATTATTCTAGCAGATTAGAAAAAATTTTCAACAAACCTATATTCGCATGTTTCAGTTCTTTTAGTAGTGAGACTTCTCGGAGGGCTGTGCAAGGCGCTCCTTCCTCGTGTTCCAGTCTTATCTCTTTTAGTGCCACACGGGAACCGGTTAATCTAGATTTTCCCTTGAACACTGTTGCATAGGAGCCCTGAAGAACAGACAGAGATAATAAGAATTATTTTAAAATTGCATACAAATAAATAGCACATTTTGAAGCGCAGTGAAAAAATTAACGACAATGAGTGGAAGCCTAAAAAATGTTGTACTTAGAAAAATTGGGCACCTTGAGAGTCTAAAAAATAAGATAATAGTAAAACTCAGAATAACATTGCAGGAATTCTGTTATTACAGTGTTCAACCTTTCTCTCTCTGCCCCCCCCCCCCCNAATCAATCACAGCCATCCAATTCTTGTATTAATAGGATCTGAAGATTTAAGACAGATGACCTCGAGAAATCAAAAATAGCTGCTCCTAAAACTCTTCATGATTAGTGGCACTACCATAGCTATGCAAGAGCAACAGAAACAAGTGTTGATTTCATTAAAGGTGCGGTAAAAATGGAAAATGTCTGTTTTAAGGGTTTCAATTTCAATTATTAAGCATGAAATCGATCATTCACCCAAATATGACATGTATGAAAATATGAATTTTGTTTACATAAGAAACGTTTCCTAAGTTTACGATAATATTCCCCCAACAAGATATATTTCCCCATTGTATTTAGAAAGAAATGCAAAAAATATTATACTTGGTCAAAAACCCATTGATAGGCAAGTTTAAATTGGGAAAGATAGCAAAGGTTATCAGTGTATGATAAGGAAGGAGGTGTGCTTTAATGAGTTTCTGAAAGAGAATCAATAATGAATAAAATGCTTATTCACGACCATTCATCAAGCTTGAGGGGAATTAATTAACTGATAAACTAAAAATCCGACGCAAAGAAATTACTTAAAGTGCTTCCAGGCAGAAAGAGAGAGAGAGAGAGAGAGAGAGAGAAAACCGCACATTTTCCGACAAGACGAAATACTTGATTACTCATTTACGCAATGCTACTCAAAATAAAAAAACATACTCTAAAAATAACTGAGGATGTTAGAAAAAAAAAGGCACAAGAAAGAAGGACAAAAATAAAGCAAAGATAGACTAAGACTGTCGATATTCATACAACGTAGGGTATGGGATCTTTTGCAAATTAATTATCTTTTAACATTCGGATTCTTCTTATGAGAAATCTGATGCTGAATGGATGCTTTACCTACTGTGACATACACTGAATTCCAGCTAGACCAAATTTTTAAAAAAGTAACCAACCAACAGCACATGAAAAAATGAATGTTAACAATTCCTATGATGGGAAAATGACATTTCCTCCTGTGTTCAGACTGATATGGAAGCTCTGACTATTTGGTGTACGCTGTAATGGATCATTCTTCCGTGACAATACTACACATTCGGAGCAAAGTATCATTGTTAACAAAAATGAATATTTCTGGAATTAAAAGTTTTTATTATTTAGGGATGAAACTTTTTAGCATTTTTCGTAGTGAAAACTTTAAAAAGGGCAGGAAGGGAATTATGAAGTTTAAGTTAAAGAAGTTCAGATTTATTAATTGAAACCTGTAATTTTCAATACCTTATTTCGTACAAGCTGATTCTTAACAGAATTTTCGAGAAGTTTTTACTTTGAATAATAAAAAAGCATGATGTATGAATAATGTGGAATAAGGGAGAAAGAGAATAGCAAAAGAAGAGGACAGTTCTGATTGTGAGTGGTTTTCTATGATACAGAGCAAATGAGGAAAAAGTTTAAGAAATAGATGAATGAAGTCAAGATCCCATGAGAGAAAAGATAAGTGAAAGTTAGATAAGGAAAACAATATTCTTCACTGGCACACATCTGTGTTGAATCAAATGTTTCCAAAGTACACGATGAGATTTTTTCAACTGAGGTTAGTTGTATCTATTTTCAAACAGAAACTGACATAACGCTTATAATTATTCTTCTAGTGATTTTTTTCCCTTCCATTGATGAACGATATATCTTTTTGCGTCTTACTTGAAATGGACTAACAATAAGCTTGATAGGCGTAAATAATTAGTTTCACAAGGTCGTGTAAGAGACGCTTTGACTTTTATCAATGACGCTTGTTTGAGTACCAAACGTAGATCTTATGACTCTTTCAAACTGGTGCTTCTAGAAACTGTATAATTTAAAGAGAGAAAGTTGATCTTCTTGCGATGGATAGAGCAGATTTGTAAATACGCCCAAGAATTGGAGTTAATGTCCCAAAAAATGTCATCCAAAAATAATGTTTCGGCCCGGATACCATTGGCAAACACACTTCTGTAGGTAGTCCCAGAGCCAGTTACAGAATTTTTGCGTCAAAAATATTTTGATTGAGTTTTGAAACAATTCATGAGGATAATGATTTTGCACCTTTAGCTTCAAGAAATTCATCCATTTTTAAAGGAGCAAAAATAAAAACCTCTAGGCTGGATGATGATGGATACATTGTGTGTGTGTAAATTATATTCTGCTTTGAAACATTGTTCGTAGACAAAAAAAGCATGTTTTCTCTGCCGGTAAGAGCAATATTTTGAATGCCAGGCCATAACCTGTTTGGAGCTTTTTTCATCGAAGGTTGTCCTCCAACCCAGAGGGCAGGAAATACAAGGGGCAGGATGCAGGGAAATTGACCTCCTCCAGGTTACATTTGCAAGATTTAAAACAATTGGGATTAAAGAAACCTGAGAGTACGTCTAATCTGCAGACATATTGGGCCTCTTTTATCTCTAATAATTTTCAGAGGAGAAGAATGCTCAGAAATTAGAGAATGACCGAGAAAAAGAAATAAAACAGTAGTGGTAAAGATAGAAAAAGAGATTGAAAAAGGTACTGACTTTCTCGGTACACAGCTTATTGTTAGTTTAATACCCCCCCCCCTTTCTTTCTTTCTTTCATCTTTTAAAAATAAGGACTGATCTTCCCTTTCATACACTTCATGGCTGTAAAACTACTTCAAACCGATTTGATCGTGGACCATTGATAAATGCTTATTGTACTCTAGCTATACCTTGTTATCAGTAAACACTTCTGACTAATAAGGCCTCCGGGTTATCAAGCAGCGCGTATTAAAAGCACACAATTTAAGAAAAGCAATTACATTTGAATCATTAGAAGCTCCGAACTAACCTAAACCTACAAGGAGACCAAAGAGCGGGCAAGTCATTGTTGTCTCCTTGCTGATAATAATAAGGTATTACAGGTTATTATCGAGCCTCTCATGTAGACAAATGAAAATGCACGAGAGCATATTCATTGAAGTCATTTATGAGTGAGTTAAAACGCCAAAATTAACCAATGCTCTCACGAACATGAAAGCTGTTCAGCACTAGCATTGATTTACAATGAAGTTTTAGCCTCTTATGATTATCACTAGATAAACTTTATTTTCTCCTGCTCGGACTAAATATTGATGCATCCTCAAATCCTCGTCAATAGATAATTGTTGGATCGGGACACCTTGTTAACACATAGTCTGATTGAAAAATCAAAATTTATGTTTATTTCCATACTAGAATAGCTGCTAAAAATTAACCAAAAAAATAAGTTGACTTGCATACTGTATAACATATCAGCCCTCAAAGAGAACTGTCCTATTTTTAGCCTTTTCAGTGGAAGTGATTTTTCTAGAAGTGATTTAAAATTTAATAAAGTTCTTACGAATCCCTTTTAAAAAATTGTTTGACTGTTGGAGATAGTTTAAAACAAAAATTGTGTCTCACTAGTGCTCTCGGTGAAAAAATGTATACACTGCAGGAATCTGGCAATCTTTGAACCTATTGGTTTTGATTACGCAAAGCATCTGCTTCTAATCTGGGAGCAGTCATGAAATTTCGCATTTTTTCAACGTCAGTAAAATTAGGTTAAAAGGTCAATGCCTAATTAAAATCTGAGTAAGTAAGGGAAACACAGAAGATACTCGTTACTTGAAAAGGAAAAAAGAGTGTGCTCAGGACTTTTGCTGTATTTGCTTTTTTGTGTAACAGTCGCTGGCAACGTTTCATTTCAAAATTTTCATTTGATTTTTGCACCCTTTTTCAATTTTGTTTACACTTAGAGTAGTTATCAGCCGAACACGGTTTTGACCCATGGAGAGTGATAAGTTTCCTTGGATTTCAACGGTGACTTTGTGAAGTGGTCTTCTCAAGGGCATAGTCTCATAAAAATTATTTTCACGAAAAATTTAAAACGTGATTTTTCTTGAAATTGAACAAATGCATTTATTTTAGCTGAGGGGGACAGTCTCAAGCTTCTGTGGGCTTTCCAAACTTTTCAGGGTAGGGTAAAATTATATAATTATTTTCGCTTTTTCCTGACTAAAAAACTTTCCCTAATTTTCCGTGACCTATAAACAAAACTTCCAGTTAGATTTGTTTTCTATTATTCCGCTTGCTTTCGTTAAATTGCGGACGGAATCTTCTCTTAAAGAGGCTCAAATTAAGGAAAAAGACACTCAATAGTTGTTGCACACTCGATTTTAAAGAGATTAAATTGCGACAAGATCGAGGATAATCGCTTCGATGTTGATGATTCTGGCGATTTTATCGCCAAAAATTGCAACTTAATTTCAAAATATCGCGATTTTTCCGTTGAAAGATGCTACTTGGGACCATGCTGTAGGTTCCCTGATTTTCCAGGTTTGCAAGACTCTGGAGGACGGATGCTCACGTAGCACGGCGCAACGAAGATATTGAAAACTTTTTTTACCCTTAAATTGCAATATTTTCACATCATTTAGTCGATTTATGCCGATTTTAAACAATCAACAAAATGAGCTCCATGTGTCAGAAAGGTAGGCAATATGCAATGCAATGAAAAATAACAACTTACTTCAATTTTATTGCAATAAGTTTCAATAAACGGGGCCCATTCAAATAGGAGCTAGGCAACATACACAACACTCAGTGGAATTGCAATAGTTTTACAGTGCAATTGCTACTTATTGTAATACTAGGGGGCTACGCCCCCTGGCCGCTACGCGGCCCAACCCCCTGAAGGCGCTCCGCGCCATCAATGGGCCGCTTTGCGGCCCTATTTTTATCCTCCTATCGGTGTTAGTTTTATTTTTCCCCTAAAAAATTACGATATGAGGTATACTTTAATTTTAAACATTACTTAAAATTACTTTAAAATTAAAAGGACGCGTTTTGGAATGACTGCTTGATGAAATATTGCAGTAAGACAATGCACAGTGATAGTCACACAGGTAATCATTAAGACTTCGTGGGTCGGGGATCGAACCCACACCGAGTTCAAAATGGACGCATTCGACGTCTTAGACGACTCGACCACCGCTCGACGTGTGGACACTGGCGCGAATCTTGTGTAGATAAGTGTAGAGCTGATGCGCAGGCTACACAGCTACTGCGCAACCTCCTCGACCACTGCGCATCCTCCCGCGCATAGCGGTAGCAGTACCGGAGCATTCTGTAAACTCACTCACTTTTATAACGTGATTTTAAAAAAACCTGGGTCCTTTTTCCAAAATCTGATTACAGCGGGCTCATCTAGGGCCTATTACCTGTCGATTTACGCAAAAATCATGGAAATCGGCCCGGTAGAACGCTCAAACGAACTATGACAAAAAGTATAAATTTACATTGTTTAAATGGGAGAATTCGCAACTTTACCACGTAATATAAAAAAACCTGGGCCATATTTTGAAAATCCAAAAAGAGTTGGCTTATCTAGAGACAATTGCCCGTCGATTGCCGCAAAAATCATGAAAATCGGCCCGGTAGAACGCTGGAACTAAGCGTCACCAGTTTCGCAAAATTAGGAGGTCTTGGAGCTTATAGTATAGAAGTATAGATGTGCTACTTGGGATGCTTTAAGCCGGTATCAGACGATCAAAGTAGAGCTCTCAAAGTGGAGTCGCGGCAGAAATGTTTCCTGTGGCAGGAAATGATGAATGGTGGCACTCCATTCTGATCTTACTTTGAACAAGTAAGTGCGGCTCGTCAAAATTTGATGGTAGATGGTGACCATCAGTCGTCAGCATGTCTACTTCGGTCGGAATTGGTTCGGAATTTGATCGTCTATCCAGGGCTCATCAAATCTATTCGAAGAGTTCAGACAAATCCGACATTATCCGATGGTCGCTGAGAATCGTTGCTGAATTTTGCGCGCGGGCATCGGGCCGATGATTTTCACATTCAAGCCACATTCAGCGTGTGATTGCGGCATGAGGCAATGAGAGGGCCAATGGAGGGTCACAAGACCCCATTTTGAGAGCTCCACTTTGATCGTCTGATACGGGCTGTAGGCTCCCTGGTTTTCCAGGTTGGCAAGACTCTGGAGCAGTGTTCGAAACTCACAGCGCCTAAAAAATCAGCCATGGCGCCTAAAAAATGAAAGTTCTGCGCCAACGCGGCCCCTAAAAATCTGAATTTTCATATCAGGTGATTATTCGAAATTTTCAGCACTGCAAGTGAAAGCTTTTTCTTTTCTTCACGATTTCATCCTGTGCTTTTGTCTTCCCCCAAGTTACAGCTACTTACTAGTTCTGTTACGAAAACATCTTGCGTCTAACTTTTCACTAAATGCGCCGTCATAAATCGTCGTCTCCCGCACGAAGGAACTTAACTCCAATCCAAGGTTGCCAAATTGACTCCAACAATTAATTTATTTTAAAAAAATGTAAGTGTGCAATTTTTATCCAAATTTGTCTGATTTTTGCATGAAATTTGAAGAAAAATCAGTGAAATTTTCAGTTAGAAATGCCCAAGATTTTTCTGGTTAAAATGCAATTTACGAAGGGAAATTTGGCAACATTGATTTGTAGTTACGTTCCTTCGTCTAGGAAACGACGAAATGGGCAAAAAGTCAATTTGGCCCCTAAAAAATCTTCAACGGCGCCTAAAAATCGGGCTTGATGCGGCACTTGGCTCCTAAGACTCAAAGGTGAGTTTCGAACACTGCTCTGGAGGAGGGATGATGGAAATTAGGGTGAGCGACGTACCTGTCCGAGTTTGTTGAGCTTGACGTAGGTCTCCTTGCGCCCGAATCCGATCTCGGAGAGGGACTGCCGGCGGGAGGCCCGGGTGAGCGGGCCGTCGGTCCCGGTCGGGCTGGAGTTGCACTTGGAGAGAAAGTCCTCGGGCAGGTGGAAGTTGGCCGGGAGGGACAGCCGCTTGTTGATGTCCTTCTGCAACACAATCTCACCGTTACTCCCGAACAGGAACGTCAGAAGCGGGTGCTTCTTGCGGGGGCGCGTCAGGACCATCGTCGGATGCTGTGCTCGGGGACTGAGATTCGCTCGGGGTTCATGGGCGCCGGGCGCGGACTCACTGACGGCGGATCATCCCGACGTCCGTTATCGCCCGCCGCATTATCATTGCTCCCCCTTATCACTCTATCAGGTTAAATATAACCTGGCCGCCGGATAGTGCGTAATACACAATATTCATGCGTCGCACAGTGGGTGCCCACCAATAAGGAACCAGCCCGATCATAGTCTTTTCAAAACTCTCCAACTTCAGGGTGTCGACTAAAAGAGGCTGCCCGAAAATCAGTACTTTCACAGTGCTTTTTCAGAAATTCAGTACCTCCTCAACGGAAAAATTCAGTGCTTTTTCAGTACCTCCATTTGACGCGATTCAAAAAATGTCAACATTTTGAATTTCTCTCTCAAATTACGACGAAAATGAAAAATTCCGGACCTTTTAACGGAATTTCCGCACTTTTTCAGTACTTCCGGACCGTCCTTGAAAAATCAAAACTATTTCCAAACTTTCCGGAAATTTCGGACTTGTGGATACCCTGAACTTCTATTTTCTTTTAAAAATACGTAATATATGTAAAGTATTGAAATTTACACCATTACTTTCCTTTAAAATTAACAATTATTGGGTGGGGAGTAGAGACTATTTGCTATTCTAGGAGATTTTTTAGATAATTAGGAAGAAGCAACATTTTTACGACACAGTGATCACGCCGGTTCCTTCTTGCTAAATGCGATCCAGTGGACCGAGTCGATGGCAAAGGTCGGACAAGAACTTTTTGACTAAAACTACAAATTTTCATGTTTATTTTGTCAAATTTCAAATTTAATTCAATAAAATTACTGAAACCGTGAAAAAATATGACATTTACATGATAATTGTTGTCTTGAATCTACAGTTTTTAGCGAGTAAAATAGGAACTGTTAATGAATAATCAAGTTTTTCTTGCAAAACAAAAGAAGATGCATAATTTCAGCAACATTGCAAAGCTCCTGGCTCCTTTTTGCAAAATGCAATCCATTTATGCGTCGTTGCCGCAGGCGAGCTCTCGTCCAAATGGATTACATTTTGCAATAAGGAACCACTATCTCTAGCTTTCCCATAAAAGCAAGTATCTGCACAAGGAAACCAACGGCTCATATGTGGTATCTAAAATGAGCCAGAAATAGTGGTTCCTTATTGTAAAATGTGGTCCAAATGATGGTCAGATAACTCGGGAAATGAAAACATGAGTTCTAAACTGGACTGTCTACTAAAATTTCATTTCGGATTTTCCTGAGTTTTCCCGAAATTTTAAAAGGAAGGAGGGGTATCCATAAGGGCTGTTTTGGGGCCCACTATGAATTTCCTCAACTCAACGATTCTTCTCTCATTACACACATTACTCATTACACGCTCTATACACTTTGCAGAATGCATCATGATTTATGGTCATTTTCGATGTCTTTCCGCGTCTGACTTAGGCCTAGAAAAGTGGGTTTGAAGTCCGATTTTGGAGGAAAACGCGGGTTTGGAGTCGAATGCCAAAAAATCCGCTTTCCCCCCGCTTTTTTCGGCCTTCAGGCCTATGTGTTAAGGCGAATGTTAGACCTGAAAAGGGACCGAATAAAACCAATATAGATCTCCAATGAGAGAGAAATTGTTGAGTTGAGGGTACTCAGCTGGGGTGGGCCCAAGAGTGGCCCCCTTGTCGATAACTCTACGTTTCAGATTTTCTGAGCAAATAAATTTACACTGGTTTGCTTTAACAAACCAACATTTGAACGATTGAATCATTCGAGAAAAATTCTTGAAACACTTAAAATTATCTGGATTACATTTTGCAAAAACGAACCACTATCTTTGGCTCTCCCACAAAAGCACGTATCTGCATAGGGAAACCAATGACGTGTATGTTGTCTCTAAAATGGGCCACAAATAGTGGTTCCTTATTGCAAAATGTAATCCATCTGATCCAAGACCGATTTTACGGTGGTTCCAGATGACATCGGCTCCCTATAATTCGTCGGGCTTTTCGGGTTTAACTGACGGTAAATACCCTCATCCTCAGCGCCATCAGGCACAGGCGACATTTCAGTCGAATCTTAGTCGACTGTTGAATCGTTCTGCAAAGAAGAACCACCTTCATAAGTTCCATTTCGAAATGCACTTTGACTGCATTTTGCAATACGAGACTATACTACTTCTCACTCATTTAAGAAACAACATATCGACGGTGAAACTACCAGACCACGTATCTCGTTTGCGGTGTTTAAAAATCTCCACTCACATTTTATTTTTTTGAAGGAGATCAAATCAATATCATTCCTTACAATTTTCACAGATTTTTCTCCGCACAAAGAGGTAAAATCACGGAAGTTTTTACGAATTGACGTTGAGTAGTTTTCTATTTAAAAAATAAAGTATGACAGGAAGTCTGCGACGTCGCAAATCGAGATACGTGGTGTGGTAGTTTCCCCGTCGATATGTTTGTTTCATTCTTATGCAAATGGGAGTTTTTCTGGATGATGGAGATCAATCACCAATTTGCAAAAAACGGCAAAAATAGTATTAATTAAGTGTGGACGAAACAAATTGGATGAATCGTCCTGAAACCGCGGAGATCTGACGAACATAATCCCTCGGACCTTTCACTGATTTTCTTCTCTACTAAGCTGGCATGTTCCGTAAAAATTTCGGGGAGTATCATCCATTGCTTTTCCATACAACAAATAAAACAAGAGCGGAGATTTTGAAAAGTCGACATTAAAATACGTGTTGAGCAACTTTGACCATGAACACATATGTTGAAATTGGGGAGATTGACCTGTGCGTGGAGCGTGTTTCTAGCCCCGTTCTGTTTTTTCGTGCAACTCGACAACAATGTGCGGCATCGTACGAGCCTAAATGCGTTGTGAAAAATGAACCGAATCAAATGGCGATAGCATTTTATTTATAATATGGTCCATTGCGAGGTTTCTGTTCCACTTAGCACAGTTGTCTCACCGGGGATGTGTAATTGGGAACAATCGAAAATTCCGATTAGGGCTGATTGGGAGGAACGGAATTGGTGCACGGTACACTATCGGGATCGGGTGTATTTATGTCGTCCTGATGGCCACTGTGATGACATTACGGCATGGGAACATTATGCAATTAGATAATCTGGAACTTCAACATCGCGACAACGTTATTAGATCGCGCCTGCGGCTTAATTTTCCACTGTGCCTTTTCCCGAGAGAGCCGAGATGTTGACCTTTCGTCTTGTTTGGCTCTTTCACTAATCCGCAGATAAGATACAGGGGTATGGAAAACACTTAACAGTAACAGACTGATTTCGTGGCTACGTCACTCTCGATAAATTCTACACATCCATGGTTTCAATGTAAACAAAAACATAACCTCAAGTCCAAATTCTGTGTTGGGCCCAGACAGAGACAAGAGACCCTCCACTGGCCTCTTGGCGATAGGTGGAAGCTTTTACTTTTGGGGATTCAACAGTTCCTTATGAACAATTATAAGGGAACAACAGTCATCACCCTAATTTCGGCTGTTGACCTACCTACATGGTCGATGATGAGCTTCGGGTGACGTCATGAGCCAAACAAGTTTCACAAACTTCGGCCATTTTCGGCTTGTTTGCAAAACGAAACTGCCAACACGTTGTTGAACATCAACCATGTAGGTAAGTCAACAGTAGAATGCTGAAGTCCCGAAAGTAAAAGCTTCCACCATGACCAAGATACTAGTGGAGGGTCTCTTGTCTCTGGGCCCAGAGATGCAAAATGAAAGCTCAACGATTTTTCAAAGGCTGCGTATGCAACCCGCAAAAACCACCCGGAAGTTTGATAAGAAACTTTCAAAGACTTATGATTTTCCCCCAGAAATTTTAAAAGTAAAATTTCACTGTTTCTATGCGTTTAATGGCATATTGAGCCCATTGTAGACTTTGTTTAAAAAAAAATCCGTGAAATTTCATCTCATGAGGTTCCATGAAATTTCGCATCGCTGGTTTGGTCGTAGAGGGATGAAAAAAAAGGTGTCAAAATTTGGGGCTTGCCTGAAAGGCGTTCGGCAAACCTAGGTTTGCCAGTAACAGGCATAACATTTTCTTTTTAGCTGATCTACAAGAATCAAGCATCAATATATGATTCTGTGACGGGTGCAACTGACCCATTGCAAGAGACAGTGCAGCGTTGCTATAGCAAGGTCATACAACTGGAACCATCGAGTTTGATCATCATGTCTCCTTACCTCAATTAACCTATTATCTCTACTTCTAAGCGGTGAGGGTACTTCTTCCGAAAGTCCGTCCGAAGCTTCTTCTGATTCTTCACCGGACACAAAGCCTAATCCTGAGTGCTCGTACAGTACACCTGCAACACAAACGAAATTTATAACAGTCAGTACGAGCCAATCTTGTATATAGTTATGTATAATTGCGTTTTTCGAAAGGATAACTATTCGCGCTCTGCGGCTTGTTTGTTGCCTATTCGCAGAAATTGAAGGCGAACTTCAAACGGAAATCTGCAATTATGTTGCCTATTCGTCGAAATTGAAGGCGAACTTCGATAAATCTGCCATTATGTTGCCTATTCACCGAAATTGAAGGCGAACTTCAATCGGACAACTGCCATTGTGTTAACTATTCGCCGAAATTGAAGGCGAACTACAATCGGAAATCTGCAATTATGTTGCCTATTCGCCAAAATTGAAGGCGAACTTTAATTGGACATCTGCAATAATTATGGTTACCCACGGTAACCACGGTCACTTTCTATCGACTACATGAGAGTTTATAGTGCAAGATAAATGTGTCTAATCCGAACGAAAGCTATTCGTGCTCCCCGGTACATTTGTTGCCTATATAGGAAATCGAAGGCGAACCTAAAGTTAACCAACTAATGGGTTCACAAAAAGAATACCGGTTCAGCTCAATCGAGTTCCGAAAGGATTGAAAGGGTGACAAGTTATGTTGAATATCAAAAATCTCTTATTTACCCTGACTTTTTGGGAATTTTCAGAAAAGAAATTCCCTAAATTTTGGATAAATAATGCTTTTCAGAAAAATTCTCCCCACGAAATATTTGAAGCGCGGCTAGAAAAACAGGCTTGCTACACACACGGAAAAAAAAGTATCACAATCCGAACTATACTCCTACCTGATTATAGCACTAGATATTAGAGTACATACACAAGCCAGGGGTATTGTTAAGTCAGCTGAAAGTGTGGTTGGATTAACCATTCCTCTAGCTGGTGCCCTCACAGTCAGCATGAGTGTGGTTGGATTAACTATACCGCTGGCTGGTGCCTTTACACTCCTAACTAATGCGACTATTCTTATGGCTGGCGCCAAAATCCGCTAGAAGTATAATTGAGATGGCGATACCTTTCTTTTCAGTGCATTTTATAAAATGAAAATCCCAAACATTTCCCTGACACATTCAGGTAAAATTCCCCGACAATGTTGGATATTCCAGATGGTTAAAAATACATGATTTGAAAAAGTTTTTACGCTATATTTGTTGTTCGAAACGTCAAACCCATTTTAGAAAGCAAACACGCTAGAAATCCCCTAACATTCCCCGTTTTACCGATATTCCCTGACAAAGGCGACCCAGGAAGAAATAACTGCAAGGCTCTACGAAAAAGATCCCATTTTCCCCCAACGTTTATCCTGATTTTTCCAGAGAATTTCGCCCAGTTTGATATACATTTGAAAGGGTTTGGCAAAATTGTATACATCAGCAGACTGTAGATTAATGGTGATCGGATCATATTCTTCACTCAATGTTTCAAATTGTGGGATTATAGAAATAGTACTTAATTATTGCGCAGCCGCAGTAAGCACTATTTTGTCCTACCAGTAAGGGGGGGGGACCTCAGTCGTTGATAAAAAGTCGAAGGAGGCTGCGTTACCGGTCGAGGCGATTGCGGGAACTGGGGCGATTCCAGGAGATGAGGAACACTCCCGGGCTAAGGAACAACGCCGTATGAACATTCGAGAGTTGCCAAATTTCCTTCGTTAAAATGCTCATTTTTCAGGAAAGTTATGAATATTTTCCTTTGAAATTTTCAGGGACTTTACTTGAAATGGACCACTAGACAAGGTACGAATTTAAGCATTCTGATACATGTTTTTTAACCAAAATTTCACGTAGAACACGATGCGCACAACAAAAATTAGCGAAATCAACTCCTTACGAAGATATTTAATGATTCCTGATGCGTGAATTCAAACCACCCGCTCAATAAAACTCAATGCTCTACGTGATTCACATCGCGCGTTGAATGTTATCGTGATAGTCTCTGCGATATGAAAATCTGGCAACCACAATTTTGACGCTTTGGCTCGGCTATAGCAAATTGCTTATCATTTGAACAACACATGGTGGGAAATGAACAGTGCTCGATTGAGAGGCTTGCTGAAACTGTTGTAGTGCGCGCTTTGACTCACGTAGAGCTTTGAGTTTCTTGTGAGCGGGCAGTTCAAAATCCGCGTAACCAATGTGAAATTAAAAGGTTAATATCTTCGTCAGGAGTTGGTTTCAGTAATTTTCGTTGCGCGAATTGTGTTCTACGTGAAATTCTGATTAAGAAACATGTATCGGAATGCTTGAATTCGTGCCTTGTCTAGTGGTCCATTGCAAACAACATTATCTGAAAAATCGGAAGAAAAATATTCATACGTTTACCAGGAAATTCGTGTTTTATCAGGGAAAATTTGGCAACGCCTGAAGGTTCATACGGCGTTTTTCCTTACAACGGCAGAACAGGACGAAGAGTTAGGATGAGAATCGGGATCTAGAGACTGGTGCGTCAAAAAGGGAGCTAATACGAGGAGTGAAGACAGACGATACGCAGGCACAAAATAATGGGACAGGAAAAGAAGGGAAAAGAATCAGCTTGAAATCTCTTCCAGCGCTTACTGCCGTCTTACGGAGGAGAGCATTATTACGCCCGAAATTCCGAAATCCAGTTTCCTTGAAAATTCGACAAAGCCGCGTTATTAGATGAATAGAGAATTTGCAGGTGTCTTAAATTTTGTTAATTTCATCTTTAAATGATACTATACTAGAAAAACTGTGCGTGTACGAGGATATTTTTGGTTTCTAAATTGGACAAAATTGGAGAAAATAACCTAATCTGTTAAAATACACGGTTTTAAATGGAAAATCCCGCCAGATGACGTCACAAGGCGGCAAATTTTCTCATTTTTAAATCTATTTTTTTCCAATTTCCCATGTGAGAAAAAGATTATGAAAAATACCGCACACTCAGCTCATTAGGCGCTCTTAGATGAAGCAATAAAATTGTTGTGTTCAAATTCTTCATTGACCGAATCGATTAAAACAGCAAAATCCATCTTATTTGTAGACCATCTTAGGATACCGCGGCTAGGATAAACTACGGGCTTCCACAAGAATAACCGAAGGGCCACATGAAATGGGCCAGAATTTAACGATATTTATAAAAATTGATCTCGAGCGTATCAGGGGGGCGAATTTTGTCGGTCCTCCCACCGCACTTAAATAAACTTCGGACGAATCGTGGATACACTAAAGTCCGGCATGGCGCCTCTGATTGACCGGTGATGCGGTTTGGACAAACATAATCGATGGATGTTGCACCTCCGTGTGAAAGATTCGACAAAATTCGGCCCCTGAAGTTTTCTGGTGCAGAGCAACCCTTGAAGAGTATCGGCCATGACATGGGATGGAATAGGATTTAAGAGGACAGGGTTCCCATAATTTCTTCATCTTCAAATTCCCTGACTTTCTCCGATTTGCCCTGACAACTTTGGCTTTTTCTTGCCTCCAAAATTTTTTCATTCCGTTACCTTCCAACGAAATTTCCGTTCTTTGCATTATTAATGCGCTTAGGTTGGCTGGCCTTAGGAAAAAATTCCCTTGATTAGATATCAAATTACGAATAAAGACATTCAGCAATTGGGTAAAAGATGTCAAACCTTAAAAATGACCTGAAAGGGTAGACAGTAGGAAGACCAGTGACATGTTTTAGCAATTAGTAGATGTGTCACAAATTCCCTGACCTTTCCCACAAATTCCCTGACATTTCCCACGAATTCCCTGACTTTTCACGGTCGTCGCGAATTTCCTGACTTTCCCGGTTTTCCAGATGGCCGGCAACGCTGCTGGTGAAGTTAGTAAAAAAAAAAAAAAACTAATAAGTGTACGGGGTGGAAGGAATCAATTTGTAGTTCACACAAATTCCGTGGGAAATTCTAACAATTTTCGGTATTTCAGAATGGATGCTGCTGGACAAAAGTTCCAAGAAATAATTCCTGTTTCAAGGTGTCGGAAAGTACGGCGAGGAAAATCTGGCAGCCGAGCCAGGCAACGGGAGGTGAGTAACGCAAGAGGGATGGGGTGAGTCATGGAAGGAGCATCTGGAGTTCTGGAGACTCAAGGAGACACCACCGTTGCCAAACTGGGCCACTTGCCTCGAACGAGCTGATGCCGATGACGATCTCCTGAAATTCAGAGGATGATTTCACTGGAGTCCTTTTATACTGACAGTCAAGACAACACCCCCTCATGGAATCACAAACGGGAATAAGGATTACAGAAATTGAACGTTTTTTATAATCTTTGATCGGCCCATTCTCAAATTCTTTTATCCGTTCCATCTCTCATTCCGTTTGTTCCTTGCCGAACCCGTTATTCCTTGGTCCATTCCAGATTATAATCTTTGCAATCGGTGAAAATGTAATCTTTATTCCCGTTTGTGACACTGTGAAGGCCTAAAATATGGGAACCAATCAGAAATGGATTAACATTGTCTTGACTCTTAATATAAAGGGAATATAATATAATATGTAAAGGGGGGGGGATTTCGCTAAAAATAAGAAAAGGTGATCGAGAGTCTTCACTCGATCGTCCATATTTTCTAAAGCCTGAACGAGGAAACCGGGAAAAATTGACTCGGACAAGAGTCAGTTAAACCTAAGCACACAACACAAACTGAACTGAAACTGTGCTCGAACAAGCTTTTCCCCTCTGAACTGAGATTTTCAGCTTTATGCTGATAGTGAGTTTGTAACGCACATTGGCAAAAAACTTCAACATACTAAACACACTACGGTCTGATTGGGAGTCAATCATGATCTGGATGTATCGTATTTTCCGAAAACCAAACTTGGTGTTTTAGCACGACCTGTGGGAACGACCCAACACAGAGCTGAATGAAATTAAACAACTGAAAATCTACGTTCTCATGTATAATTTCTATTCTGATTATTCGGCAAATGGAGAATTTGCATGCAAATTGTGTATTGCTTCATCTGAAAGTGCTTTAAGAGCTGATTTCACAGGATTTTTTATAATTTTTTTCTGATATGGGAAAAAGTATAAAAATAGATTTAAAAGTGAGAAAATGCACCGCCCAGTGACGTCATCTGACGGCATTTCCCATTTAGACACATGTATTTTTGCAGATTAGATCATTTTGTCATATCTTCTCCAATAATTGTTCGACTCGAGACCCAAGGGTATCCTCGTGTTCAGTTCACTCTGTGGTTAACACTTAAACACGAAATTCATCAAAGAGACACCTGCAAATACTCTTTTCCTCTATGTTTCAAAGTTTTCCGGCAAGATGAATTTTTTTTCGTTTTCACAGTGTTTTCCATAAATGCTCCGGTGCTCAGAGAATACAGAATCGCTTTAAAATAATTTCAGTGCTTAACCGCGAGGTAATTACTTCAAAAAGTGAAAATTGTATTTTATTTTAGATTCTTTTTTAATAAATTACATGAGCCTTCAAAGAATTTCACCGCTTGATTGGCTTGCCTGCGCTTAGTTTTCCCTCCTTCCTAGTCGTACTGGTTCTGTGCGATTTATGTTTTAAAAATCTGACTTGATTAGATTTTCGATTTTTGCTTTGAATGCAGAGAGAAGAGATTAGAATTTTCTTCCGACGCAACCAAGCTGACAACGCGGCTTCACAAGAACTCAAAGAATGAGCATATCGAGCGAGGGCCGCTTAGTTTTGGTTAAAAAGATTGTCTGGCATAGTTTTATGGCTTTCTGGTGAAAACACCGTCAGGAAGTACGCCAACATGCCATTTTCCGAGGCACTCTCGCGCTGAAGACCAGTTTAACACCTGTTACTTCACGACTTACACACCGCACACACTTTCAGGATTACCCCCATGTTACTCAGAGTAAGGAGTAATAGTTAAATAAAAAAAATAAATAATAAAAAAAAAATAATAAGAAAAAAAAAATAAATACATAATAAAAAAAATAAATACATAATAAAAAAATAAATACATAATAAAAAAAAATAAATACATAATAAAAAAAATAAATACATAATGAAAAAATAAATACATAATAAAAAAAAATAAATACATAATAAAAAAAAATAAAATAAAAAAACACCTCCGTTTATGATGTTTTTTTTCTCGATGAATACTGAACAAACTAATTTACTACAGTAAAAATATTTCCTACTGAGTCATCACCCCTCACCCCGAGACAAAAAACAAGATAAGACGTCTGGTGGGTTGAGACGAGACAAATCAAGAAATCTAAGATACAAGAGAACGGACTCTTAAAAAATGAATGATAAAAAAAAAAAAAAAAAAAAAAAAATAGAGCAAACAAATTGGATCGAAAAGTTGACGATGGAAACGCGGTGTTGCGAATCTTTCGCCTTAATTTGGACGTATTTATGCTAAAAGAAAGTATGTCCCACGCAAACCCGATGCACATAGTTCCTTTTAGCATAAATACGTCCATTTGACAAGCATGAATCATGGATTTCATCAGAATCAGTTCAACTGCATTTCACGTTGCCTATTTTCATTTTATTTTTTATTTTTTTGACAGGCACTGAAACAACCCAACGCCTTAGAAATTTTATCGAATTTTTCATGACCTACACAGAATATGCTTATACATAATTTTGATTCGGATTGTTGCATAATTTTCTTGTAAAAAAATAACGCCCGATGTTGTTATAGTTAGACTAATGATATTTAAATTGGTCCGAAAAGAATAAGGCAGATTGTCGCATGAAAATAGACGGGAGGGAGTGCAGGGAATTGGTTATTCCTCTCCCCTGCCCTCCATCCCGGCTGTGTAAAAATTAGGACACTCTGAAGGAGAGTTAAAAAGATCCGGACAAAATCGCTCCTGAGACGAATCGAATCCTCGGAAAGTGATAGTTGGTCGAGACAAAGGAGTTTAAATGAATCCTTAAGGGGATCGGTCGAACCTCTCTCAAGTCACGGTTGTCAAGACGACATTGCCAAAGGGAGACCGTTTTCCCGAAAATCCTCCCACGTGAGGAGACAGGACATCATCTGATTGTCTTCTTATATGAAGATAATGGAAAATTTGCACACGATAATTTTATTGCTTCATTTGAGCGTGCCTAAAGAGCTGATTTTGCAGTATTTTTCATATTTTTTTTTTGACATGGGAAATTCAAGAAAAATAAAGTGAAAAGTGAATAAATGTGCCGGCATATGACGTCATGGGACGTATTTTCCTCGTCTTCCCTGACATTTCCCGGTTTCTGACTGTGGCAATCGTGGGATTAGTAACTTGCAACTAGAGAACTTAATTCCACAATATTAGGAGAATCGTAGGTCTCATACGCCCCTTTACCGAAAAGAACCTCGATTACTGAAATTTGTCAGTTCGACATATTCTTTAACTTCCGAATACTCCAAATATTTCCCGAACAGGAGAAGAGAGGTCGAAGTGTTCCCCGGGCGCCCTAGCCAAAAGCACCTCCATTTGTTTACCTATCTATGCAAGTCCTTTTCTATTTTTATTTCTCAAGATTGTTTACTTTTTCTCACAGATTTTCAACCGCCTTGCGGCGCCAGTTTTCCGAACCATCGGCGATGACAAAAATTTAGCGAGTCAAGATCGATTTAGTCTCCCCCACTTTCTTTTTCGTTCAGGCCTGCGTTCCTAAAATTCTCGAAGTGCTTTTGAAAGGCTTCACGTCAGCGGGTGGATCCTCGTTCCAGCCACGTTAATTAATTAGTCCGATTATATACTTGGCTGTGTCAGGGTTTCACTCATAACTTCCAGCTAGCTTTTTTGAACTTAGGCCTTGTCCACACGAGTGCGGTTCAAGGAACTTATTCGACGTTCCCGGAACTTGTTCCTTGAAACGAGGCATGCTGTCCACACGAGTTCGCCCGAACTGGAACCGGAACTTCAATGAAACTATACAATTATTGCAAAATAATAGATTATTACGGCCGCCAAAGTAACAAAAATAAATGTCAAGACATGTAAAGGACGTAAATAACAAAAACAAACAAATTCACATCAAAAGAAACATATGTACAAGCTCGGAGTACGGGGGAAGTTACGGGTTTGGGAGGAATAAGTTTTTAGCTCAGCTAAAACTTGTTCCGGGAACAAGTTCCTCGAACTAAGTTCCGCGAACCGCGCTCGTGTGGACAAGGCCTTATACGGAATGGAATGGGCGGTAGTTCCTCGCAAGACATATGCCGTAAGGCTCTAATCACACTTTTAAAAAAAAAAAACCATCAATTTATTTTTATTTATTTTTTTTTTTAATTTTGAATATCATCTACTTTTTCAATGGATCGAATTAGATAGTGGTTCGATTGGGCCGAAACATTAAAAAATAACTTCAAACAAAAATTTTGGGATTTAAGTTAGAAAGGCGGATAATCAGAAAATTCCTAGCAATTACATACTTCACTGTCAAGTGGTACTCATAAGAATTAAAAAATCCATAAAACAAAACCCCGTTCCCACAGATTACTCGATAAACTGACGTGTTCGAACTGGCGTGCGATGTATCGCATCGATTCGGTCAAAAATCTCGGTTGATTATGAATTATTAGCCCCAAAAAAGTACAATAGCGTCTGCGCATGAGCCTGAGGAATCATTCTACACCGAAAAATGGGACAGATTCAGAGAAATGAAAGCAGAGATCAAAAGTAACTGTGTCGAATGCGAGGTTTTTTCCAAATAAGATCCTGCTTTCATTTCTCTGAACTTTCCCAATTTTTTGGTTTAAAACGATTCTTCAGGATCATGCGCAGGGGCCATCGTCCTTTTTTTGGGGTAAAAAATAAAAATCTACCGAGATTTTTGAGCAAGTGATGCGATACACGGCATGCCAGTTGAACCACGTCAGAGAGCTTGACGAATCACCTTAATGCACATGCCGTACTTAGGCTCCTGCCAGGAGGGCAGAACATTCTGGCGTTGGTAATCGCTCATTGACCCAGCTAAGCAAATAACCAGCTCTCGATATCCACGTGTCTCTCCTTCCGCATCCGCCCTTTTTATGAGGGATCCAGGCTCAGCCTCATCCGGGAACGCGGTCCTCACCAAAAACACCGTATCAACCCATCAACGTTGCCAACTGTCTTCTGGTCAAGTCTAGAGTCCCTTTATACTGAGAGTCAAGACAATTTGAATCCATTTCTGATTGGTTCCCGTATTTTAGGCCTCCACAGTGTCACAAACGGGAATAAAGATTACATTTTCACCAATTGCAAAGATTATAATCTGGAATGGACCAGGGAATTACGGGTTCGGCAAGGAACAAACGGAATGAGAGGAGGAACGGAGAGAGGCATTTGAGAATGGGCCGATCAAAGATTACGAAAAACGTTCAATTTCTGTATTCTTTATTCCCGTTTGTGACATCCATGAGCCGAATTGTCTTGACTCTCAGTATAAAGGGACTCTAGTCAAATCTCAAATTGGAATTTCATTTGGACCGCATTTTGCAATTAGGAACTATAAATTTCGGCCCGGTTTAAAAACGACGTATGTGCTATTAGTTTTCCTATGCTCATAAGTGTTTTTTCAGATGAGCCAGAATTTATAGTTCCAAATTGCAAAATGCAGTCCATTTATTTTTCGGGAATTTCCAGAGTTTCCCTTGTAAAATTTTCGGAAACATTCCGCTTGCTACAATATACTACCGTGCTAAGGAAGAGCGCCGTATAAACATTCGAGAGTTGCCAAATTGGCTACAGTAAAATGTATATTTTTTGAGGAACGATGTGAATTTTTTTCTTGAAATTTTCAGGGAATTTAGGTGAAACTGCGAACAAAATTACCTGAAAAATTGGAAGGAAAATATTCATAAGTTTACCAGGAAATTCGGTTTTTCTCCAAGGAAATTTGACAACGTCTGAAGGTTCGTACGGCGTCCTTAGAACGGCAGTATAATGCATTGTACTTGAACATGGCAAAGCAAAATATTCTTAGAGACAAATATTTTTGTCAAAGGAAATATGGCAACGAGTTTTTCGAAAGCGCGTGCGGTGTTTTTCCTTGGTAGTAGCGCTTCCTCAATACCCTTATCACCTTATCTTGCCCCCAAAGCCCTGTCCTAAAATTTTGGAAGAAACCATTTCCAGTCTATAAACCATAACAAGCTTGTTTATGAAAAACGAACCAAGTGCTTGGGACATGTTCATACAGGGTTGCACGCGTGAAATGAAAAATATTGAAGATTGGAAATTTCCGTGAAATATTTGTTGAAATTTCACAAGGCGGTGAAATATTTCTTATTTTTCAGGGGCTACAGTATGCAACCCGCACTCAAACACACAAAAATAGAAGTAAGTCACAATTTTTACATGGAGCGAAACATTAGGAACCGTTATTTTTCAATGTCTTTCATACATTTTTGAAATTTCAAGAAATATTTCACGTGAAATTTCAAGATTTTATTTTTCATGAAAAATTGCAGCTCTGCATTCATAAGGGCACCCTAACAACGTATGTACGGTTGGTTGCCCAATTCAGGTGGGTGCTTTTATGATGAGTCGGGAATAGTCGTGTCTTACTGCACAACGCAGTCTAAATCTAATTGAACGTTAAACGCCATAAAATGCGCTGGCGGCGCGGATTCCAGAAAAAGCATTTTTTCGGGCAGACGTTTGATTTTCAGGGTTGCCACAGAATTTAGGAAATGAAACTCCCTGACATTTCCCTGACACATTTTGCTGAAATTCCCTGACAATTGAAGATGCGTGACGGATGGTTAAGAAGGCATAATTGAAAATAGTTTTCAGGCAAAATTTCTTGTTCGAAACCTCAAATCCATTCTAGGAAGCAAATGAAGGTGATTTAACGAATTTTCCCTGACATTTTCGTCATTTTCTCTGACTGTGGCAACCCTGGATTTTGTTGAAATTTTACTGACGAGAAAAAATTTCCTGAAAAATTATTAGAGGTCGTTCCACGCACTAGATAAAGGGAGGAGAAACGTCCCCGAGTGTGATAGGCTTTCAGACGCTCGTAGCAGTATTCCAAAGCTACAACACCTAGGTGCAACTATTCGTACTCGACGGATGTCCGTATTGCATATGCGAAAAAATGAAGGCGCGCCGGTTTTTAGACACTTCGCATTCAAGCGCATGCCGAATGGCGAATTTGCATGCAATTTTATTAACGCTTCGTCTGAAAGTGCCTAAAAAGATGAGTTCACGGTGTTTTTTATAATTTTTTTCTGATACGGGAAATAGTATAAAAATAGATTTAAAAGTGAGAAAATGCACCGCCAAGTGACGTCATCCCATTTTCCCGCATTTCCCATTTCAACACCCTTACTTTAGCAGATTAGACAATTTTTTTTTTTTTTTTATTTTATCTTCTCCAATAATTATTCAAGTCATGAACCAAGAGTATCCTCGTGATAAGTTCTTTCAGTAGTTTCCACTAAAACACGAAATTCATTAAATTACAGACACCTGCAAATTCTCTATTGAGCCGATTTGAGAATAAGGGTCCTATTCATAAACTTTCCTTGAAACGACTAGTTGGGGTGAGGCACTGGTTTTTCATAAATTATTCGAAGTTGCCATTAAAAATATTGACACAAAAATGCGTAAAACGAGGCAGTGGACGCAAACAACAGATGGACTAAAAATTGTTCTACGGGGAAATTCGGACCTGCGCAAATGGCGTGTAAAGAAGCGGGAGGGGGATCCGAAAGTTCTAACTTTTGCGAATTATTACGCCTGTTAGAGAATGGATCACTATAAAACGGGATACGAATTGAAAACTATAGAATCTTCTCTCCCCTTTTTCATGAATATGTCGAGGACAATTAGTCAAATCAGGCATTTTGCCAAATGCCTAGGCCGGTAGTCAAATTTTGACGGTTTACGGAATTCTGTAAAATGGCCAGGAGTTCACGGGGTTTCAATATTTTGGGAAGAATAACTCTTCAAATCCGCGAACTCTCCTTGTTCCTTCCTATTCACATGCCTTTAGTACATTTGAATGTTAAAATTTTAAAAAATTCTATGTTTTATGACGTGCTGAAAATTTCTTGATAATTGTGCATTCAGGATCTTAAAACCGTTTAAATACTACTGTACGCTGCATATTTTTACAGAGAATTCTTTTTTACAATAGCAACGAATTATTTTGTCTAGAATTATGGTAAAAAATCAAAATTTTAATCTCGGTAAGAATATTAGACAATTAGCCTACGCATATGAATACTTGCCTGGGCATTTGACAAAACGCCTGATTTGACTATTTGCCTTCGACAAATATACGGATAGGCACTTACAAATGTCGGACTTCAACGCGAAATAGCAGTTTTCGTAAATAGATCAATTTTAACATTCCACTAAAAAAAAAAAAGAGGAACCGAAATTATTTTAATATGTTTGGCAATAGAGGTATTTTTACTACCTTCTAAAATTCCTTAACGCGCGTGTTAGAGTTAGTCAAATTGGTGAAGAAGAACAACTCTCTAACCACTGATTGTCTGCCGAGCGGATGGTATTGTTTTC
Organism: Bemisia tabaci; assembly: GCF_001854935.1. NCBI lineage: Eukaryota > Metazoa > Arthropoda > Insecta > Hemiptera > Aleyrodidae > Bemisia > Bemisia tabaci. The sequence continues at coordinate 246,494 of NW_017547752.1, read as the reverse complement.
AATGCCAGCCTTGACCTATTTTGATTTCGCTTTTGGGTGTTTTACGAGCGAGAACTTAGAATTGATCGCTTCTAATGTAACCTACAGATGTTAATTTCTCTTCAAAAGATTAATTTTTGAAGTTTCTTCTCCTTATACCAACTGTGTTCCATTCTCTTATACGTCAACGTTTTGAAATATTCGGGGGAAAATGTATAATAGGGGTTTACTTTTTTTTCTATGCGATATGAATTAATAAACGAGGAAAAAATAATTGTAAGTCTCATCTGCAGCTTTGAGAGCCAAAAATAAAATGAATCCAAAACAGAAAAAAACAATTTTAAATTTAAAAAAATATTGTCTCTGACGAATAACCATAACCTGAGGATTTTTGTTTCTTCTTTTTTGGGACAGAAATTTCTGATACAAGTTAATTTTTTTTTACTTTTTACGTAGAAAATCTTTGCCATTGGTGAAAGGTTACATTTCTTGGTTCGAAAATAATTTTTACGACTTGAACAAATAGTTGAGCCAAAATATGCTCTTATTAGTTTGGATCATTTTTTTTTTTTTTAATTGAAGAAACGTTTTAAATACATTTTTCTGGTTAAGTTGAAAATTAAGATGAGATTTTTTTTTTTTTTTTTTTTAATTAAGATGAGATGGACCGTTCGTTTCTGCTCACCGAGCCAAAAAACTACTACAATCCACGCTCGACTCGGCTAAATCCTTGGCGAATCGTGACATATTTTTGCGGAGCGCTATCATAATCATACCCGCGATGCCTACCTCCGGTTCCCTCAAAACAGTTCATTTCGAATTCAAGAACTCTCCATCCTTGTAATTAGCAAAACACACAAATCGACAGAGCCGAACCATTACACATCATCTTGTTTACACCACGGTCCAAACACTCAACGGACAAAACAATGCCCACTTGACTGCCGTGCTAAGGAAGAACGCCGTATGAACATCCGAGAGCTTCCGAATTTCCTTCGATAAAATGTTTATTTTTGAGGAAAATTATAAATACTTTTCCTTGAAATTTCCAAAAGTTCGAGATCAAATTACAAACAAAATTATCTGAGAAATTGGTACAAAAATATTCAAAAATTTTCCTGAAAATTAGTGATTTGCTACGGGAAATTTGGCAACGTCTGAAGGCTCATACGGCGATTTTCCTGTTAGCATGGTAGAAAAGGACTTGCAATGTCTCGCATTAACCCAAGTTCCGGTTTTTCGGAGCGCGTAAAAATCGCAAGATGTTTGTAATTTCTGTAAAAGAATTCAGATTCTGAGGGCAGTGTTGCTCGCTGGTACTTACACTTAAATTTCGGCTGTGACTATGTAAACCTTCGCCCGAAAAAACTTCCAAAAGTAAAGCCTTAAGAAAATTCCAACATGATTTGAAGGAAAAATTCAGCTGCTTTCTCGGATGTGGTATTCTGAATTATATTGAGAAACGAATATGAAAGATAAAAAATCTCATTCCGCCGAAGAGCTGGAATTTTTTTTTTTTTTTTGGTCTATAGCGTACTTTTCACGGCGGAACAAGTTACTTAACTAAAGAGATCAGATCTCTTTAGTTACCTCTCCGGTTACCAGGATCGAAAATGGGTCATCGATGCGACTGATGGGTGTTGCCGATCAAGAGTAAGAGGCGCCTCTACTTTTTGATCAACATATAAATCGCGAACAGAGCACTGAATCAATGATACTTTGCTCGCGATTTAATTATGTTCATCAAAAAGAAGAGGCGCCTCTTAATTTTGATCGGAAACGGTTCACAGTCTCATTTATGACCCACTTTGATGATAAAAACCTGAAAAATGCCGAATTTTCCGGACTTGCGAACACCCGGATGAAGCGATTGAACTGGGTGTCTAGTTTTTTCCTTTTGGGAAATCCTGATTTTTCCTGATTTTTGACTGCTAAATCCTGATTTCATAATTTTTCCAAATCCTGATTTTTGCGGAGAAAAATTAGGCAAAAGTACACCGAAAAAAAAAAAATTCGATTGCTCCGGGTTCAGAGGCCGAAGCTACGGCTCCAGCAGCCGGAATTTTCGGCTTTTGAGCCCGGAACGGACGGTATGTCTATACATATAGCCCGTAATTGCGGCTCCCACGGCCGGAGTCTTTTTTTCAGTGTAACTTCACAAAAAGAGCTCTATAAAAAAAAAAAAATCCGATCGGACGGCCGACTTTACTCATATTCTGATTTTACGACCGATTTTTCCTCAAATCCTGATAAAATCGGGATTAAATCCTGATTAACCTCAAATCCGGATAGAATCTGGAAAATCTGGAAAATCCTGATGCTAGACACCCTGCTGAACTAAGAGCACGGGTTTTCTGCTCCATGTGGCAGATGCGCAGCAGAGTCTGCACTGGTGCAGTGGTGCATACGGGGAATGCACTGTCGCGGCGGTGCGGCGGATGCACTCATGCAGCGATGGTTGACATTCTTGTGGCTCGGGTTAGTTCTCTGTGTTCGCTATCAGCTGCTGACGCAACCGTCTCTTCTTCCCCTCTTGACGGAAGAGCATCATTACGATTCAATGACAACTCATGACATTTTTCCGGATTTCTCATGATGAACTTCCCAGAATTTCCTGTCACTTTCAAATTCTCGTGAAAAACCTCGACACGAAAAATTTGAGCGCGATGTCTCCTATAACAGGGTTACCACAAAATTTAGCGAATAAAATTCCCTGACATTTACCTTATTTCCCTGGCACATTTTGGGGGAATTCCCTGACAATTAAAGATATGACAGGCGCTTTAGAACACATAAATGAAAATAGCTTTCAGGGAAAAATTTGTTGTTCGACAACTCAAACCCATTCTAGAAAGCAAATAAAGATGATGTAACAAATTTTCCCTGACATTTCTCACTTTTCTCTGATTTTTTTAAACTTCCCTGACATTTCCCGGTTTTTTCTGACTGTTGCAACCGTGCGTAATGACTTAAAAAATCTACAAGTTGAAGGCTTAAAGTCGGAAGTTCTCATTTTCGTGGGAACCGCGCGTAAAAACGGTAGAATATAATGCAATTTGTTGACTGCAGTCAACAAATTGTTTCCGACATATCGGAGGAGAGAATTCCAAGGGTTGGAAGCTGAATTCCCAGACTTGTAAGAGTTTGGCAAGATTCCCGGAATTTTTTAAGTTTTCGATGACTATACAAGAACTTGTCATCCTCGTCTGAGCTTCCAGTTAGTGTCAATCAAAAGGACTCCTGTTACAAGAGTCTCGAGTTTTAACGGTGACCGAGAATGTAGCACCTAAAACAGCCACATGATGGAAAATTAACTGTATAGGACATTGATTTCGAAGCAACAGCGGTTTAAAATTCAACAGATTCGATTGATTTATTAGAGACTGGAACTATACAGTCGATCTAAATTATTTGCGAATGAAATTAAAGATGCTCTTATCTCATCGAATCTTCTCCGTCCGACAAAGAAATAAAGAACGCATGAGTCTGGCGAATTTCGCGAGGAATATTCGTCGAACAGTTTTCCGAGCTCGCGTCAAAATTCCTTTTGACTCGCAGCGCGGAACTGCAACGCTGCGCTAATTTATCAACAACTTAATACGAGGAACTAGACTCGACTCGACACAGCGTGGGAAACGGTTAATTGTCCGTAAGAATCGCACATTTTCTTCCACGTTGGCGGCCTTTCCTTTCGCCGAGAAAAACAACGGAATGCGTTGAGAAAAAAACACAGCTGCAAAAAGCGATGATACCTGCAATTTGGCAACACTGTTCTTTCTCCAATAAACTTCATTAGACAAATCGATTTCAGGATCGATTGTTTTGCATACATTAAAAGAGGAGCAGGAAAAACGGCGTTGTCAAATTGCAAGAATTCCTACTGAGAGATTTTGACAAGACGGTTATTGACAGCGACATTTTTTCGATAACAGATGCCCAGAAAAATCAAAATAAATTAAATTAGATTTCCTCACTTTTCCAGGGTTTTCAGAACCAGTTTTGTGAAAATCCCCTGACTTTCGAGGCAGTAAAAGGTAATAAAGAATAATTTGAAGATTTTCTGATTTGACTGGGGTAGAAACTAAGGCTGTGATGTGTGACACGTAAGAATTTACCATTCCAGTAAACGCAATGTATTTTAATGACTTTTGATTCGTGTAGTACATTTCGCGTTACTTTTCCCCGGATTCCTTCAGTGGCGTGTCTTGCTTGGCATTATATCGATTGATCTTCCACTTTAACATATGGAAAAAGATCGATAAACCGGGTGTTCTTTCATAGCTGTTTGTTATCTAGGTTTCCATTGTTTGAAACTGAAAAAACAACTATTCACGTGCTTAGAAGAAAAACTTCTCATTCCCGAGTTGCCAAAACCAACTTAGAACTCAAGCAAAAGCTGAATGAGCGATTGATGAATTGGCTGAATTTGCAAAAAAATTCGCACGACCGTTTTCCTGTAACAAATTAAATTGCCCAGTTAAATTTAGCAATAGCTGATGCAGCTCGGTTCAATTCTGCTTAACTAGGGTGTCTAGTATTTTGTAATTTTGAAAAATCCTGATATTAACTGCACTCTTGGACCAAGAGGTTTTTTTTTGGCAGTATGAAAATTCCTGATAAATTCCTAATTTTTTTCGACTCCTGGCACGGTAGGCAAATAGCAGTAAGACTTTCTCCGCTGAGGAGATTCGCGTAAGAAAAATTCCCGATAAAACGTCCGATTCTCCGATTTTCCTGATATTTTCCTAATCGGCCAAAATTCGTGATATTTTCCGGTTTTTCCTGATGCTAGACACCCTGTTAACGCAATAACGCGGTCCACATGTTATACCGCGTGTATATAGTCTCTGTGCCACCCGGTTGATCACCAACCGTTGTCTATATTCGAGCTGGTTACGGGGAATTTTCGGCGGAGTTGAGGCTTCCATGCGCACGTGGTGCTTGGAGCTGGGAAAAATGCTTGATGAAGCGAAGCCCCACCTGTGGCAGTCATGAGGCAGGATGGAAATGCAGTGGGCACAACACAAAATCCATAAGCCCCGAGCTATGACGTCATGACCGGAGCCACGGCCTGGCAAGAGCGGCTCGAAAATGTCAGCCAAGCGTCCGAACACCCGTGACTCCCGTGTCTCCGAGCTTCCGAGCTTCCCACCTGTTTCGTTTTTCCCGCCCCGGCTGAAGCCCTCACGCTGGGCTGTCCACTCCAGTGTCCGCAATGTGGGAGGACAAGTCCCTTCCTTTCTTTCCCTCTCATTTTTCTCTCCATTCCCTTTTTTTTTTCATTTGTCAGCCGCAGGCTAATGGTCTTCTCGGGCATTCTGCTCGACTCGCATTCGGGGAGCCCCGCAACAAGTTGCTCCAATGGAGAATTTCCATGCAATTTGTTTATTGCTTCATCTGAAAGTGCTTCAAGAGCTGATTTCACAGAATTTTTATACTTTTTTTCTGAGATGGGAAATTCGAAGAGCAAAGTTGCCTCGGAATTTAGAAAATGAAATTTCCTAACATTTCCCTGGCACATTTTGGTGGAATTCCCTGACAATTGACGATGTGCCGGATGGTTAAGAAGGCATAACTGAAAATAGTTTATACGCATTTGTTGTTAGAAACCTCAAACCCATTCTAGACGGCAAATGAAGATGATTTAACAAATTTTCCCTGTCATTTCCCGGTTTTCCCTGACTTTTTAAAATTCCCCGACGATTCCCGGTTTTTCCGGATTTCCCGGTATTCCCTGACTGTGGCAACCCTGTCAAGAGTTTCCCATAAAATTGTCCTAGCCACGTCTATGACCCTGAGTCAATAGTGGCTCTACGTACGTTCATCATTTCGTCGCTCTTCTGGCGTGAGGGCGTATCTTAATTTGCATTGCACATGAGCCTTGTTTTACATGTAAAGCCATGCTTTCTGGGGCTCACGCGGAAACCGAGATACGCCCTTGAGGTCCAGTTACACGATCAAATTGGGCCTCTCATTGATCGCATACTCACCTCATGTCTTTTTCCACCAATCAGAGCTTCAGTTTGATGGATCGATTTGACCGCGTAACTGAACCTTTGCGTCAGAGGAGCGACGATTTCTGAAAGAGGCAAAATCCAAAATGGATGAATATAGCCTCTGAAACAATGACGCACTTGAAGCGTTCCATGCGCAACATCATGCCGGAGCTAGAAAATAAATAAATGGAAAAAAATGAGAGAAAAAAGAGTGGGAAAAGCGTGCATGGAGTGTGGAAGAGGCGAATTTTGTCATGCAATTCGTCGGCAGGTCTGAGGATCCCACGCTTGAGCATGACTCAAAGTTGAGGGCGCGCGGCGCGGCTCTGGTGAGACAATGAATTTGCATGCGCAAACAGGGAGCGCTAATGAGGCATCCATGCACGCAACAGAGAGGCACCTGGCGGCGCAGCGGCGAAACAAAAAAAAAGTTAAAAAAGACGGATGAAAGAATTATTTGAACGAAAAGTCGGCTTTTGTAGACGGATTTCTCGATTTCATAATCAAAAATATTTTCTGCGGGGAGCATCGCGTAAAAGTTACTCGAGGTTCCGCTGCGAGGGTTTTTTAAAGAAAAAAATAATACAACGTAAAGTCACTCCTCCTTCAGACGTCACCAGTGTTCGAAACTCACAGGCGCAAACGCGCCTAAAAAATGAATTCTCTGCGCCAACGTGGCCCCTAAAAATTGCCCCCCCCCAAAAAAAAAAAAAAAAAAAAAATTCCTGATTTTTTTCTGTTTGATGATTCTTTGAAAATTACAAATTGCAGCTACTAGTCCTATAGGTAACTAAAACATCTTGCGTCTAACTTTTCACAGAATGCGCCGTGATATTCAGGGCAAAAGTCAATTTGGCCTTTGGCAAATCTTCAATGGCCCCCAAATCTTACTGCCGTAAGGAAGAACGCCGTATGATCATTCAAGAGTTGCCACATTTCCTTCCATAAAGTGTTTATTTTTGAGGAAATTTATCAATTTTTTTCCTTAAAATTTTCAGGAACTTAAGGTGAAATTGCGTATACAATTATCGGAAAAATCGAAAGGAAAATATTCATAATTTCACGAGGAAATTCGTGTTTCATCAGATGAAATTTGGCAAAGCCTGATGGTTCGTACGGCGTTTTTCCTTAGCACGGCAGCTTAGACGTCAAGCTAAATTAAAATGCGGTACACAACTATTTCGACACCTGGGCCGCTCAAATCGCATCCATCGAATTGAAGGCGGAATTGATATTTCACTCCCGATTTCGATGATTTCGACATGAAGGCGAAAAAGGGGCTACATTCTAACTTTTGCAACTTATCTCAAAGGCAAAATCAAAATACTTTTCTGCAAAGAGAATCGATTATAAGTTACTCGAAGTCAAAACTAGGCGTTTGGGCACGTTTTTTTGTATTTTGCTAATCTGTGAGCTCCACCCACCAACACTCGATTCTGTGCCTAGTGCTAGAGTCCCTTTATACCCAGAGTTACAACTCGATTATCAGCTGACTGATAGCCGGCCTTGGCTGGCCATGGAGGCCGAAACGAGTGCACCCAAACGAACGATATTGAGGGATAAGGATCAGGAATCCTGCGATGTCTGTCACACAAAAACAACAACATCAACAAACTGATCAATTAAAAAGAAAATGAGATTGGTTTGTGAATAATTTCTTAATCTATTTTCATTTTGGACCGATGGAAATAACAATTTACTCTTGATAAACCACAATTAGGTAATATTTTCATTATTCTTGTTCACATACGAGGTACCGCCATCTTGGTGCACTCGTTTCGGCCTCCATGAGCGAGAACCAATCAGAATTGGATTTTTCTTTAGGCCACTTTCAGCCCAACCCTGGCCCAACCAAAAGTGAGTTGTCGTAACTCTGGGTATAAAGGGACTCTACCTAGCGCAACTGACCCATTCGACACTTTCATCGCGGGATCTTTCATCAAATTCTATTCCCATTAATTGCGTAACTTCCAGAAAGTTCGGCTTTTCACGCGAGCTCAGAGAAAATAAACATTGGTAATCGTGACACGTAACTGTTTTCCAGCTGATAATCTTGGCACTTCCAGGCCGATCGGTTGACATTGATTCGGCGCCGGTTGTCAGAATGTGCATCCACGCAACATAACCTCAATTCGCAGATGCACCGGGAGCTTATTCTGTGTGCGAGGCAAAAATCTTAAGAGCAATTTCTCGACTTCCACGCGATATTTCCGGAATGTTCTATCGAGTAGAAGCGTCTAGACGAAGTTAACAGAATTTTGATGTCGAGTTGCTGAAGAAAGATAACGCTTCTGAACTTTCAATGAATGCAGTTGTTTCAAGTTGTGACACTATCACCCCTTCTCAAAGCTTAATCTAGATGTTCATTCTTTGTCTTAATAATACGCAGGGATCCAGCGCCTATCTGCAAACTGAAAATTTTGCAGAACGAGGAGAAAACTTGGCCATTTTTGTAATTTTTAAGTTGAGATTTGCAATTGTTTCATACATTCCAGCGGCATTGCAGCGATCACCTATAGAATCGGAAAAAACTATAATCATCAGCTTGCGTATTTTACACTTTAGAATGCGGCAAAGTTGCTAACTCCTTTTTGCCAAAATTGTCAGTTGGGCCTTATTGAACCTCGTTATTCTCGTTTTTTTTGGCACTCAGTGTTTCAATTTTCGTACTACTTTTGCAAAATTTTGCTCATCCAAAGGCGAAGAAAAATATTTTAAAATTAGACAAAGCTCCTGTTTTTCCGATACTGCGCTCTTTCTGAGCAGATTAGTTAGTCTGCAACGCGTTTTCTCGCTGGAGGAGCACCTGAAGGATTAACGCGGTACGCTTGACAACTTCTCCCGAAAGATAATCACGTGCCAGGCGTGATCATGGGTTGAAACCGTTTTAGCGTATGACAGAGCAGCCCACTTTAAGCTTATCTCAAATCTGTCGAGCGCTTTTTATTTCTACTAATTTCTGTCGCGATTTTTTCCGTCAATGAACCATACAGCACTGCTAAGCAAAGGAAAAACGCCGTATGAACATTCGAGAGATTGTTCATTTCCCCGAATGAAACATGTGTTTTTGAGGAAAGTTATACTTATATTTCCTTGAAATTTTCAGACATTTTAGATTATCTTGCGTACAAAATTGTTCGAAAATTTTGGTGAGAAATATTCACAAATTTCCCATTAAATTCGGTTTTTATCGCAGGAAATTTGGCAACGCCTAGAGGTTCATACGGCGTTTTTCCTTAGCACGGCAAAGTAGAGCGCCTCCTTAAACTTCTTCGGCGCTGTGCTGTGCGCGGCCATACCTACATATATATTTTCAAACAGTGCTCTTAACATAATTATTGATAACATGATTGTTTACACTAACAGAAATACCGAAAACAACTAAATGAGGGGCCTCGGACGGATGTCTCCGTTACCACAATACGAGAAAGCTTGAAGTTCAAACACATTTTATTATTTCTCGCTGGTCTTCAACCTGAAATAATCGAAACACAATTCTGTGAATCGCAACTGACCCATTTTCTGACTCTTAACGACCTCGACACCCTGCGTCTAGGGTTTTCCTTTCTTTCGATGGGGGCGAAAAAAAAGGCCTCGCTTAAGAAATAGGAAACGGAGGCGTTGAAATTGGGCGGGCACCCTCTGGTGAAATGCCAATGCGGCGGCCGTAACGAGTGCCTTTGGCGCTCGATCGTCATAAATAAATTCTCTACTCTCATCAGGCCCAGTCAAATTAATAACGGAGATGACCGCCAATCGCGCACGTGAACGCCGAGCCGAAGGCTCCGCCGCACAGTGGATCCAGTCAATACGAGAGGTCGGACAAAATTTGGAAATTTTAAAAGCTTATAACTCCGTTTATACAAAATTTTGAGGTTCTAAAAGTGGTTCCATTGGTTTCCTCGTGAAATTTTCATCATAGAGCACTCCTTGAATTTTAAAATGTGACGAAATAAACGTCAAAATTTGCAGTCTCAGTCAAAAATTCCATGTGCGACCTCTCAGATTGACTTCATCCACTGTGCGCCGATCGATTATCGCTGTCAATCAAAACACGCTCAAATATTTAAACCCAATCCGGGCACTCATCGTGGGTGTTGTTCATGTACGTATGAAAAACCCTTGCGAGGTTGCCTATCGATTATCTCGGAGGCTCCCCTAAAATTTAGCATATATCAACGTATTTCTGCTAAACGGAACTACAGAGGAGTGGGAAAGTTGGGGCGTCCTCTAGAGGGCTGCAAAAGAAACAATTTAAAAGTGGGCGTGACTCCCTTCGGAGAAATGGAAATGTAGGATTTGAGAATCTATCAAACCGAACTCGTGAGCCGTGGGCATGTCATAAGGGCGTTGTGGACAGGGCTCATGAGTTAAAGACCCCGTACAGTGGATCCGGTCAATCAGAGGAGTCGCACATGAAATTTTCTCCTAAAACTGCAAATTTTGATGTTCATTCGTCACATTTAAAATTGAATCAGTGAGTTCGAAAACACACCAACTCGGAAAAAAAAATTGCTCAGGAAACACCTAAAACTGCGCAGCGGGTGAAGAAGTTAGTTTAAGAAAAGATAACTCATTGGCAGCATAGAGCGGAGCATTGCGAGCTCATGCCTCGCGCTGCCGCGCCTTCAGTTTTGCAGACGCAACACGGACATCCATCAAGCTCGAATAGTTGTATCCCTGCGCCGTCATCAGCGCGCGACCTTTCCCTTGCTCTGTCCTCACGTCGTGTTGGTTCCGTCTGTCTTATTTATAGTGGTGCTTCAAGGGCTACGTTAGCAAAAGCCGAAGATAGGAGAGATGTAATTGGACCTTTTTTTTTTACCTTTTCTCTCAAATCCAAGTGGCACCTCATTGACGGCATGGAGCGGAGCATTGCGAGTTCACGCAGTGCACCTTCAATTTTGCAGATACAACACGGACATCCATCAAGCACGAATAGTTGTATCTCTGCGCTGTCATCAAAACGAGTCCTTTCTCTTACGCTATTTCTACGTTGTGTCGGTTCCGTTTGTCTTATTTCAAGCGGGGCTTAAAGGGCCACGTGATCAACACAGCCAAAGTATGACTTGGATTAAATTAGTTGGGCAAACTAGGTATCGGGTGAAAAAAATTGGGTCAAGTGTCAAGCTACCATTGCAACCGCCCGCTTCCACGAAAAGGATCCCTCAATTTTCCTTTTGTCTTCTTCGTCTATCGATTTTAACCATTAGCATGTAGTTGTTAGGCAGTTCTGCTGTGCTGAATCTGTCAGCAGAAAATCCAGGATTTCCAACTTACGCAGTATGACGCAAGTGTGGTATGTTCAACACTTAGAATTGTACGGGGAAGTCGCAGCTTGATCCGTATAATCATCGGCGTAGATGTTTAAATTTTAGCTGTTGCGTAAAGTTATTCATTGAAACAATCAGTGTTAATCTTTGCAATTAGTGGACTTACGGCAAAATATGGATTTAGGGCCGTCCCTAAATTTCGTAACTCTCTGGAGGAATGGGAGATGTCGAGGAGCGCGTTACGCCATTTTGTTTTCACGTGTTGAAGAAAAGCGTTACAAGGGGGGGGGGGGTCAAAAAAGTGCGTTAAGTAATTTAGGGGCGGACCCTGACTGGTATTTGACTTTGAAACGACAGACTGAGGCCGATAGTCCCTACCGATTCTGAGAGAAAAGCTGAGGGTTATAGTATAGGACATTTCGTCAACGATTTTTTGTCCGCGCACCTGTTTTTGCCAGTAATTTACGTCCACGCGTTTTTTCGGCACGGGAGTTTTGGTCCACGTGCCAGATGAGACCCAAAGTTAATACAAACGACAATTGCTCACGACGTTTTTGGATGAAAATGTATAATATCTTGGAAGAATGAGGGTTTGCTTGTTTTTTTGTTTTGTCTGATGGTCCAACGGAGAATAACATATAGTTGAGAGTTTTGGGAAAAATGGGGGAGCGTCAATTCCATGAGACAAAATTCACTAAAACTCTCTACACCTCTTTGGTGCAACAGGACTTAATTATCTTTCAAGAAATTCCCACCTTGTTATACCTGAACCGGATAAACCTCTATATTTGCCTCAGCTAAAGGCTCTTAGATTTTTCCTATGTACGATAAGTATCTTGATTTATTTTGCGAGGAAAGATCTGTACTTTTAATGGATGCCTGTCATTCTTAATACGTTCAATTTCGTATAATACTGTACAACACCTCTGTTGTGAAATAGTTGCTTCAGGCGCCGCCATACGGCGGGCGGGCGGCCGGCGCCTACAAACCTAAGTGGATACTTCAAGCATTGTGCAATGCGTGGAGTATCCACTTAGGTTTGTAGGCGCCAGTGAGCCTCTCGCGCTGGCAGCATGTTATGGCGCTCTGTTAGGCTTTAATATTTATACTCGCATAGTCAGCGTTTTTTAACTCATGATTTTGAAATTTTTGCACACTCTGCATTGATTATTCTCATTTAAATTGACGGGGAAAAAATACGTATCAATTTATTAAAAGAGAATATTAATATAATGTGTGTTTTTTAAATATTGGTGAACCTGTGTCCGATTAAATGATTGCCAAAGCACTTTAATTTTTTCTTTTACATTTTGTGCTTCTATTGTGCTGCAGCGAGGTGTACGCGCAACCAAACGCTCGAAATTTGACTCTAAAAGATCGATGTGCAAATAGGATAAAACTAAAGATTTCGTGCTTCTTGTTTTTTTCCCCTCTTTTATTCATTTTTGCAGTTTCCGTCGGCAAAACTGCGGCTCATTGAGATTAATGTCGCTTGGAAAAGGTTTTACAAATATTTGTCACCTTTTAAAAATATAAATATTTTCAAAATGAAGTATAATTTCGTAAAGAAAAAATTAAAAAAAATAAAAAAAGTACGTATACATATAAGGTTAGGTTACCACCTTGTTATATAAGGTATATTGTACATCGAATATTTTAAGGATAGAAATAAAACCAAACATTCACCAATGACAATTTAAAAAGGTTATTCAAAAGGAGAAAGTAATAGCATTTAATTTAGAAAATGAGCAACCATAACAACACTTCCTTCTCTCTCAATTTCTCATTTCCTTATTGTCAATATAATTTTACATACCGACTAAAATATAACGCTTGGACCAAGTCACCGTTGCTTATTTTACGTGTGGGCGTAAACTACTGGACAAAAAAGGTGCGCGGACAAAAAATCGTTGACAAAATGTCCTGAAACCAAGCTGAGCAATGACTTGAAGGATGGATGTGAGTGCGAGGATGAGGCGATTTGCACCTCGTTGTTTATGAATGGGGGTTTTCAAGGTTACGCAAGGAATCCGCGTGGCGCCCGCCCAGGGAGGGTTTCAACGGCGATTAGCCCCCGCTTAAGAGCACGCAACCGCAATAGTGGATCCAAGGAGCCCGTTTTTTCGAAAGCTTCACCGGGTGACATGATGCGGAGAATAAATACATGAAAACGTCGCCATTTCCGTGAAATATTCCATTAAAAGTTCTAGAGACTCTGATTGTTTTGTAGAAAATATGTAGCATTTATTTCAGGGCCAAAAATACAAACAAACTAAACTAAGAGAAAAAAAAAGAAAAAAGAAAAACTACTTGACTTTCACTGTTTGTCCATTTCACTGAAAGTGAAAAATAATGGTAAATGTAAATAAAATGACTCCGCAAAATATTGAAACAGATTTGCGATATTTTAGAGCGTGGCGGGCTTTTTATCTAAAATTTTAAACATAAATTAGAGAAAAATTCGCGATTTTGCATACCATGAAACTTTATCACCCCGCAAATGCAACCTACAGAAAAGGGCAGGACAAAAATCAACAGCCTCATGAAGCAAATTGATGCGGCTGGAAAATTTTACGGTTGCGGGGGGGGGGGGGGGAGGTGGCAGACATTTACTTTTCGTAGAGGTATGGAGGTATTGAGCGACAACATAAGACTGCTGATAAAAAATATTGACGAAGACATTACCGCCGACAAAGGATGATAGATGAGGTCATTTGCCGAGGTAGCGCATGCCATGGTTCCTTCCACTTATATTTCGGATATCAGAGATTAATAAAATATTTACGGATTGTGCCACGTGCATATCTATGTAATTGCAAAAACATGGGATGCACTCACGCGGTTGATGAAGTCATCTAAGGGCGATAGGTTAAATAAAATTCGCCCTTGGAAAAAGGCGCTTGAGCCGGTATTTTAAATATCTATTTCTCTTCTCCATAAGCCTCAATGATGAAAACACAATTTTTCATCACACGTGTCTATCATATTACAACTGCTCCATGAGATGCATTATTAGGATCCTGACTCATCTTCAAAGAACTGACGGGAAGAATACGGCTTCATTTGATCCGTATATGAGGCACGCGTCCCTGTGAACTTGTCGCCAATCGAAAACGCCTTCCGTTCCTCGCGATACTTCACCGCTCACACGAGAGTTAAAATATTTGTATCATAAATTCCCGTGCAGAATCTTCCACTTTTCGAACATTCATGAGGTATATTAAATCGCATTTCGTCAGCATACAGTAAAATAAGCTGTTAGCATGAATACATACTGAAGTTAAGCTGTTCAGAGCTGGACCTGCCAGAAATCTTGCCGGATAACATTCTGTTTCGGAAAGATTTCTTTGTCTATGGCTTCGACCATTGATTTCAATAATGAGCCCACTACTGCCGTGCTATAGAAGAACGCCGTATGAACATTCGAGGGTTGCCAAATCTCCTACGGTAAAATGTTTATTTTCGAGGAAAACTGTGAATATTTTTCCTTGAAGTTTTCAGACACTTTAGATAAAACTACGAACAAAATTATCTGAGAAATTGGCAGAAAAATATTCAAAAACTTTCCTGAAAACGAGTGTTGTGCCTGAGGAAATTTGGCAACGCCTGAAGGTTCATACGGCGTTCTTCCTTAGCACGGTGGAACGGAACGTTACGTTACACAAACCGATTGCGGTGAACGCACAGGTCGTAAGACGGGGTGTTGGAGTTATTTAGCCAACGTGCGTAAAAAGTTCAGCTTAAAGCTGAAATCTCATTGGAGAGGGAAAAAGCTCACACACGAGCACAATTTTCCCTCAAAGAGATATGCTGCTTGGAGCAACGCTAGTTAAATGAGATTTCAGCTTTAAGTTGAACTTTTTACCTACGTTGGCTAAAAAACTCCAACATCCCGTCGAACGTTACGTTGTTCGATGACACAAGAGGCCTGACATCGGCGCGATGGACACGGACGCAAGACTCGGGAAAAATTTCCGGGCTGAAAACATGGCTCGACATGTGACATGCGATCGGCTCGAAAAAGCCGCCGATTCAGATTTTGCACCGGTTTTCGCGCAATCGACCATGGCCGCGCCGCAAGAACCGCGTAACTCCTGCTGGAATCTAGACGGAGATACGGTGTTCTTACCGATGACGCAGCGACGACCGGGGCTCGGCGTTTGGTAACCGCGGTTGCGACTTGCGACACGACGAGTTGACGGGCGACAGCTGAGCTTGCCCCCTCCTCGGCGAGAACCGCCTAACTCGCATCCGAATCTGGCGTGGAGATACGCGGTTTGTAACGGACACGCTGGAGCTTCTGTGCGTAAGCTAGGCGCACTCCAAGTGCATAACTGATAACGAGCTTCAGGTCTCCACGGATGATCGAGTCAACGAGTGAGGATTTCAAGCCATCCCAGAAAATTTTACCAATTCGGCTTTTGAGGAAAACATTTTTCAGGGTTGCCACAGAATTTGGAAAATGAAATTCTCTGACATTTCCCTGACACATTTTGCTGAAATTCACTGACAATTGAAGATGTGACGGATGGTTAAGAAAGCATAATTGAAAATAGTTTTCAGGCATTTCTTGTCCGAAACCTCAAACCCATTCTAGAAAGAAAATGAAGGTCATTTAACAGATTTTCCCTGGCAATTTCGTCATTTTCCCTGACATTTTCCGGTTTTCCCTGACTTTTTAAAATTCCTTGACGTTTCCCGGGTTTCCCTGACTGTATGGCAACCCTGATTTTTCCTCGCTTTCCACACGATGCAACGTAACTGTATTCAAAAACTGCAAAATACGAGCGACGATCTAATTTTTTCTCACAACTTAACAAAGCACTTGAATCGACGTATGCGAAGACGCCCGATGTCCAATACAAGGTTTCAGAATTTGAGTGGACGATTTCGTTGAAACTTAAGGACGCAAGATGGTTTAAGGCGTTCGGAATGTAGAAAAATTTTATGGATAATCCCTTGAATATAAATAAACGTTCACAAAAGAGATCGATCTTATTCTGTCGTGGGGCAAAAGAAACCACTGCAATTATGAAACCCTGTATTGGACAAAGGACGTTTTCGCATAAGTCGATTCAATGGAGGTGTCATGAATACGTCCGCGTCAGCTATTTCTTCCCAAGAAATCGATTTGTAAACACTAAATTCGGGATTAAGTATGCGAACGAGAAAATTATCAGTTTGATTCAACTGCTCGAATGCAAAATCGCTTTTATTACAGGGTTTACGAAATGGATTCTTTGGGAAGAAATATTTGAAAAAAGGTGCCTTTAGGCGTGAAACCAGTAGTTTGGCAAACTGCTAAACTTACACAGTTATTTTTATGATCTTGAAATTAAGGATACTTACAAATAGAACCATGCTATGCTCAATATGTACAGTTTGACGAGTGATAGTTTTTCTTACCTGAAACAGAAATAAAGTAAAAATATAATTAGGTTTAATGGAAGTAACCTGTAGACGTCAACCAACCCTTGATTCATCAAGATTATGAGTGAAATGAAACGTGATTTTGAAAGTGGCGAAACGATTTCCGACCGGAATAACTGCACATTTCATGGGTTGCACATTTTTAAGAAACAAACACTTGCAGCTGTTTACTGAGATGAGGTAAGTTATGAAATGATAGAAGGCAGCTTCGGAAACGAACATCTAAATGCTGATAAGGAGAGCGGCAAATTGCAGATGCAACGAATTGCAGGCACTCCGACCGACAAAAGATTATGGCTTTTGAATAGCTCGACCGTTATCGATAAGCTCCGAATAAAAGACAGTCATGTAGAATGAACTGCAGGCAATTTTACGACGAAGACTTTTGAGGAAGGAGCATGACTCTTTTTATGAGCGCAACAAGCGTCGTAAAAAAATCACAGCATCGAGTTTTTCTCGACATCGAGAAGTAATAAGACATGCAAAAGTTTCCGATCCATTTCTCGGGTTGTGTACACCTAATTTAAAAAGGAACGGCGAACAAACGAACCGCGACAAAGAACATAAATTTACATTGTTTAAATGGGAAAATTCGCAACTTTACCACGTAATATAAAAAAACCTGGATCACATTTTGAAAATCTGAATAAAGCGGGCTCATCTAAAGACAATTGCCCGTTGATAGCCGGCAAAATCATGAAAATCGGCCCGGTAGAACGCTGGAACTAAAGCGTTACCAGTTACGCAAAGTTAGGAGGTCTCGGAGCTAATCGACGATGTAAGTCGGCAATCACATATCTCGTTCGCGGTGTCTGACAATCGACGCTTCTAAGTTATTTTTTTTATAGGAGAACAAATTGACATCATTCCTTGGAGTTTTCGCAGAATTTTCTTCGCACAGAGAAGAAAAATCACGGCAGTTTTCAAGAATTGCCGTTGAATAGTTTTCCGTTTTAAAAAAAAAGTATGACAGGAAGTCTGCGACGTCGCAAACCGAGTTATGTGATTGCCAACTTACACCGTCGTTAAGGTATAGACATAGATAGGAACCGAATGTTTCCGGTAGGTTACGTGCCAGCAACTCCGATTTCAAAACAAAAGGGTTATACTTTCGTCGTCAAAGTAATGATGATGAACTTTCAAGGGTAATATGGGGATTATCTTTCATTGAAGTTACTCATACGGTTAATGAGAACGGCCGCACGCAACTATTCGTGCTCCCAAGCCGCACAAATTGTCATCGCGGTTATTGAAGGCGACTAGTATTCTATAATTCTATTATTATTCCATTATTATGTACTTGAATCGGAAAATGTGAAGCGGAAGACAGGTGTCCGACCTATTGAGGAAATTGCGCAGTCGTCATTTGACGTCTGTGAAATATGACATGGCCCAGTTGGCAAGTGTTTGGAACGGGGGTGGAGGGCTAGGCTCCAATCCAGGAAAAGAGAAGGAAGGGGGAGGGGTGTTTCTGTGGGGCGTTGACGCTAGGGATGAATTTCATCGGCTGGAAAATCCATGATTTTATCCGCTGAATCAGACGTCGTTCTTCGTGTTCCTTCCAAAACACCGGGAAAAAAGTCTCTTGGATCGGGAGTTCAGACTCCTAAACGATTTGACAAAAAAAATACTCTTGATTCAATCGGATTTTAGCTCGAATCAACAGATCATCCGCTTAAAATTGAGAGGCTCAGCTCTCGATTCGTGAAAAATTCCGATCAAATCAAGGGTTCTCTTTCTCGTCAATTATTTTAAGAGTCTGGTTTCTGGATCCGGCAAGAGATTTTTTAAGCGAATTTTCGCGATCGAATATCATTCATCAAACGAATTGATCAGTGCTGATCAATTGTAACTGAATGTAGCAGAAGCCAACCAGGCTTCGGATTTTTTTTTTTTTGTTTTTTTTTTGGGTACCTAAATGAAATTAAGAAGAAAATAAGAAAACACGGAACACTAAAACACAGCAAATTGCAAAAACACCAGTCTCGAATTGACAAAACACAAAAACAGAGAGAAATGGCGAAATAAAATTCTGGTGGAGGATGAAGTTCCTGACGTCGATTGCATCAATTCCAAAATCGAATTCAAGTCGGGAGGTGAATTCGAAATTTCAAATTGATGGATTTCAACGGTCTCCGGTGAGACCAACGAAAAAGTCGAATATCATTTACAAAATAAATGCACGATCGTCGAATATCATTCAACGGTGAATGATATTCGATGGCGAAAATTCGCTTTTGGTTTGAGGTTGAAAATCAATGCCTCATGCGAAGCGATGGCTGGAGGCGTGAAAGCGGGCACGGCTGCATCAGCTGTCATCAGGATGGCTCGACGTGCTCACACTCACACTCACACTCACACACACACTCTCACACGGCCGCGGCATACGTCACAGCGCAGGATCAACAAACTCATTAAGACACCGATCACCGGTGGTCAGTTCGGTAAATCGGGGTATGCCAGACGCGGCTTGACGAACCATTACACGATGCTGAGGAATGTGCCAGAGAGAGGCTCATGAAGGGGGTGGAAGGTTCAAAATTTTCAATTCGTGAAAAATAAGTTGATGAACAATTTCACTCGAAATGATATTTTTGGACAACCAATTAAACGAACAAACCAAGGGCTTGAAATGTGCTAACAAAGAGGTCTATGGCTGCCATGGCGCTGGAGAAATGTCGTTCCAGAGATTTGCACCCCTAAAAATCTGGAGTTACAACCTATAAATTGGCAGTCCTGTAGTTGAGCCAATTTTGAAAAGTAGTCCAAGTGCTTAAACTTGGTTTAATTATTATGAACCTAGTACCTGGTACATCAATTTCACCGAATTTCATCAAAATACAGGACGGTCGAGTCAAATTTTAAAAAAATTTTGTTGATATAACGTGGAATGGCCCTATCACAGAAAGTTCCTGAGATCAGTTTGAACTAATTAGCAGCCTGTGGAATCCATTTCTAATTGGATCATTGCCCATTACCCATGGGGTCAAGAGTTCTTGATCATGCTCGTCCCTTGATATTTTCCTGATTTTCAGGGGCTCATTCTTTGATAAGAAAAAAGAGTTCTCTTCCCCGAAGTTTACTTGAAAATCCGTTCAGATCTCCAGTATTCCTGATATGAATATCGAAATTTTTCATGCTCCAGTCGATTCTTTGGCACACATTCAAACTTCCAATTCCGAAAGCGTTCCTCATATTTATATTATCTGGTCAATGAGCTCGTCTCTATTAGTATAATGACGCAATTTAGATATTCAAATATGTCATCGAGAAAGTCAACAATAAATTACGGCTTAGGTGCGATAACAAGAACCTCATTATTTCCGCAAGATTTAAAAATTAGAGGGCATTTCAGCGGTAAAAGAAAAGGTTTCCATATACTGGAACAGACACCTTGATTTTTTCCTAGAGATTTATCATTCTCCATAATGAGCCCCGGTTCAGGGTGTCTACTAAAATTATTTCATTTTGAATCTTCCTGTTACTTCCCTGATGTTTCCTGATATTAAATCTGCAAATTCCTGATTGTGTGCTGGAATGAATTGACATTTATTTTATTTAACATAGATGAAAATATTTGAAAAATGCACTCTGTACTCGCATTTCCTGGTCCATTACTGATTTTCCGGATACTTTCCTAATATTTAATCTGCAAATTCCTGCTTTTTGGCGCGAATCAATTGCATCCGAAATCACACTGAATTTGCGATAAATAGTGTCCCATTCGTCTGAACTATTCGAATAGGTTTGATACAAATCTGGATGACAATGCACTGGCACTCATTAGCTCACCATTCTTTTTGATTCTAATTCACATTTTTGGTACTTTTTCGCTCTGTTTTCCCCATGAAATGATGTGGACCTAGCACCATTTCTTCACCTTGTCACGTGTACCTACATTAGAAGTACACCTACTGTAGAGTACCTTTATAGGGAGAGTATGGACAACTCGATTTATGTAGCTCTTAGGGCACATTAGGGCGACATCGTGAAACACGAAAATAACTGGAAAAGTGCCGCTGCCAGCCTATGCATTTGGAAGATCACTCCAAATCCAAACAGCGCATTACAAACGCTTGCGCCGACAGCGCATTACAAACAAGCGTCTTAAAGTCTAAAGGATTAAAACTTTGAAACTGAGAAAATGTAAGCGAAATCAAAGTTTGAAACGTGCTCTCATAATTTTTGATCGTGTAAATAGTTGAAATGTGAAGATTAGTACCACTGGATAATTCGAGTTCATAGGTTGGCTACCTTTTGGGCCGCAAGAGCTAAATGACCTGATCAAACCTAACCTCAAATTTTCGAGTTGTCCATACTCTCCCTATAAAGTAGAGTCCCTTTATACCCAGAGTTACGACAACTCACTTTTGGTTGGGCCAGGGTTGGGCTGAAAGTGGCCTGAAAAAAAAATCCAATTCTGATTGGTTCTCGC
The DNA here is from genome assembly GCF_001854935.1 of Bemisia tabaci. NCBI lineage: Eukaryota > Metazoa > Arthropoda > Insecta > Hemiptera > Aleyrodidae > Bemisia > Bemisia tabaci. Next base: position 225,381 of record NW_017547752.1, on the reverse strand, counting down.
TCATGGAGGCCGAAACGAGTGCACCAAGATGGCGGTACCTCGTATGTGAACAAGAATAATGAAAATATTACCTAATTGTGGTTTATCAAGAGTAAATTGTTATTTCCATAGGTCCAAAATGAAAATAGATTAAGAAATTATTCACAAACCAATCTCATTTTATTTTTAATTGATCAGTTTGTTGATGTTGTTGTTTTTGTGTGACAGACATCGCAGGATTCCTGATCCTTATCCCTCAATATCGTTCGTTTGAGTGCACTAGTTTCGGCCTCCATGGCCAGCCAAGGTCGGCTGCCAGTCAGCTGATAATCGAGTTGTCGTAACTCTGGGTATAAAGGGACTCTACTATAAAGGTCCTCTAGTTATGTGTACCTAACGGCGCGGGCGACTTGGCGTCGCACTCCGTCTGTGGAGCCGCGGCTCGAAAACACGGCGCGGCGCGGCTTGGCGGTCAGCTGATCCGGCGCGGGTCAGGTCTCGGGTCTCGGTCTCAGGTGCCGAGATGCAGGTCTGGTCCGCCGAATTCTCCAGCTCTGGGTGTCGGTCGGTGGCGGCCTTGGGAAGCCGGAATGGTTTAGCGCGACGAGGCGAGGTTTTATTTTACGAGTTTTTTGTCGACGCCCCGCGCCCGCCCGCGTCCGCGCCAGCCGAGCTTTGGAGCTTTGCCGGAGTCGACGCTCGAGTTCCTTCCGAAACGGCGACCGCCGCCACCGGAAGAGAACCACCACCGCGCGCCACGCCGCAGCTACGTCCAAGGAATCCTGATGCGCCCGCTTCCCCGCTGCCGAGCATGTCATGAGAGCCAACTCACTCGGAGGCTTTTCGCATCGTGATCCCCGAGTCTGGGGATTTACTCCTGGGGCTACAGGTTTTCCCTCATTTCCTCCAAGCAAGGGTTGATCTCTGATGGGCGAATCGCAAATAAAAATCGACCTTTTTCACTTAAGCTCGGCCGTGGAAACCAACTTTTCCCGACTACTCCTGACTCTCTCAGTGGCGGATCCAGTGTGTAAGTGTGAGGATATGTGTGTGTGTGTGTGGGGGGGGGGGGG